>OZ024751.1:38444558-38454558 GCA_964016885.1 Eledone cirrhosa
TAATATAGACCCAAATACCCATGAGGATGTCCATCATATATATATATATATATATATATATATATAAATGTAAGTATGTATGTATACGTACATACATATATGTATACAGACGTACAGTAGTGTGCATATATATATATATATATATATATACATATATATACATATATGCATACAGGTACACATACATATATGCACGCATCAGTTTAGCCGACGTTATTATAACGCCGCTTTGTTCGTTTGTTTGTCAACAAACCGAACAGCATGAATTTATGCCATACGGTGTTAAGGCAACCACGTCACCTTTTTGTTCAACACTGACATTTAAGTAAGTGCCATACTAAGAGTGAGAAATGAAATTTCGTTTTCATTTTTTTTTCAACTTATATATATATATATATATATATATATATATATATATATATATATATATATATATATATATATATATATATTTATTTATATATGTATGCATATACATATATATGATTGACCACCATACAATTTCCGTGCACCAAACAGTAATTAGAAGGCATTTGGTGAATCCTAGGCTACAAAAAATACTAGACAAAGGTATCATGCAATGGGATAGCGCACGAAACCACGAGATTGTGGAGCGAACTGTTAACCACACAGCTATACCTTCTCTAATGTAGATTCTTCTTTAAAAACTAAAATATAATGAATATAAATAACATTATTATTCGAAAAAAAATGTATAATGTGAAGATTTCATTGTTTTATTTCTTTTAATCACTCCACTAATTACCCGCTTTGTCAGAGTTATTAATCTTTTTTCTCACCAAATATAATTAATTTTTGATCAGTTAAACACTGTCATATAAATCAGTTGCTATGTAATTATCATTGCTTTTTAATTGTCTTTTCAACGAGGTGAGTTGCTTTGGACTGAACGACTTCTTAATAAAAAGAAACAAAAGACAAATGCCATGAATTTACCATGAACACGGTGGTGCAAAGGTTAACGGATGGTGACCACGATATCAAGATTTCAATTCCAGTTTATATGGATAATAGGATTTGATTCGTAGAATGGACGTTCTTCTGCTTTGATGACATATATTCCCATCGTTTCATCAACCGGACAACCTGTTCTTGAAATTGATATACATGTGATGGTGTATTTTCCAGACACATAGAGCCATAACATAATTATGAAGTAGATTCAGCCAGACAGGGCTTCACGAGGTCCGCTCTTTGAATTTAAATTATTGTCAATCCAATGGCAATCCAAGCACTTAGCGTGTACCCAAATTCATTCCGGAAGGGATGGGTTGGGTAAATAAGAGCATATTTTAAACGGCACTTGTCCAAGACGCAATAACTGTTTCTAAAATAGGCACAAGGCCAACAATTTGGGGGAAGGGAAAGTCGATTATATCGACCCCAGGATTATACCCATACTTCATTCTATCGACGGGGATGTATGAAAGGCAAAGTTAAGCTCGATACAATTTGAAATTAGAATGCAAATAGACGTAACTAAATACCACAAATATTTTAGTTTGATGCTCTAAGGATTCTAGAAATCCGCTGCCCTCACATTTACTAAATTATGGAAACTACGTGATATATTGCGTGTTCAAGTAGTAAACATTGTATTCTACTGCACGGACGCCTATTCTCTCGTATACCATCATAAACCGCAGTTCCCAGAGATGTACTCCGATCTACTTTTGTAGAATGTTCTTAATCAAAATAAGTTTCGCAAGCAATTTCCTTCAGTAACATTCCACTTTTAATTATACAAGTTATTTCATCCAGTAATTCTTCTTGCTTGAATCCCATGGAAATTACTGGATTAACGGTTTTAGTCAACATGTGGGATGTACGTCATTTTCTAAGGATCAACTTCTAGTATATATCTAGATTCATCAATCTACAGTTTCAAAGTTGTTTCTATATTTAAAAGATTGTACAATATATTAGAAACAAAATAATTGCAAATATTTGCCACTCGTCTTACATAATATTTATTTTCAAGCTGCCTGGAACTTAGAAAGTAATTAAAGCGTACATTGAAACCGATAGATTTCATCACACCACTATCTGTTAATTAAACTAAAGTATTTCCAAGCACGAAAATCTCCTTAGAATATGAGTAATTCCCAAAGATATCTAATTAAATTAATGCCCATAGAACCATAATGGCTATAAGTGTCACTTTTCTCTTTGCCACTTACTAGATTAACACATGATCAAGACATGGGGAGCTGAGAGCTAATTTTATGGGAAACTCCCTCAAGGTAATCAGCTGATCCTGTTAAATTGCAGCATAACTTCCAGCGGTGGAGATACTTGTGGTGTTGGTAGTGGTGGAGTATATACTACTGATACACATAATGCTCAGTGATATATTGTTAAAGTTAAAGCTAAACGGTAAAGTTAAACATATATAAATTACATAGTTTCAATAATAGACATTATAATATCTCATCAAAGTGACTAGCTCGTTTGATCTGCGTAGTAATATGAAGCGGTTGTTATAAGTACATTTTACATGATTCCACGCATGCGTGATAGAATGCATTATACGTTCGCTGAATATTAATTAGTTTCTGTGTTCAAAACCACTGAGTTACATCTTTAGCCAAGTTTCAACATCTACGGTTTTCAATCCAACCTGTTTTTCTATCAACAAAAACAGTATATTCGTAAGACCTATTTGAATTACAGCTCATCAATGAGACGGGCATCCATACAGTTTCCGTCTACCAAATTTCACTCCGACGGCTTGGATCTACGCGTGCCTATAGTAAATATCGCTTGAACTAGCTAGATGTCACGCAATTGGAACAAATCTGTAAAATGATGATTGCAAATCATTCGACCAAACTGCATCAACATGTAGAATTAACAAACATTCGGAAAAGACAAGTGAAACATATTGTTAGAGTGGTTGTTGCTGCTTTTAATCACGCAATATATATAACAAATCAAGTGAACATTTAATCAAAGGCGTCTGTTTATATATTTATATATTTTATTCTTTTATGTTGGCATTATATATCTTAGCCTATAGTATCCAGTATCCTTCTGTTTTTAAGACGTTAGAGTATGACTTTCAATTCATTTTCATTGTTATTTCTAGCATGTTAAACGATAATGCAAAGACACCATTCCACATAAATTAGGCAATACAATATCAAACAATGCTTCTTGTTGCAGTGGCAGAAATGTAATTAACAAAATAAAGGAACATAATCACGTTCAGAATACTAATTAGCCATAATTACCAATTTACACTCCATCTTATTGAATGCAAATATTGTGTTATCATCCTCAAGATTTTAGCGAATTGTATATATATATATATATATATATATATATATATATATATATATATATATATATATATATATATATAATTCGGTAAAATCCTCTTTCAGCGGCCTTTATAAGCAGCTATAATTCATGAGACGTTTTCCTAGATAACCACAACTTGTAGTATCCTACATTTTAAAATCTCTATACCTGTCACATTAACCAACATTTTTCTTACTCACACATTCTCTATTGAATTTATTACGTTTTCGCATTTTCTCATTATTAGGGTATAAATGTTGAGGTTTCTCTTAGGTTAAACACTACCTTGATTAAATCTTAACCATTTAACAACGCTCTATATATTTATCGACACTGAAGGCGCATGGCTTACTTTTAAAAAATCTATATGAAAGAAACTATTGAAAATTATAACCTATACAACTATAATTTTTGGACACACGATACATACCTTGTCAAACAATATATAACTGGACAAACGAGAGATAGATGGTCAAACGATAGATAGCTGGTCAAACGATAGATAGCAGGACAAACCATATATAGCTGGTCAAACGATAGAAAACTGGACAGACGATAGAGAGCTGAACAAATATTAGATAACTGGGCATACGATAACAAGAAATACGGTAAATGGATATACAGTAATGTAAATAGCAGGACATACATTACCTAACACTGAGTGAGATTTCAAATGGCAAAGACGATAGATAACAGAGACATGCGAATTATATCAGAGACAGACGTTGTCTAACACCTTCCAATTATCAGGTTACGTATAACAGAAATAATACCCATAATGGAAATAGTTTTATTTCTCTTTCTCCCTCTCTAAATTCTATTAATACGTCATTCAAGATTTACCTAATGTAAGCCACTGTAAAAACACTGAAATATCCCGGTGTACTGTGTAATTTAGCATAAACACTATACGATAGGTGATAAAACGTTCACTTGACAGGCTATCATAAAAGGTCAGATAAGTCTAAGGTTGAAGTTACAAGAGCTGGTTTATATCCCTGTTTTATTTCCCCCTTTCAAATCATTTCTTTTTCCCCATGTATTTAGCAACAGATTTCTTCATTTTATTATTCATGCTATTATTTTTTCTGCAATAGCAGGAACTACATCGGAGCCGATTAGAAATGGCTGCCGTTTTGTGTATGTAAATGGACAGAAGCTGTATGTTATTACATTATAATCAAGACGTTAAAAGACAAAAGTAAAGAATGAAGTTTTCACCCCACACATTTAAAGAAAATTACAATCTCTTCTCCCTCGCAAATTGCTTGATAGGTTTTTATTAGTAAAACATTTATAGAATTCGTGTATCTTGCAAATCGTTGCGTTGCAGCTATTATTTTATATCATCATCATCATCACCACGAACATCATCATCATATTAAAGGTGGTGCTTTAAATGAAAATTCGAAATTGCTTTTTTTTCTTTTCCAATTAACATTCTCATCCCTTTCTGAAATTGTTCTTGCTACTTCATTTGTCTTCTTACTCTCCCTATACAATTCTTCCCTCTTCACTGTTTTTCCCCTTTTTATTTTTTTTTTTTTCAACTACTCATTTTTTATTTTCTTCAAATTAATGTTTTCCTCACAAATTACTACCATTAGTAATATTTATACCCATTAAGGCGGGAAATTGGCAGAATGCTCTTCAATGTTCGTCCCGGCTCTCTACGTTCTGAGTTAAAATCTAACCAAGGTCAACTTTACGCTTCATCATTTCGAGGTCGATAAAATAGTACCTCTCCAGCTTTGGTGTCGAATATTTCTCCATCCCTGTTCCCCACGTCCTCTCTATAACACTCACACACATTCTCTCTCTCTCTCTCTCTATATATATATATATATATATAAATAAATATATATATATATATATATATATATATATATATATATATATATATATATATATATATATATATATATATATATATATATATATATATATATATATATATATATATCACTTGTTCCTTCTCAAGAAGCAATCAGCTATGTTCAGACCTAGAAACTTGTTGGGGTCCACTAGGTTAAAAATGTTGCAGACACGTCGAATGTGACTACGACCCTACGAAGTGTTACAAATCCAGGCAGAGTGTGTTTTAGCCCTATTAATTTGTTTTCAGCTTGGCGAGAATAACACCCACTATATTATGCCGATTAACTTGCTTTATATTATTTTACAGTTTTATTTTACCTTCTAAGTACTATTCCTGCTAAGGAGGTCAACTTTGTATTTCATCTTCCGATGTCGCTAAAAACATTATTAGTAATGCGGTGAATCTGCAAACTTGAGACAGCGACTTACAACAATTCATTACATCTCGTTACATTCTATGTTCTGTCCGATATTTAAGGATCCGTAATTTAGGTACAAACCATAAATAATTTCGTACAGTGGGGAGTCAGTCAATTAAATCAATCAACGCCAGTATTTGACTGGTAGATTATTTTGATCTCCTTGTGTCTTATGAATCTGAGGCGTCTCTTTCGGATATGAAGAAGTTAAGTGCAATCTAGAGTATCCTTCACGAGCAATGGACAAGCAAGACTGATGGAACGTGAGAGTCAGGATAACCCGTGCAAACAACACGCCAAGAAGCTGATTCGTTGGACATTCAAAGAATACAAATTATAAATTACTTCTATGTTTACGCAAGTAAGGCTCATTCTCTCGTAATACAAATGCACACTGAAGTTAGATACATACATACATACATATATACACACACATACATACATGCATACATTATTGTGGCACTGGGATATGTTCGTAACGGCCTCAATACAAATCTTGAGAAGATGGGCTTCACAGGAACAGAAAGAACACAACTAATTAGGAATTTACAAGTACGATCCATTAAAAGAACAGTAAAATATGCAAAACATTCCAAACATTTTGCATCTAATAGCTGCATATACACCTGTATAGATACAAAGCATATACACAAGCACACATACAACTCAAAACATACACATCCACACATACAATAACATCCATATCTACACATGCAGACATGCAGACATACATACATATCTACCTTGTTGATGTGTAAATTCCAATGAGAGATTGTTGTGTCTATGTAAGAAACCGCCTCTCTCTCTATTGGTAAAACGTTGTGAAATTATAAAACGAGAAGAACATACATACATACACAGATGCATACATACATGCATACATACATATAGACATACATACATATAGACATACATACATATAGACATACATACATACATACATACATACATACATACATACATACATACATACATACATATAGACATGCACAGGCACATATAACCATATACACACAATAGAAGCAAAATCATCGACAAAGTTAGGAAGAACTGTCTTGGCATGATGATCACTTGGCTGGAATACAAAGGAAAAAAAATGTCAATAAGCTGATACATGTTACATATTTTATTTTAGTTTAGTTTACTATAGTTTATTTTCGTAATCCTGCTATTGGTGCCTCCGTTATCAAAATAGCGAACTTGTTTTGAAATCGTTTCAAGGCTAACCGAGGTCAAACACATTCCTAATAGCCATCAATTATGCGTTGATAGACAAATATTGGCAGTCTTAGTCGTCAATTGAAAATAGTATACCCCTTCTTCTTTTATCCAGGAAGGATAAAAGAAGGGATATTTTGTTGTTGCATTTGTTTTTGTCTGTGTTCTGTTCTGTAATTTTTCGACTTGTTGCTTATCATTATTATTATTATTATTATTATATTATACACTGGGATAATTGCTGGCCTTGTGCAAAAGTAGAAACAATTATTATTATATTATAGTTTAGATTTGACATCGTTTAAACTAAACATTTTGAGAAAGTTTAGAGATACAACAGCAATACTTATTTTGATGTTGTTGTTGTTGTTGTTGTTAGCTGTTTTATTAAATATTGGAGCCCTATGCCATAATGTTATGCGTTGCCACTTCCTGAGAGTTAAGACTGGTATCTTATGTCCCATTTGTTATAAGAATTATTCTACCACAATTGTTTTAAATATGTAAAAAATCAAAAACTTACGGGAGCGATTCCATAACACTCTATCCACCATGTGCGTATCTTCCCTATTATTATTATTATTAGGGCGGTGGATTGGCAGTATCGGTAGAGGGTCTGACGGAATGCTTTGCAGCAAAGAGTTACGGCCCTTTATGGTCTGAGTTCAAATCCCGCCGAGGTTAACTTTGCCTTTCTTCGTTACGGGGTCGATAACATAAAGTACCAGTAATACACTGGGATAATTGCTGACCTTGTGCCGAAAGTACAAACAATTATTATTATAATTATTATTATTATTAGGGAATTATTATTATTATTGGGGAATGTTTCATGTTATTTTTTTGTTACATCCTCTGATTTGTTTTTTACACGCAGAAATGCCCATTTGTACCGTCCTGTATTGTCCTGCATTGTCCTTAATGTCTACTTTATGTACACCCTTGTGGTTAATAAAGAAATCATTATTATTATTATTATTATTATTATTATTATTGTTGTTATTCCTTGAATCTCAGTCATTGATGTTGGTTAACTGGAAAGTCCGTTGGAATGAATATCAAGCCACTACCTGCAGCCTCAGATATTCAGGACGTATCGGAGGGTTCTTGCTGTTCCAAGCAAGCATGCCTTTTGAAGCGTTCCAAAAAGCGTGAAGGGGCCGATTTTCTTTAACCATCCCTGGAAACTTTTGGAGATAGTCCCCAGTGCGCCTATGACAATCGGGATCACTTTGACTTCATGGCAGTTCCAAATCCTTTTCACCTCCCACTTTAGGTCCTGGTATCGGTTAATTTTCTCCCTCTCCTTCTCTTGCACTCTCGTGTCGAACGGGCAGGCCACATCCACAATCAGACACGATCTTTTTTCTTTGTCCACAACCACCAGGTCAGGTCTATTGTGTTCCAGTTTTTTGTCCGTCTGTATCCTAAAATCCCACAGCACCTTCACCTGATTGTTCTCCATCACCGCCTCCGGCCTATGCTCATACCATTTCTCAGAATGTGGTAAATTGTTTACTTTGCACAGGTGCCAGTGGATCACCCTGCCCATCACATCGTGTCTCCAGCTCTTATAGTGGGTCTGGGCTAGGTGTTTACACTCGGACACAATGTGAGCCACAGTCTCCTCTCTCTCTCCACAGATCCTGCACAGTGGGCTAGCCTCCTCCTTGTAAATATGGTGCTTCAACCACTTCGTTTTGAGGGCCTGCTCCTGCGCAGCCATTATCATTCCTTCTGTAGCCTTTTTGAGGTCTCCTCTTCTCAACCAGTTCCATGTCTGTGGATCTCTAAATTCAGTTTTCTCAAAGAAGGTACTATGAAGGGATTTTCCCTTAAGGCTGCTCTTCCTCCTTGATGTTATTTCCTCCTTGGACATCCCCTGGCCTACTGTCCCATCCTTCAGTACAGTTTTGAGCATTGGCTCCTTACTATAGGTCACGTATTTGTATAGGTTGTTTTTCTCCATCTGAACACAGTCCTCTATGCTGATAAGACCTCTTCCACCCTCAGATCTCCTTAGGTAGAGTCTATCGACATCACTCCTCTTGTGGAACATGTTGTAGATAGTCAATAGCTTCCTAGTCTTCCTATCCATTTCTTTTTGTTCAGCAACATTCCATCTCAGAATTCCCGCACTGTACCTAATAATAGACACAGCTCGGGAATTTACTGCGCTTATGGCATTTCTGCTGTTCAGATGTGACTTCAATACGCTCCTTACTCTCCGAATGTATTCAGTTCTTAACAATTCCATCATTTTTTTGTTCTTTATGCCATCAGCCTCCAGAACGCCCAAATACTTGTATCCTTCCTCAGAGTCAATTTCCTTTATCATCTCACCTGTTGGTATCTGGATCCCGCTACTTCTGCTCAACCTACCCCTCCTCATCACAATGACTCCACATTTACCAATACCAAACTGCATACATATATCACTGCTGAAAATACAAGCACATCCAACTCCTTCTCACTTTTCCCGAAGAGCTTAAGATCGTCCATGAAGAGGAGGTGATTGATGGTAAGCTCTCCCCTTCCCAACTTGTATCCTGCTCTCACTTTTCGCAGCATAGTGGTCAAGGGCATTAGGGCAAGGACAAACATCCCTCCACCCGAAGCTGACGGCCATGCTCAATGACTGCTTGGTGTCGGGTGAGGTGCCAGAGTGGTTGAAAAAAGGTACCACAGTTCTGATAATGAAAGACCGAATCAAGGGTAATGATGTTACCAACTATAGACCTATCACATGTCTGTCCGTAATGTGGAAACTGTTGACGAGCATTGTGTCTGAGGAAATCTACCATCACCTCCACACAAACAACTTGCTACCGGACGAACAGAAAGGATGCCGAAAGAAGTCACGTGGTACAAAGGACCAGTTACTTATTGATAAGATGGTAATGGGGAATTGCAGGAGGAGACACACTGATCTTGCCATGGGATGGATAGACTACAGAAAGGCATTTGACTTGGTGCCTCATTCTTGGATCACCAAAAGCCTGGAGATCTTCAGGGTGGCAGATAACATCAGACAGTTGCTGGGCAGGAGTATGGGGTCCTGGGAGACAGAGTTGACATCAACTGGAGTATCCTTGGGAAGCGTGAAGATCAAGAGAGGTATCTTGCAGGGAGATAGCCTGTCCCCTCTGTTGTTTGTCATT
>OZ024751.1:38464558-38484558 GCA_964016885.1 Eledone cirrhosa
TAGAGATAAGATGAGGGAATGGACTTAAACAGGACCAATCCCTAAAATAATAGGTGCTTGGGGACTGTTTAAAGATGATAAAGATAAATACATAATCAAACCACCTAAAACATACTGAAAAAAAGTGCATTTCTAACTAGTGCATTCAGTACATTTAGTACAATAATAAAAATACACAACCAAAATGAAAAAGCTAACAACAAAATAAAAGAAATCTACTACACATATCAAAAGTACACAGTGACAGCTCAGCATTGTATAATGTAATGAATGCACGCCATAAAAATATGACTACTTAGAAATGATGATATTAATGTTTACTGCCCTTCCCAATAGTAATAATTATTTCTATCCTAGGCACATGGACACATAATTCGTAGATGGTAGAGTCGATTAATATCGATTTCTTAGATTGGGGCTGCCATTTCAATTGGTATATCAATATATGACTGTTGCAGATTCTATCAACTTGTGAGTGTTGAAAGATAAAATTAATAACTGATCCGATGGGTTTAGGTTCATGTCCTAGATCATCGGGATCAAGTTTATAATTTGGAGGTTCATAAAGTTATTAGCCTTCCCATATTGCAATTGATTGAACCTGTGTCTTTGTGTCTATTTCCCTGTTGACATGTGTCAATGGAAGAAGTCGCTCTCTAGATAGAAATAGCCATCATCTCCGTTCCCGTGACCATCACTAACTATGTTATATGTATAATGTTCTGAATATAATTTACATAACGCATTACATATTATAATAGCAAACCTACTACTAGTAATAATGGCTAATTTAGGCACATGTCCACCAATTTGTAGAGAGGGGGAGACGAGTAAATCAACCGCCATGTATGACCGGTAGTTTACTTTAAGTTGAAAGTTAAAAGGGTGTGAGACCAAACGTCATTGCCGTAACAATACCACACAGAAATTTCATATTCTCTAAGATTTCTACCAATCCACCGTCGTATATATATATATATATATATATATATATATATATATATATATATATATATATATATATATATATATATATATATATATATATATATATATATATATATATATATATATATATATATATAGAGAGAGAGAGAGAGAGAGAGAGAGGGGGGGGGAGACAGCATTACAATGCAACATATCATTACTCTAGCCCTACAATTTACGAAACCAAGTCGTCAATAATGCTATGTTGTGTCTACACAGTTTTTGAGGTTAAACTACCTCCATGTATCTGCTGAATATATATTAATATTATTATTTGGTGGCCTGAATTTCTGAGAGACACTAGTCATTGTTTCGGTCACAATAGAACGCTAACTACCTTGCAATAACCCTTGACAGCATAAAGAACTATTTTAGTATCAGCATATTATTATTATTATCATCATTATTATCATTATTATTATTAATATCCGCTTCATCATCATGATCATCAACAACATATTATCCAATGTCATCCTTTAAATGGTCGTTTGTTGTTGTTTTTTTTTGTTTCCTTTTCAATGTCGCCTATATATGTCATTCTTGATTTTCTTCTATCTGAACAGCAATTTCAAAACCTACATACGGGCTTCTGACATGATTATGATCACCATCGATAACTTCAGCCTCACTACAACCATCATCATTAATTATCATCAGTATTTGCGTCGTCATCCTCTTTATGCCTCTCGAAGATCTTGCAATAAGATGCCTATATGTATTTATATATGTGTGTGAGTTTGAGTGTGTGTGTGTGTGTGCATGTTTACATACGTGTGTCTCTGTAGATGAATTAGAAACGCTTCATGATATGAGCTGCAGAATAAATTTGTGAAAGAAAAATGAAAACTTATACACATTACATATTTGTATATGTATATATGTATGTTATTTTTTGTTGAGGGTCAGTGATTTGGTTGTTTAGTTTCATGATAGTAAGGTTATGACTAAGATCTATGGACCCACCATGAAGCACAGAACGTAAAGGGCCATAACTATGCTGCAAAGCATGGTTTCCGACGCTCTACCGATGCGTCAGACACCATGATAATAATAATAATAATAATAATAATAATAATAATAATAATAATAATGATAATTGTTTCTACTTTTGACACAAGGCCAGCAGTTAACCAGTGCACTACTGGTACTTTATTTTATCGAACCCGTAAGGATGAAATGCAAAGTTAACCTCCGCGGGATTCGAACTCAGAATGGCAAGGGCCGTAACTCTAGGCGTCAAAGCATGACGTACGACTCTCTACCAATACTACCAATCCACTGAATAGTAATTGTTCCTTATATAGGCACAAGGCCAGCAATTTTGGCGGAGGGGAAAGTCGATTAAATCGACCCCAGTGCGTGATTGGTAGTTTATTTTATCGACCCCGTAAGGATGAAAGGCAAAGTTAACCTCGGCGAGATTCGAACTCAAAATGGCAAGGGCCGTAACTCTAGGCGTCAAAGCATGGCGTACGACCCTCTACCAATACTACCAATCCACCGAATAATAATAATAATAATATACATTTGATAGTATTAATAGTAATAGAGTTAGAGTGGTGGTATTTCATTTCCAGCGTTACATCACATCACCCCTGCCATTTCGTCCCCTGTTGAGTATCAACAAAACCACGAACACCAGCAGAACTACAGACTTATAATGATCGGGAACCCTCACCAGCCACACCTTTCTATGCCGTATATAATCTTGCGTATCTGCCGTATCTGCCACCCTCACTTATTCACACACACCCCACACTCACACAATAGGACATATACCCTATTCGATCTCCCTCATTTCTCACTGCCTCATCTACATGTTCTCTTCTTATTCTCATTTCACTTCCTTCTTTTTCCTTTTATCTCTTCCCTTTCCTGTCTGTTAAATATATTTGACCACACCTCACTTTACCCAACTTAAATGTTATTAGTAGGGCCCGCCTCACCGTTCTCCCCCTCGTCCTCCCGTTCTCTTCATCATATAGAAACAGCAGCATCTATTTTACTTGCTTCAAAACGCCAGTTTAACTATGTTGGCCTTTAGCCAAACACATCACTGATGTCGGTGCTCTTAATGAGTAAATTATGACATCTCTGATACTTTCAAAAGAATTATCTCTATCTCTCGCCATCTCTCTCTCTCTCTCTCTCTCTCTCTCTCTCTCTCTCTCTCTCTCTCTCTCTCTCTCTCTCTCTCTCTCTCTCTCAAACAGCTATATATATAGCCATACAAATGTCTTAATTTTTCCTTTC
Source organism: Eledone cirrhosa (assembly GCA_964016885.1). NCBI lineage: Eukaryota > Metazoa > Mollusca > Cephalopoda > Octopoda > Eledonidae > Eledone > Eledone cirrhosa. The sequence goes on from OZ024751.1 coordinate 38,467,799, forward strand.
TCTCTATCTCTATCCTTCTCCATTTTCCTTTGTTATTTCTTTTTTTTTATTTTGCATTTTGTTCTATCTATTCCGATATTCCGAACGATTACCCTCGCGGCATTTCCGAATCCCTCATGACTCTTATAATAGAGGAGAGGAGGTAGATGCCTTATGTGTTCGGGGTTAAATTGATAGAAGCCATTCCTGCCAAACTAAAACTTTACATCATTCACCTCTACATCAGTATTTTAATCGTCAAGAGACTTAATACTGACCAAAGACTAATTCTTGCTTTGAATTATTCTTTTTATTCTCTTCTGCTGTTATCACATTTAACAGACTTTCCGAGTTTTTAATTAATTGAGGCCCTTAACGTAGTAAAGACTACGCCAAAAACTAACAGCCTCTCGTATACCTAAAATATTTACTGCATTATATATATATATATATATATATATTTATGCATCTGTGTTTATATATGTGTGTATGTGAGTGTGTTTGTGTGTGCATATATGCATACATATGCACAAACTCATATACATAACCAGGTTAAAATTGCTGGTGAAAAGGTTATGCCTACAAAGTTTCAAGCCCACTGTTCTTCCACAATATATTATTTTCACTTATTTAAATATAAAGACGTTAGTATTATTTAAAACCTAGTGGCTGGTTATAACAGCCATTTCAGGGAAGTTATTTGCCGGATATCAAGACACTGTTGTAATATACAAATGTGTTTTTTCTGACATTACTACATTTATACAATTTATGAAGTATCTAGCGATATAGGATTGAGAGAAATTATTGTTCAATGCCAAATCTCTGGAGTTAATGCTCAAATTGTAATATGTAATGAAGTTTGAACGAGGTTTTTACCAATTAACTTTATCAGATATTCTTGTTGAAATGGAATTTCACACATTATATATACAAACAAATACAATACGCCACCCGGTCCAGAATCAAAGTGACAACCTCACGTTGATTGCCCAACCACTAAGCCGTGCGCCTTCATATATATACCTTTTACACACACACATATATATATAAATATATATATGTGTGTGTGTATGTTTGTTTGTATGTTTGTATTTATATGTATGCGTGTATGTTCATAGATGTGTGTTTAAGTTTCGTTATCACCGAATTCCTTTAATGTTGGAAAACCTAAAAATAAAAATAAAATGCAGATTATATATAAGAAATTAACAACCTATAGAAAGCATCGACCTGATCATTAAGGTGTTTTACCAATCTGTAAATATACACTTTAACTACATCTTATGTGAAGTGGCCTTTGACCTAAAATCTAGGGTACATATTAATCAAATTAAATACAAGGATACATTTACTTTTGGCCTTCAGACATTCTGTAGTTCTAAGGGAGGGTAGGGTAGGGTAAAACGAATGTTTATGTATAGGTTTAGCTTCAGGAGTGGGACAAGAATGGTATAGTTGATGAAGAGCACCATGTTCAATTGAAAAACAGCGAGACACCATAAATCAAATGTGACACATTTGACCTGTGATTATTCAACTCTGCAGACACACTGTTCCATCAATCTAATGGTACATGTCAATGACCTTTACGTGTGTGTCGTAGTTTTTACAAGTTCTTTCTTTACTTACACATCGTTAATCGGACATTCGTACCAAGTTGTTATTTTGATTTGTGTTTAAATTAATTAAAAGGTTTGATGTAGGAAATAATTTTGAAACTTTTGTGACTTTTTCAGTTGCTATTTGATAATATAAGCGGTTTCATTAGTTAACTTATCAATGTCTGCCTGTCTGGAACATAGTTTATTAAGATGGACGATTCTGTCGCAATTACACGAATATAAAGTAGATCTAAAGACTGAATGGATATCTGTCTGTTCGGTAATGTATTATAACATTATGGAATGTAAGAATGCAAAATATTTGTGTCTGGTTTTTACATACTACACTGGTGTTGGACGAAAACACATAATTCTAAGCTCCTACTAACATTACACTATAACATGCTAGAACGTGTGGATGACACAGCACTCATATTGAAGTAATTGGAGCGAAACTTCGCTCCGTTGAACCTTAACGTTCAAGAAACAATGTTGTTTTTAATGGAAGAACGCTGAATTCACCAAAATAACTTACCCTAAATACAGCATTTGCATACATATTTTTCTCTAGATCCCCTTGGGTCCTATACGTCATTATAATCATTATCGAGTTGGCACAAAAGAATTTAAATATATGAACAATATCAACATTTGAATAACCTGACACACATTTACCAATAGAATTATCAGCGCTGTAACTAGTCGGACTCAAGGTTAATGTAAAATGTATGAGTTATGATCTCAAGGTAGTGGAATGAAAACCAGGAACAAGTATTCCTTGTCACTTGTGGGATTATTATATATATCCCACGTATTACATATGTATATATATACACTAAGTAACAGATATACGACACCTCGCAAATATGTAATTGTCATACAAATTAAAAGCAGCTTATGAATATTCAAATATCAAAAGTGAACAATAAAACTAAGATAATTCAAGAAGTTTATTAATGCACTGTAAAAGAGAAGTGCCAACTTGAATGGAAAGTCTCTTCTCCTCGAGTTTGCGAGTCTGATGCGGATGAGAGTGTCAGTGAACGACACAGACATAAAGTTAGTTTATGCTGTAATTGGAGTAATTAATGTCTAAGGCTTACGTTTTGGAAACACTTTCGTCTGTAAGAAACTTACTCCATTCCATGTGGTAGAGTAGAAGTTTGAGACAGCTAAGGGCACTAGGGATTATTACAATTCGTAAATGAACTGCATATATTTAACATGATTAAGAGCGTCAAATTCTTTAAAGTTGTATAGCGCTTACTCGTTTAAGAGGCACAATATGCTTTAAACAAACACAAGTTCACATTATTTTCATCCATTCAGTCTGGATGAAGGCGAATAACAACCTATCATTCTTAAAATTATGGAGTTTCTTACCTGTAATAGCTATTTATAGACGAGTTTCAGTGCTAGCGAATTAAATATTTCGTCTAGTAGAATGAACCTTATTGGCGGAATATGTGTATAGCATGTTAATCACTAGTAATGTTCCAATTATTTTTCAGAACATAATATTACAATCATTCAATGTATAATCATGATGCTGATTGTATAGGGTTTGGAGTTGTTGAAGTTTTAATTAAGGTTTGGTTGAGAAGTAAAAGTTGTTGGCCTACAAAAATATTAAATGTATATGTAATTTTTTATTCATTCAAGGTTTAATATTAGCACAAACTAAGCGTATCCATGTTCCAGTTCGTTAGGTTTCTCTTAATTAGGTAAAGTGCGAAAATTGATTGATTAATCGAAGCTGAAATAATCAGTGTTTAAATGATATTATTACTGAAATTAATCTACTGTAAAAGATTTATGTATAATTTGATTAATAACATTTTCAACCTGTGATTAATATCAAGTTTCAATAAATGCTGTCTGTTTATCCATTATAAATAGACTTCAAAATTATCTAGGTTCAAATACTTCCGTAGTCAGTTATTTTCATAATTATTGAAATCGAATTACCAGCATAACAAAAAATAAAACATAATACTATAGAGATCATTTAATCGATAAAGGACTCCTTCCTCAAATAAAATATATGGATCTTGAGCGAGCTTCTATCACTGCAAAATATGTTACTTACATAGGCCATTTATGTTTTGCGTCTGATACATTACCAGTTTTTATTAATTGTTATTTCATCGACACCGGAAATAAAAATGCGAAGTCTACCGTAAGTAAATATAGCAAGACATTGTGTAAAGTATTCTCACGAATCTGCCAATCCATTGCACATCATTTCTCTGCAATATTGAATATTTAATGTCTTACTCATGTTATATTTTAGGGCGTAGAGCAGATGGAAATTTAAACACAGTCGATCCGGTACCAATTATTAACTGTTGGGATTGATTTAATGTGCAATTATTGTTTAGCCACATGTCATCCCAGAAAGATCATACGTATTGTAAAAGAAGATCGAATGGAGATCATCACGATACAATTCACCCAGACACAATGAGAAGTATTAGTACTGTGAAATATTTCCTGTACACGCCATAATTGTTTTATAAGTTATAATTATAACAAACTAGATATATAAAGTGTAAATGATGTTATCATTTGGTACATTATTAGAATCAGAAGGGTTCACGCAAAATGCTTGGCGAAATTCTTTTGGTCTCTATACATACATAATTCAAAACCTGACGAGGTCAAACTTGTTTTTCATTATTCCGCAGTCAATAAATTAAGAAATAGCAATCTAGTATGTGTATCGTTGTAATCGACGTCTCTTCTCCCCCAAATTGTTGGCCATATTCCTAAATATTCCTAATATTCCTAAATCAGTATCAGCTATTTTTCTCTTGTATTTCATAGATAAAAATGGTCCAATGCTGCAACTTAGTGTCTATAGTAATAGGAAAGTGATTTTTAGATCAATTCAATTAACATTTAAGTGTGCATTTTAAACACGTATATTTTATTTACTTTTATATGAATTTCCAATTGGCTTTTATACGAGTGTGCATAATAGATAAATTCTTAAGATATTATGGGTATTCGAAATATATTAAATCTCCTCTATAAAAATTCTCATAAAAAGTTTTATGAAAATAACATCTAATTATTATATAAATAAATTTACTTCTCCAAATGGTTACCTTATCTGAATTCTACAAACACGGATATAAAATAAACGAAAGAAACTCATAAAACTTGTAATTTTAAACCTGAATTAATGAACATGATTATTGATTTAGGAGAAATGTGGATGGTTATATTTTTATGGGTTTTTTTTTTTAGTGTTGTCGACAATTTTCTCTTTGTATATTTTTTTGTTTAGAAATTAGGGAAATCAAATTTTCTCCCAATATGATATATAATGTTAATTTTACCATTGAATGATTGCAATTTTGTATGGCTTTCTGGCCGATGAACAATTAAAAACAAATTCCAACATCAAGGAATATATATTTTCAATCATATACGTTTTCAGAAGACATTTCTGAAAGACCATAAACTATATTTAATTCAATCTCTTTTTTTTTTTGTTTTTCGTTTTTGTTTTTACTGACATACTAATAACCTTTTTTTATGAATTAAAATAATTAGGTAAGGGAGGGGAGTTGGCGAATCTGAGCACACATATATAAACTAGATCAATTAATTAATGAGTTCAAATTTTTGCCAATTTAATACACTTCCAATAATCTTAAGGTCTATAAAGCGGTGACTAGAAGAATAATATTTTCATATGGATTATATGAACTGTACTACATAAAACAGACTTGCATCTATTCATATTAAATAAACATCTAAATGTAAGAATGAAGTTAATAATTGTAACATGAACACAACTTAAAAACAAATTCAAATTCCTAGCGAGACTTCTCTATGATTATTCTATATACACATATCGTATATGTATTCATATGGACCTTTATTACAAGTATAACACTTGAATTTAGGTTCGAAACACGCCCGGTTAATCAATTATCCGTCGTTGAAGATATTGTACATAAATATATTGTTCATATATCGATAAAATAAAGGCTGACCTATGGTTAAAAATAACAAAATAATAACAAACAACAAAACAAAACAAATTCCCAGACACTATATATATTGCACGAAACAAAAATAACTTTTGAACTCGAATTATCATAGGATTGGCCACAATATATATAGATATACATTTAAATAAAGTTTCTCCATGTAAATTGACATCACACAACCTCGATTATTTCCAGGAGGATTGAAGCTGCTAGGCGAAGTCTCACGCTAATATAAAAAATTAACTTCTAAATACTTCATATCAAGCATTATTTGAAATAGTTCTCTACCGTCTGATTGTTATATCCTATCAAAATTCGATTTCTGTTGAGCTATTCTATTCATTCATCTGCATGATATATACAGGTCACTGGACGAAAGGAAAAACAAACATCTTACTCTAGAATGTTATCTATTCATTTGTACAAGTAATTTTTGGCAAATCGATCATGGTTTTTTTTTTTTTTTCTATTTTTTTCCCTCGCTTCTAACCAAAGAATTTTGTATTAATTCTAACCGATCTTATACTAATGATTCTAGCCAACGGTAAATCATACCTTCTTTCGAAATCACATTTTTGGAACTCTCCCCATATTTTTTTCAGCTCTACCGATTTTCTCACTATTTCGAGTTCACAATTGCATATAATTCTCATTTCCATTTCACATCTATTCTCATTTCTATTTTATCAAATCACCTCATTTTCTCTTTTCTTCTTTATTCATTTCTCTTCTACTTCCATATGTTTTCTCTTTCATTCTTATTTCCCTCACCCCAGCCACAAGCCTCATTAGCATTAAGCAATTTCTACCTCTCCCAGTGCAACGCCAGTTTTGGTTAACATTGTAAATTATTTTGGCTTACCTGAATAATCAATTTGGCGTTTTGCCTATCTTGACGGCTCGTCTGTTTTTCATGCTGATTATATGATTGGAAATAGCTAAGGACCATTTGTGCGAATCTCTACAAGGTTTCGCTTCAGCGATCATATTGCTTCTGTAGGTATCAAAGTTTGCTTTTATGATATCACTCAGGCTTTAATGAAAGTTGATATATGTTTTTTGTAAGTTGAAATAAAAGAAAACTGATGTTATAATGGCTAGAGACATTTCCCTCTTTATACTAGTAAAGATACATTTTATTTATGAATATTGAGAAACAGACACATTAGATTTCTCCTTATTACACACACACTTTATATATATATATATATATATATATATATAAGTATATATATATACTGCATATATATATATATATATATATATATATATGTATGTATGTATGTATACAAAACGAGAGAGAGAGGGACATATTATTTATGCCTAATGCACATTCAGACTAGCACACAGACTAATATGTAGAAATTATTTAGTACTAATGATTGGGTCAGAATATAGAGATGGAGAGAGGGAGAGATGTATATCATTCTCTCTCTTTGTATTTACGGACTATTAGATATAATGGCTTGGAAAATAAGTCCATTTTTGTGTAGGTACTATATCATCAGGAGCTCAAGCCTGTCGTTTCGTATACACATTACAAATCGCTTATACTTAAAATATATTGGTCATAAATACATTATTTATGTCTCTCTCTCTTAAATATATATATATATATATAGTAATAAATTTGAAGACTAAAATCCAAAGAGGGCTCGATAAGGATAAATATATATCAAATATATAAGAACCGTAGAGCAAATATCTATTGAAATAACAGATTAAAATAACAGATTAAAGTTTCACCCTTAACGGGATCTGATATTTTAATAAATATATATATATATATACTGAGTGAGAGAGAATGAAAGAGAAAGCACTAAAGAGAGAGAGGGGGTAAGGAGAAGAGATGGAGTGATATATATAGAAAGATTGGTAGATGTTTGACGGAGTGTGTATATATATATATATATATATATATACATTATCAATTAATATAAGGAAACTAGGGGCACAGAATTAATTAATTAATTAATTAATTTTCCAGCAATTTGAGAGACTATACAATGAGTCCAATGCCTCACATAATGTATAGATACATAATTCTCTCTTTCTCTTCTACGATATCAACATATAATGATATAAATATATATGTTGATGAAACAAACGAAAAACGTACGATTATTGTTTATTTGAAAACCTGCTAGTTATATTAGAGTACCCTTTTATTCTAGTCAACATTAAGATTAGAATTAATAACACATTATGTATCTTGCGGGATCATATACTTCAACAATCCGAAAGTTTTTCATCCTTATGATCTTCTCTTCCATACAACAGCAAAAATAAAATCTCCCAATTTTAGACCGTTCACATAAATACTTATCCATGTTTCATTTACGTTCGCTAATTAAATATCTGAAATTATTATCAATAGAGAAGAGCCATAGAATGTGATGTGATAAAGAGAGAGAAATATTTGAAATGAATGCTAAGAGCTTCAACTACACAGAATTCTAACAAATATGGCTTCTCGCAATCAATGGAAGTTGCGCGTTTTGTTTCAGGTTTTCTTTCAAGTGGTCTAACGCATTGTTATACCCGGGACAGTATCAATCAGATGATGATCAATAAATCTTCAAATACGTTTGGAAACTAATTATCTAAGAATATTCAATGATTTCTAACGATTAGGAATGTACATTTTATTATATATTAGCCACTATTATCCTATCGTGAACAAAACAATGCATAGAGTCTTTCTTTTCTTAGCAGCAATTTTAAATGCAGTTCTTTGATAGTAAACGACACGATGTTGGATATCAGACGTTGTTGAAGAATCAGTGACTATATGTAGAGTATTAGCTTTGACAAGATATTTGAATTGATCTTATTATTAGAAAGTTTATTGCAGCAACCGAGCGTTAACCGATTATTTAAAGCTCAAGTACAATACATTGAATATTACATGCTTTCACGAATTGACCTTTGAAAATTAGCAAAGACATCAGAAATGCGCGCCATTCAAAATACTATCAACGCAATCGGGATTTACCAAATTATGATAATGCGTTCATAGACATTGTTCCCTGGGGTGTAAATGAGTTTTGGTGAAAGTTGTGTTGCTACAAGGGACGTGTTTCAATTCTATTCAATATTACAACTGTGGCATGGTATTATAAGGAGTTAATGTTCATGATAAAATCGATTATATGTTCGGTAAAAACACACAAACTACTTAATCACATACGGACACGGATAATTGCTTAAATATAGACATTAATGATACTATTGCTTTATATATATATATATATATATATATATATATATATATATATATATATATTATGTTATTGGCGGACGTAAAAATGAGTACTCCATACCGAGATAGTGTTTAAATATTGTAGGTAAGTGGTGAAACTGATGATGGTTGAGTCTCACCACTTAGCCACAATATATATATATACATATGTTTGTATGTGTTCGTGTATGTGTGTGTGTTCGAAATAGGACTAAATAAACTATATTTCCATTGTCATATTAAGGGGAGGTAAAGCCCCCCCCCCCCCCCCCCAGGCAGAAGTATCAATTATATCTGGTGACCTTGGTAAGTTTTTACTTGAGGAAGGTAGACACGGAATACATATACCAACACATCCAATCCGATTCTTTTATAATTCTACCACTACGGCCCTGTTAGAATTGTAATTCATTTATCGACCTTAAATGAATGAGGTGCTAGGATTTCAACTCAACGCAGAAACGGCTAGAACGAAGACCTCAAAATCGTTTTCGATGCCACAACTCCCATATATATCGTTGTCTGTATGGATGTGGAAGCGTATCTGTATTCTCCATTAAGTGTCTATTGCAGTCAGTTTGTGTATGTTGATTTTGGTAACAAATTGGCGTTCAATTTGGGATGTTTGCTAAGGGTTAATAGCCTGATTGGAGTTATACCAGTCTTATTTACGTATATGTATATAATATATACCTATCTTATAGTTTCAGTTTGATGCCGCATAAGTTGGAAGGGAGTCATTTAAAGAATAATAAAACGGCCTTTATTTCCAATTTCATTTTCTATAAAGATATATATATCAACTGAAATATCCTGTTTCTTTGTCCCAACACAGATCATACGAGTACCATAGAAACCAGTATTGGTAAATATTTTTACCCGACTATTTACCACTAGCCTGTATTATTTTCTTTTGCTTGTCTGAAGCTGATAATCGCAATTGTCAGAATGCTCAAATGTTCCATTCAATTACAATGCACCGATAGCAATAGATAAAAGTATTTCGATAAACGACTTGCTGTGAAATATATCCTGTCAATACAAAACAATATATATATATATATATATATATATATATATATATATATATATATATATATATATATGCATGTAATGTAGCAAGTTCTGCTTTGCAGCTGCTTAACTTTATTACAAATCTACCATACTGAACCGGCAAGCAAAGTCATCTATTTTTACCATATTTGATGTATTACAGCTGTTTAAAAAAGCTGACCAACAAATCAGTTTTGTTATTCATTGTGCATTTCACCGCGATTATCCATTATGCATATCTAAATACCAACTAAAAAAAATGTAACCGGGAAATAAATATTTTTGTAAATAAAATAAATTAGCACAGGTCATCTCCATGAGTAAGAATTCAGATAAGCAGAGCTACTAATAATGTTGATACCAACATCAATACTTTATGTGTGTTTATTATCTAAAAATTGTATTTGTTTGGCATATGACTTGATCCGAGACCATGTGTTGAAATACAATCAGCTATGTAATAGACGACTCATTTTATTCAATCAAAGCCACACGGTAACTGTGATCACTCTCAGTATCAAATAATTCGCAAAGTGTGACAAAACGTTTGATATCAAGTAATACATCAAAAAGTTAAAGTTAATTTAACCGTTGTTTTTCAACATGTTGTATTTTGACTGAGTTACTTTGTTTTTCTTTACACAGTTAACTGAGACTATTTTCACAAGTTGAATATTTCTGTAATTAACCTGTTTGCTATTAAATGAAATATGACGGTTATTTCGTAAACCAGGCGTCATAAAATTAAACAATCATTTTTTTTTTGCTATTGAAATATCGCTGATACATCTCCTACCATGTGTATCTCTAAATATATGCATGTTCTTATATATGTAAGGAATAATTATGTTATTGAATGCATTTCTTTCTAATTTAGCTTTTAATGTTCCTTTTTTAAAAAAAACATAATTTCATTATCGCAATTCTTCACCTGCCTCTCCATATTTTTATGTTTTTATTGGAGGTAAAACAAAAAAACTTTATATATGTTAACAGACGCAAATTGGTGTGAATCTAAGACATCGGCAATCTCTTTGATGTTCAACTAATTAATTCAGTATAAAACCCAATGAGATAATTACATTAGGATTATTGTTAATCAATTTCCATCTGGTTTCTCCGCACAAATTAATAAAAAAAACATTGGGACTCATTAGATTTATAAGATTTGAACAAGAAAATTTGTGAAGAACCTTCACGATATAAGTGTCTGCTAATGCTACCTGAAATATCGATAGAAACCCACATACAAAACGCATATGCATGCATGTATATATTATATATATATATATATATATATATATAGGAACGAGTAGGACCCCGACGGCTGAGCTCAAGCCGTTTCGACGGCTAATTCTGGAGTCCAGAATTAGCCGTCGAAACGGCTTCAGCTCAGCCGTCGGGGCCCTATTTGTTCCTATTACCCACTCTACTACCATAAGTATTGAGTACTTTGGTGCGTTATGGTCCACCTGGTTCCTTACCACATTTCCTTCGTTATATATATATATATATATATATATATATATATATACGCATTCATGGTGTTATAAGCCTGTGTGTGAAAGAGGAGGGGATCGTTGAATTACCAATTTAAAATTTCGTAGCGACGTTGCAGATATGTTTATTTACATGAGTATTTATATGATTCAATATAAATATACATTTGCATATATATATATATATATATATATATATATATATATGCAGAGAGGGAGAGAGAGAGATAAAAATAGATATATATTTACAAAGACATAAAATGTACATAAGCATGGCATAAGAAACCACATATCGTCTTGAGGCAATAAATACAAAGCAAATCGAAAGGAAATATTGCATATGATGAAAGATATTGATGAAACAAAAGAGTACACAAGTTTAAAGGGTTCACATATTACCAGAATTACATTACTTTATATATATATATATATATATATATATATATATATATATATATTTGTATGTGTGTGTGTGTGTGTGTGTGTGTGTGTGTGTGTGTGTGTGTGTGTGTGTGTGTGTGTGTGTGTGTGTGTGTGTGTGTGTGTGTGTGTGTGTGTGTGTGTGTGTGTGTGTGTTTGTGTGTGTGTTTGTGTGTATGTGTCTGTGTGCGTGTGTTTGATTACATATATATATATATATATTGAAAGAGAGGCAGAGAGACCTTGTGGGTGTGAATATAATTACAATTACAAAAACATGGGTTTATGTTATATAGGCTTGTATATTTGTCTAATAAATTGTATGAAATGAATGAATTAAGATAATGGGAGAGAGATATTAAGCGATAGAATAAGGCTGAGGTAATGAAAATTACTAATGATAAAACGCGTAGAATAAGAAGAGAAATAAATTGTGGAAATAAGCATAAAATTAAAAGACATTAATGAAGCTAAGTATCATTAATTTAAGCTTACACGAGTTAATTAGATGATAGCACTTAGATTTCAATCAAAAGGAACCCCAGGAGTATTTTAGCATTACAAACATTTCATTAAATTCACTGGACAATTTGGTTGTGAGGCAAACAAAAGCAATTCATTTATAAATCTTTTCGTTTTCGTTTGTTTACGTAAATAGCAAGCAGCTTTGACATAGAAATGAAAAGCTAGCTTTCATTGTTGTCGCGTCGCACGTAAGCCGAAGGCCGGCTCTTATGGAAGCTTTAAGTGTTACTGCACGTTAGTAAGTATTTAATTAAGTGTGTTTAGCCTAAAAACTAGAACAGTATTCTAACATTCCTAAATTCTGACAACTGTCTGTCACTTTTATTTTCACTGATATTTCAATGGAATTGTTCCACTCGCCATTTTCAAGTGGATTTGCATTTGTTTCACAAGTTGACAGAAACAAATTACAACAAGAACAAATCTGAAATGCCGCAATAGATGTAATGATGTGATGTAAATGCTGATGAAAAAAGAGAAATATATCGCAAATAAATTACAAAAGTAATGCAGAATTAAACAAATATGTTAAATTACTATCAAATTATGAAGTGGTTAACATCAACATTTTATTATGTAATTAACAGTTATATTTATTGTGATTGTAAAATTATGGGTTGTATAGTGCAGCACTAAGCTGTAAACCTCGAAGCCTAATTAAAAGGTGGTATGGATTTTTTAAAGAAAGTAAGTACAATAATGGAGTGAGAACTAAAGTACCGAAAGACAAATAAATAGAACTAGTTTACTTCATATTACATGAAATGAAAAATATAGAAATATTCAAGGGTAATCGCACTCAGTCGATAGGACGAGGTAATTATAATGAGTTACAACAGGTATATATACAGGTACGTTAAGATTTGTTGGATTATACACCCCAACTCATTCAACCTGCTACACAAAATAACTGTTTCTACTTTAGGCACAAGGCCAGCAATTACCCAGTGCATTACTGGTACTTTATTTTATCGACCCCGTAAGGATGAAAGGCAAAGTCAACCTCGGCGGGATTTGAACTCAGATCGTAAAGGGACGTAACTATGCTGGAAAGCATACAAAATAACGAAACATAATTACCTGTATATGACACTGTTGTAACTAATAACTAATTATATATATATATAGGAAAAGAGTCAGGAACCCGACGGCTGAGCTCCGGCCGTTTTGAAACGGCTGGAGCTCAGCCGTGAGGGTCCTGACTATTTTCCTATTACCCACTCTACTTCCCTAAGTAACGAATACTCTGGTGCTTTATGGTCCACCTGGTATCTTACCACACCTTCTTTGTTATATACATATATATATATATCTACATACATATATATCTATCTACATATATATATATATATATATATATATATATATATATATATATATATATATATATATATATATATATAGGAACGAGTAGGACCCCGACGGCTGAGCTCAAGCCGTTTCGACGGCTAATTCTGGACTCAGCCGTCGGGGTCCTACTCTTTCCTATTACCCACTCTACTACCCTAAGTATTGAGTACTTTGGTGCGTTATGGTCCACCTGGTTCCTTACCACATTTCCTTCGTTATATATATATATATACATATATATATATACACACACACATATATATATATATATATATATATATATATATATATATATGGGGAGGGGATGAGTGTGTGTGTGTGTGTCTGTGTGTGTCTGTGTCTGTGTCTGTGTGAATTTAAAAGATTGTGTGTCTTTGCATGTATATAGAATCAGTGACATTCTCATAAGTTCTCAAAATGCAATACGGGATTTGATGTCTCGTTCGAAATACGCGCACGAAACCCTCCAATAAAAACTGTATTAGATTGATGGTTGATAAATCTCGACAAAGACCATTATACATAAATATTGTAAACGGTATATAAATGCTGCTCATTACCATATTATTTTGTCGACAGTAATATGCACATAACAATGCAATAGACACACAGACACAAACACAACCCACCGCATGCTCTCACACACTCTCTCTCACACATCTCTCTCACACTCTCTCTCTGTATATATATATATATATTGAGAGTGAGCGAGATCGTTATATAGACAGATAGATAAAGATATGAGCAAAAAATAGACATTACTATTAAAACACTCGTGTGCTTCTTATTGCAAAGCCTAAAGAATGTATAGAATGTCTTGCTTGTTTATTGTTGTTATTTTTGGTCTTATCATCATCATCGTCATATATTTGTTTCCAGCATTCTTGAAAATATTGCGTAAAAACTTTTGGGAGAGAAAAAAATGGGAAGAACGGTGGAAACAGCTGAAGTTAATGACAGTCTTAAGATTTACATATAATATTGTGTTACGCAGTTAGTTTTCTTTTTGTTGAAAACTTAATCATTCTTAAACAAATATGAGTGAGAAAAGGGAAGAAAAACAACATTATACTTTTAAAAAATGTTAGAATTTATTTTCATCCTATGGCCAAAATATATTTTAAATATGTAACAGTGGGTAATTATGAGCAAGGATTTTGCAACGATTTCAAATTACAGTAATGTCTGTGTATGTGTGTGTATGTGTATGTGTGTGTGTATGTGTGTGTGTGTGTATGTGTGTGTATGTGTGTGTGTATGTGTGTGTGTGTGTGTGTGTGTGTGTGTGTGTGCGTGTGTGTGTGTGTGCGTGCGCGCGTAGAATTTACAAAGTATAAATATGGGTGTAGTTTATATAGGTTTACGTATAATTTCTTTCTAGAGATGTGATCACAGAAGCAAGTGAGACAATGATCTTACTCCTCACATTCACACAAATACACATGCATGTACGTTTATATATATATATATATATATATATATATATATATATATATATATATATATATATATATATATATATATATGTGTGTGTGTGTGTGTGTGTGTGTGTTTATGTGTGTTTGTATACATAACACACATTCGGAGTCAACAAAACGTTATCCAACCGATCACTCTAGAGAATAAGTTGGATACATTTTTAATGGGTTTAAAATTTATGAGATATTTCACGAATATTTGCGAATATTTTCAGCTGGTCGAGCATTTAAACTCATACTTTCTTTTGACATATTTACTGGGTGCTAGATTTATACAAACGTAATTTACATAGAATTGAACTTGTCTTTAAGCTTTTCCTTTGAGTACTTCCAATTCTGGTAAATTTGATGCACATTTCACGACCTTCTTCAGAGCAAAACACGTCATATAATATTCTCTTTTCTTTCTTTCTACCGTTCTCACATTCCATTCTATCTGTCTCTCCCGTTTTCGTTCTAATCTGTCGTGCTTTTATTCTGACTATATACATGAGTATGATAGCGCATATATGTGTATATCACCGGACACACATACGAACATATATATATTTATGTGTATTGGTGTGTGTGTTTATGAGTATATATACATACATATGAGTGTCAGTGTCTGATTGTGTCTGCGTCAACATGTATCACTGTCTGCAGTTCTCATGCCAGTAACATTTTCAATTATCAAATCATTATAAGATTCGCTGAAAATTTATCCTCTAATTACATGAGACACCTGAGGTCAAATGGTACTTTATAATGGCTGAAGTTGATTGGTCGATTTATGCTACGAAAATAGTAAATGTTCATTTTTAGATCCTTCCAAGAATACGTCTATTTTTCACTGTAAAAACATAGCCTGGGAGATTTTTACCGAAGCCGATTCGATTCGATTCAAATGAAGTGGTGTTAATCCGCTCCGCAGTTGTGCAAACACAAATAAACGTCATTGACAATAACAACAGCAACAACAGCAGCAGCCGTCCAGACAGACTTTTGTTTAATTCTTACAAGTGATAGAGATCTTTTTACTAATGAACCTGTATGTGTTTTGAAAGCCTCTGAAATCACTTATATATTACTGACACTTCATTTCTTCATAGTAATGAAATATATGTCCGTGCTTGTCCGAATGAAAAACCAGAGAGAAAATACCATAATAATTAAGAACAAAGCAATTACGAATCAGTTCTTTAATTTCTAATGTGCGAAGCGGGAATACAAATACAAACACACACCATACAACATGTCTGATTGAATGCAGAAAAACTAAATAAGTAAAAATGATGTTAACAATTGATTCGCTTGACTAAGCAAACGTTTGTTTCAGTAATGGTTGACTGCTTTGTTACTTGCCTAGATTTTATATTGCAATATCCGTTTCCACTAGCGGGGGGTCGTTTAGGAATGAATTAACTAGTGGATCAAATTGTACTAGTCGTACAATACTCCAGATAATTCGTAAGTTCCTTTGTCCAAGCAAATCAGGAACTTCCGAAGCAAGTTTCCGCCGTCTGTCAGGACATCCACTTTATAGTTATTTGAGGCTCAGTAGAGTGAAAACATAGACGAAACCGTATTACTAACTCATAATAAAAGGATTCCCCTAATATGTCTGA
>OZ024751.1:38492058-38499558 GCA_964016885.1 Eledone cirrhosa
ACATATATATATATATATATATATATATATATATATATATATATATATATATATATATATATATATATATATATATATATATATAAAGAAAGAAGAGTTTGCTATACTAAGTGGACTCTTTTAACAATAATTTGTTATCCCGTATATATATATATATATCTTTGCCAGACGCTCTTATACTTTGCCGGAGAGGCCTAACAAGGAGGTTCCTCTATAATTAAATTAATCTCTCGTCGCCCTTTTTGAAAACTGGGATCATCACTCCCAGGTAATGACTAAAATAATACGATCACGAATACAAACGGCTGAATCGGGCTTCCTCATTAGGGAGGTTAAAGAAAATTTACTCAACCGAATAGGTAGCTCGGGGATCAGAGAGTCCCTCCAGGGTGACCTGCTCCAAACTGTCTGGTCACCGCTTCGAAATCAGGGGGCTTCTGGATAGAATGCCTGAGGGATTAATCGCTGGACAGATTTGACGCGAAAAACCAACCGACAGGAGACCCAGGGCTAGAATCTGAGCAATATGGTTGGTTAATACCTATGAGCTCGATTAGCCTCATTTGGGAATTCAGCGGGATCACCTATAGATGTCTGTATCTGATGTACTCGCTAGGAGTACTTGAGGACTTTGCCCCCACAACCTACCCAGGTATGAGTGGGCGAAGAAGAACACGATATTGTACGGTTACGTACCTTTGCTTATTAGTATTAAATTGTTGAAGTTACGTAAATCCTAATACTTGTGTTATCACTATACTATACTAAGATTACACATTCATTTGTTTGTTTTTATTGTGCTTTTTGTTCCGTCATCTCGGTAAAGTAATTCCATTTATTCAATATTTGTTCTCTGTAATCTTAATAAAGAGACAACTTTATTATGTATATAGGTCGATAAATCGATAGGTTGTCAATAAATCCATACAGTTTTCACTTAGGAAATAATTTTCATAAACAATAAGAAACAAGTATAGCTATAGCAAAGATTAAACGATGATACTTGCTAATGGAATATACATCTTTGTTTATTGTTTGTATATATATATATATATATATATATATGCTTGTATATATTTATATATGCTTGTATATATATATATGCTTGTATATATTTATATATGCTTGTATGTATTTATATATAAATATATATATATATAAATATATATATATATATATATATATATATATATATATATATATATATATATATATATATATATATATATATATATATATATATATATGTGTGTGTATGTGTACGTGCGTGTGTGTGTTGTGTGTGTATATGTATTATATATAATGATCTATATATGTGCAATTTTGTATATTTGTGTACTGTGTATATATTTGTGGGATGTGGAATGTGTACTCGTTAAACCTGTCTTATTGAATTTTTATTTGTATATCGATTTCCTTTAAATGAAATCCGACATATAAACGGCAACCATCTCTCCTTTGCGTCTCTTCCACCACTCCTCCCCCTTCTGCATCTTCCTCTTCTCTTTCTTCTTCTGCCTCTGATTGTGATACCTCCTAAAATGTTTTCTAATTTAAATTATGGCTTTCGTTTTATAACTTCATTAAAACTGAAATTGAAATATCGGAACAATTTCGTAAGAATGAAAATTTCAATAATTACTCATTTCCTTTATAACAATGTGGTATTGAGTACAATAACTTTACTGGTATATATACATTGATGTTATTGTTTTCACTTTATGACACCTGTGTCAACTCACCTTGGTAGAGTTGCTGAGGATACCTCAGCGAGTTACATCCGCTGCAGAAGTTTTTTATAACAGGTCAGGCAGATATGATCAAGCATATACATGAACTAAACTCTTTCAATCCATGGTCATTGTTAAGTGTTTAGGACAAAATATATTAAGATCTTGTTCTGAAAGCAGTAGAATACAATTTGTTGGAAATTTAGCTCCTCTATCTCGTAAATCAAACGACTGTGAGGTCAGTTAATTTGTCTCATCCGCACCAGAAGTTTGAATTTATAGTACATGATCAATTAGCGGTCACTAGCATTACAGTAGTGCTTAAGATCACAAAGGCATTTGTTTCAAAACACTTGAGTTTAATATCTAAAAAATTATATTTAGATATTACACAGAACACCCCAAAAATTCGGGCCGTCGGATTAAATGCCCCGATGTTGCATCCGTTTCTTTCTCACCGAGTTCAACTTTGTTTTACATAATTACGGGGCCGATAAATCAACATATAAATCCAGGGGCGTTAGATTTACAAAAGGTTTTATAATGTCCAACAAGATGCGTGGCAAGTCCCTTAACACTATGTACATTATGATTTAAATCCAACTTCCTTTTGCCAGCAGCTACAACCAACACGTATTATCAGCAAAGGAAAGGCAATTAGAAATATCGTTTCCTTGGTTCGAACTGAAGATGAGGTCCATTCCTTTTTTTCTTTCTTCTATTGAATATTTATGACGTTTGTTAGTGACATTAAACAATAATATTTCCATGTAATATTTCCATGTAATATTTTATGAATGGAAAACCTAATATTTTGAGATATCAAACTATCTTTCGATCAGTTATTGGTTTCCATGCCAAACGCTGTAATCGGCTATCATCTACCTTATATTTAACCAAGGTAACACAAATAATGTAACAGAGAACGTATCAATCAATATGTTAGCTTTACGAATGCCTTGAAAGGTTTCTGGTAAAAGGGAATAAATTCTATTTTTTTTGTCTTTTATTGTGTTACTGCATATACTCATAGATTCTGGCTAAACTCTATAGATTACTACTATCTATGTAAGAATCGATGATACTTGATACATAAATGCTCGTGTGAATAAGTTGTGTTTTTTCAAATATGTCTGATTGCCACAGAGGTTTAGTCAAACGAAAGGGAAAAAACACATCTCATCATCAATGTTTTTCTAAAGACTATCAAAACATTTCCTCCTACACACGATAAACGATAAACACTATCAACACAATTCCTCCAAAACACTATCAATACCTAGACACTATCAACGAAATTCCTACGAAATTCGTTCTAAACATTCTAAACATTTCATTCTAAACACTACAGTTAAATTCTTTCGGAAATTCTTTTCTCAAAACCTGGTGAACTTGACGTTAGAGCTCCTCTTTCGTACATATGCACTTTTATATAACGATCTTGAACATGCATGATTTTAGGCACATAATAATGACCTTAATATGTTATTTAATTTACTGTAATTTCACAGGATTTATATATTGTTTGCTATAGAATGGAATCTCAATTTTCTAAACGTTCATTGAACTAAAGAACATTAAGAAATTATATTGCTTACAGCGAAATAAGATAATGAAATACTGTAATATCTACGCCGAAATTCAACGTTAACTTAACTACTTCAGTTGAATTAAGAATTTAGGCTTTAGAGAATATTGAATTTTTCTATTAAAAATATTTCAACATTGAGATACAGGCTATAAATGATTATGTTTTATTAACATCATATCTTCTAATTTCAACGCAAGTTATATAAAATAATTATTGCAGTATAATAGAACAACATAAATATAGTAGTGAATAAATATGAGATATATGTTATAGAATTTATGAGTATTTAATGTATGTAGGTTGAGTTGATATATCTTAACGTAACGTAACGCTTTTAAACTATTTTTGTGTATATATATATATATATATATATATCTCAGGCGGGTAAAATTCCCGAGATCCATGGACGAGTTCTCTCCAGCGGTCTCTGTCCCTCATTATCGCTGCCATATCCTGCATCTCCAACAAACCAGTGTCTGTCCTTAGGGCATCAACATATGTTAACCTTGGTCTTCCTCTTCTAGTGTGTCCATGTAGGGGCTCCCAAACGAGCACTGAGTGCAATGTCAACTCTGGATGTCGGTGAGCATGTCCAGCCAACCTCAGTCTCCTCTGTGTCACTTTTGAGCTGACTCTTGGGATGCCCCCATACAGCTCTGAGTTTTTCATCCTCAGTGTATACTGATTAATGTTTAGAGCCATCCTCAGCATTCTCGTGTAGCACCCATCCACCATCTGAGTGAGTTTCTTGGTCAGTGTCCAAGTCTCAGACCCATACAGCAGCACAGACTCCACTACAACAATGAAGAGGATACTATTTATGGTTATGTATGTAATAAAACCTTTTATGGTTATATATTTTTTATACAAACCCTAAATAGTGAAAGATAGTCATTAATTACTATCCTATTACCAGTAAGATAAATAGCTCAATGTAATAACATCAGTTGTTTTACAGAGCAGTGATATAGAGATTACAATAATCAAAGTTCAGTTTAAATCATTTATTTGCTTACAATTGTTTCCTCCAAACCGAGGTTTGGATTCTTCGGAGCAACTATTTAGTGATCTATAACATACTTGACCTCCTTTTCAACACAAGAGACATATATAAAAACATATGCACATATTGATCCACAGTGGGATGACATCCATCAAAATGATATAGCATGGCAATTTACATATAAAGGTTAAAGGATAAAGATAAAAATAAAAATAAAAATAAAAATAAAAATAAAAATAAAAATAAAAATAAAAATAAAAATAAAAATAAAATTAAAAATAAAAATAAAAATAAAAATAAAAATAAAAATAAAAATAAAAATAAAAATAAAAATAAAAATAAAAATAAAAATAAAAATAAAAATAAAAATAAAAATTTTTATTTTTATTTTTATTTTTATTTTTATTTTTATTTTTATTTTTTATCTTTATCCTTTAACCTTTATATGTAAATTGCCATGCTATATCATTTTGATGGATGTCATCCCACTGTGGATCAATATGTGCATATGTTTTTATATATGTCTCTTGTGTTGAAAAGGAGGTCAAGTATGTTATAGATCACTTAATAGTTGCTCCGAAGAATCCAAACCTCGGTTTGGAGGAAACAATTGTAAGCAAATAAATGATTTAAACTGAACTTTGATTATTGTAATCTATATATATATATATATATATATATATATATATATATATATATATATAAATATATATATATATATATTTATATATATATAAATATATATATATATATATTTATATATATATATATATATATATAAATATATATATATATATATTTATATATATATATATATATATAAATATATATATATATATATTTATATATATATATATATAAATATATATATATATTTATATATATATATATATATATATATATATATATATATATATATATATATATATATATACATACACACAGAAACACATATATATGTATTTATATATATATATATATATATATATATATATATATATATATATATATATATATATATATATATACATATTGTGAGAGTGGGGCTTTCCTGCAGCAAATTCTCTCCCCTGCGAAATATACCAAATAAAACCCCAAAATACTTATATTTGAATATTATCGTTCAGAAATCTGTTCCCTATTTTGTTGGTAAACTCTGCTATTCCTAACATTGATATTAGTGTATTTTTATAACATTATGTTAGCATATCTGGAGGATAAGCACTTTCAAAGGAATACATTTTACACATCGAATCGTGTTATTTCAAAGTTCGCGAATGTTTGGCTGCTGTGCATATATTAACATGTATGCGTGGCGCGTGTGTATGTGTGTGTGTGTGTGTGGGGGGGGGGCGAGAGAGAGAGAGAGATGAAGGGAAAGAGAGTGTGATGCGAGAAAGAAGGCTGCATAGAATTACTGGATCTGAGGCCGTATTGCGCCAATTTCAGCACTAGAATATCAGAAGACGGGATCTAGATTTAAAAGCCAATCCCGCTATCTTCAATTTATGGTCATCAAACTTGGGTAATGATCGAAAGAATACTATCACGACTAGAATCGGTGTAACGTTACTTATAAAGCCACTACTTCTCTGAAATGGCAAGAGGTTACAATGGCTAAGTAAAACACTCCATATTGATTTTATGGGCAAAGCCTATCTGAAGAAATCTTTTAGATGGACCACAAGAAATATCGTTGCATAACTTCCAGCTTGAGTGGGTGGTATCGCTTGGAGATCCCACCGGAGCAATTGATAAGACCCTCTAGAAGGCAAGACCCAGGACTCTGCATGTATGTCTATTCCAGGAATATGTTTATGTATATATATATATATATATATATATATAGTAATTATAATAAATTTGAAGACTAAACCCCAAAGAGGGATCGATAAGGATAAATATATATCAAATATATAAGAACTGTAGAGCAAATATTTATATTATCCTTATCGAGCCCTCTTCGGATTTTAGTCTTCACATTTATTATTATTACTATATATTTATATATAACGGGCATTATTATTATTATTATTCTCTACATTCATTACATCAAACTAAATATGTTGACAATCTTTTAATAATGTCTTACTTGTGAAATTTGTGGTCTTGTTTTGCTTAACTAATGAATATATATATATTTATATATGTATATATATGTGTGTGTGTGTGTGTGTGTGTGTGTGTGTGTGTGTGTGTGTGTGTGTGTGTGTGTGTGTGTGTGTGTGTGTGTGTGTGTGTGTGTGTGTGTGTGTGTGTGTATAAAGCACAAGGTGTGTGTATATGTCTGCACGTGTTTCCGTTTCCGTGTTGTAAAAAATATCGTATATAGGAATATATCTTCTTTTATGTGTGCATGTAAGTCAAAAGTGCTTACCATTTCAACAGGCACGTGTATATCTACAATATATAGAAATGTACGAAAGAAAAGTGCAGTTACCGAAAAAGAAATGGTAAACTAATGGAAAAAATAACGACCTTTTTTTTATCTTCATGTATTGATATGTCAACATAGTGATGGTGTAATGATTGGATGTAAGGAACGATTGTGCCTGGATGAATTATCTAAGGACACATATGTAACCAACACAATCCTCAAATAATTGTATATGAGTGGTGGGGGAGATGGGCCTTGTATAGAATCGTATGTAACATTAATCAAGAAAGTAAACGAATGAGAAGTAAACGAATGAGAAGTAACCGAATGATTTAGGTTTATGCTTTACATATGAGAAAAGACGTTGCTTCGTGGATAGGTGGATATTTGGGTTAGGTATTGCTGTGGTTCTTATGGTTTTGATGTAGTTATCTTTTGTTTTTGTTCAAGAAAATTGGTACTCTTTTTTATACGATAAGTTGTTGCTTATTAATATATTTTAAATTAAAGTTTAGTTTAAGTGTTAGCTGTTACATTTGTTCTTGTTAGTTATTAATTAGTTTTCATTTTAAAAGGATTTTGCATACTTCCAGAGATTGGCCGAAGCGCAAAAGTTATTGCAGCCTTAATGGTGTTTAGAGTCTGAACGTAAGGATCATCCTCCCAAATGAGACGTAAGTTGATCATAGGGGTTAAATTCCAATTCTGTTTGGTGATTATTTTCAACTGCTGGATTAGGGTTGTGGTGAAGCTACTTACTGAAGGTCATACCACGGCATCTGGTCTCAGTTGTTTTGCG
>OZ024751.1:38504558-38544558 GCA_964016885.1 Eledone cirrhosa
AATAATTTAAATACTAGCACATAACTATAAAATACACACAATCTCTAATCTCTCGAGAAGTTACTTCCCCTGAAACCACCCTCTAATTAGTAAGGTAAATATGCTCTTTGGCAGCCATCTTGTTACCCATAGGCAGATCTCACACAATGCAGCCTCGACAGATGAGTACTGCTTGATTATGGCTGACAGCTGATGCAACCAAGGCACCATAGTAAAAACTATTATATGGAACATTATATTATGTAACATTATTTTAATTTATATTCCTTTGAGTTCCGATGAGCCACTCTGTTTTTTTAAATATATTAATTATTTTCAACTGAACCAGATCAATTATGATACATAGTAATCTGATCCAGAAATATTATACGGAGTAGCGAAACAATTGTAAACGGACATTATTATTATTAATATTATTATTATTATTATTCTCTACATTCCTTACATCAAACTAAATATGTTGACAATCTTTTAATAATGTCTTCCTTGTGAAATGTGTGGTCTTACTTTGCTAAACTAATGAATATATATATATATATATATATATATATATATATATATATACATATATATTTATATATATATATATATATATATATATATATATATATATATATACATATATATATATATAAATAGCCGTTGAAACGGCTTGAGCTCTGCCGTCGAGGTCTTACTTTTTCCTATTCCCCACACTACTACCCTAAGTATTGAGTACTCTGGTGCGTTTTGGTCCATCTGGTTCTTTACCACAATTCCTTTGTTATATATATATATATATACGTCGTGGAACTTGAGGTTGGTTCAAATAAATATTAATCTATTTCCCTACAAATTAATAACATTTTATTTACAGAAAATAATACGTATGTATGTATATATGCATGAATATATAAAAAAAAAAATATATATATATATATATATATATATATATATATATATAGCGGTGAGAGTGAAATAGAGAGAGAGAGTGAAAGAGAGAGTAAGAGAGAGAGAGGGAGAACTAGTTAGAGAGTGAGAGGTGATGTATAGATACAAGAGGAGTATTATTATGTTTGATATGTACACAGAACCACATGTATGTATAAACATACACGCATATATACATACATATACACATACATATAACAAACATACATACTCATGCATTCATACATACATACATACATATATACATATACATCTTTTTATCTCTTTTCATTTGTTTTGGTTTTGAATTTCCGTCCAAATGAATTAGAACGTGGGTTGTATGTTGTAATAATGTAATATATGATGACATTGTCATATCGTTTAGTTTCCTGTCATGATTTTATGCACCAGCAGCTGTCAATGACAATTCTAAATGTGACACCCATTTTTCCGTGTCTGCCAGCTAAGAAATGTGCTACTTTCCCCAACAGCCAATATGGAGTTTCGTAAAATCTGCTTACCGAGCGGAACTCGAGGAGTTCGTGATCTGCATTAACTGGGAATTGACTAGAAGCTATATACACTAAACACACACACACTACAAATACTGGAATATGAATGTTAACAATAAATAAATTGATTTGAAATAAACAAAACAAAATCTAGGATTACATAAATTATGTTAGATGCTTTTTAGTTTTAACAATTAGGAAATTAATGTCGATGTCTTTTATATTATTTTTATATTCTAAAATATTAATTCGGGAATATTGGTATAAGATACATTGCGAAATGCGAAAATCTTCAGTCCCAAGTTTCAAGTTTCCATAATCCACAAAATGTAGACTATAGAGGCTTTAACATATCTAATATTTTTATAATTTTGCTTGGTGATAATAAGGCTCTTATGTACACATTAATTTTAAAATATATTTTCCTATTGGCAAAATAACTATTATAAAGACTCCACGAGTCCTCCGAAAAACAGTAGGGATATTATAAATTTCTAAAACATAAATCTATTTCAATATTCTATATTCTGACTATTTGTCTTAGGAAACTAGAAACCGAACGTTTGAAGGCAAAATTATTAGGTAGCACATGAGTGGCCTTTCTAACAACTAGAAAGAGTAGCAAAATCATATATAATAACACACACAGTGTTAAAGAATGATAACTTAGACATCTGTGTAGTTGTGGATATACAAAACAAGTACAAGGGTCACGGTTAGAATAAGAAAATTATTACAACAACCAGACCAAGTATTATTTGAAGCTCACCAATAACAACTAATGAACAGACTTTACTCTTTACACATACGTTACCACAGCATTAAAATAAATTACATTTATTTAAAAAGACATTTCCTAGTTTTATAGATGCTATTTCAGCATTATTCTTCTCTCAACTTCAATTTGCTTTACATAATTTCTCTGGCAAGAAATTCACTATTATGCGCAGTGAGCGAAGGGTAAGGTTTACTGACCAAACAAGAAAAGGTAAGTGAGTTAATTGATAGTGACAAGGTTTTGTTACGTGATTTAGTCTGAACAATGTATTTTCCTTTGTAAAATCTAATGTTACTGACCTTATTCGACTGCGATGTATTCCGGGTTTACATTACGTTTGAATTTTATTGACTTTGACGCTTTAATAGGTGACTTAATAAACTTTGGCACCTTTGCTAAACATGATCTCTAATATTTATATATAAATGGCTATTTCTTTTACAAGTGGTGGTGACATTATTTCGGTGCAAACTCGAAATATCAAGAGAAATATCAATAATGCCTGTCCGAAAAAGCAATTTCTCTCCACGTCTTAAAATTAACACATCACACGACATCAATATTTCTTTGCTAACATTTCAAGCAAATATATTATACTTTGTTTCATATATCCATATACCGGTTATAATCGCAACACGATCTCATTATCTATGAGAATTACTGAATCCTTATTAACTGATCAGGATTGACATAATTCATAATTTTCAAAGGAAATTTAGAGTTTATGATTATTACTCGTGTATAGGAATATCAATTATTATACATATACAGGGGCTATAGTCATCTGGTACGATGCTTGGTCATGTTTGTTGTGTTGGTACGGTGTATGGTAGTGTTGACGTCTTCTGATGGCATGTGAATATAAATCTTAGAACCATAGAAGATATAATAGAACAAAGTGAGCAGGAATGGAAACACATCCATACTTAAGCTAATGGGTGGTTGTATATCTTGGCTAGGGTCAGGGGAGCAACAATCCCAGTTCAAATAGATACATTTCGACAAGATGGAGATGTTTTCACCGTCACTGAAAAGAAATGTATAACTGCGTCATTGATATGATATTATTACTTAGTATTTAGGGCGGTGAATTGGCAGTATCGGTAGAGGGTCGGATATGCTTTCCAGCATAGTTACGTCCCTTTACGATCTGAGTTCAAATCCCGCCGAGGTTAACTTTGCCTTTCATCCATACAGAGGTCGATAACATAAAGTACCAGTAATGTACTGGGTAACTGCTGGCATTGTGCCAAAAGTAGAAACAATTACTTAGTATTTAACAAATTATTTCTAACTCATTAAGACACGATGTGAAAATCAACATTTATTATAAATTCATTTTTGCAAAATCTCTGTATAAGGAGCATTAACTTCTCATCTCCAGTACTGAGTTTGTAAGGGTTAACGACGATGATTCTATCAAACCTAATATACACGTATTTGTGATCGTGACACGGTTACTGTTCTATGTTATACGACCACAGCTTAAAATACACACAATTAGACTATATAAGTTTACTATAGATAAGCATGTTGTTTGTCTTTCATTATACGATATTAATCCTTAATATTTATCATTTTTGTATCAAAGAAAATCTTCCTCGATTCATTGTTGTTTGATGTTTCACGTATTTAAATGAAAGCTGTTTTAAGACATCTATTGGAATTAACATAAATATCCGCCCCCTCTCTGAGAAAAAAACCTAACATCGGCAATTTATTATTGATGTTCTTTTTGTTTTTAAACTCTAACATAACAAAGGTATTTTTCATTTCCGGTGCGAAAGTTTGGCATTATCGATCATAATCAAGAACTTAACGAATGATAACGCAATCCTATTAATAAGTATTTAAGATCTATGAGCCAATTTACAAGAATTTCATTTATCCGCCAATATTTGCTGTCGTGTTTCAAAAACATTTAACAAGCAAAGGAAGTGTGACCGGATATTTAAAAGTAGAAATGAAGCAAGATTTTGATACTGTCAATATCGTTGTTATAACAATTATTATGTTTGAATTAATATCCGGCGTTCCAGCGTAATGCTTGGAACAATAATAGACGTTTTTGTAGTAGTCTGCATTGTATATTATCTCGAAATATTTCAGGACTCTTCATCAAGATGAAAAAAAGGGAGAAAAATACATCATCATCATAGCAATAAACGAAGTGTATATGTTATGCATCAGGAATTGAAGAGATACTCTTAATTATAAGAATGTGTTTGATGATGAAGTAGTGAAGTGAAAGAAGGATATTTCCAGATTTAATTTCCGTCAAATTAATTTCATCCTGTCTAAAGTACAGCTAACGATTATAACATACTTTCTCGGTGCATACCCAAATTCAAACGTATTATATTTATGACTATTAAATTAGTTATTTAGTTCAGTTAAATACGATATATCTATGATATTATAATAACTATAAAGCGTTTTCTTGTTACCCGCTTTCACACTCTCAATATTGTTGGTTTGGATGTCCTGTACACACATACTCGCACATCTGTGTATCTATATATATATATGTGGCGAAAATGGCCCGAGTGAATTGGCCTTCTCTATATATAAACCTGTAGGTTGAGGAACATAAACAGAGGGTGTTCCTGGTGTTGAGGGTTGTTCTATCAACGGGGTGTAAAACAACCCCGCAGTAACATTCTCCCGTAACGGGGATTTCAATTGTTTTATTTTATATATAGTTTATTGTTATTTATCATTGTTGTTAAATATTTTATGTAAAAACTCCGCCGTCACGTCTTGTAATGTCCCATTTTTGTGCGCCCCTATGGCAAATAAAGAAATATCTATATCTATATATGCGTGTGTGTGTGTGTGTGTGTATGGATATATATGTATCTATGTTCAAGGCCAGCAATTTTGGTGGAGAGGAAAATTGTACATAGTAAAATTTATGAAAGTATACACACTAATGTGTGTGGGATTTTGTACATGTGCGCGCATGCGTGAAATAACCATTACTGACAAGCTCAAGATATACTTATTTTTAATTCTATCGCAATTCAGAATCATTTAACAGTGTACTGTAACTCACCAACCCGATATATTAATCATTCCTCGTTTCAATATATTTCGTTGTGTATGATCTTTAATTTAGAAATGAAGCTGACAACTATTCTGAAATCTCAATCATTGTATATACACTTGTGTATTTTCAATGAATTTTCAAGGAGTTTACTGTACGTTTCTCTAAGCGTTGTGCAGCCGTAATTTGCTAAAATATTATTAATATAAATAAAGCCGGAACCCTATATCTCTATAAGATTGTTAACGTATTCCAATGCAGATAGAATTTAAAAATAAATAATTACAAATAATTGTGCTTAGAGAAAAGAAGCAATATTTCTTCAGTGGTTAATATTGTATCAGTTGAGTTGATATAATTGCATCCATCCACGAAACAGACGCTTCATCATACTTAGCTATGAAGAAATACCCACGAAGTAATAGTAACATTTTATTCTATCTTGATATGGATGCAGGCAATTTACCATGTGGAATCTACTATCATAATAAACAAGATAATAATGATTTCTAATTTAGGCACAAGGCTAACAATTTTGTAGGGGGGTGGGGAGTCGATTAAATCAATCTCAGTGAATTACTGGTGCTTTGTATTAGCGGCGCCATAAGGATGAAAGGTAAAGCTAACATTGGTGAGATTTTATCTCAGAATATAATGGACTGTAACTCTGCAACAACGCATGTTGTCCGGCACTCTAACGAAATAATAATGATTTTTACTTTTGGCACACGGCCGGCAATTTGAAAGAGAGGCGTATATTGTTTAAAATCGACACCAGTGTTTACTGGTACTTTATTGTGTAAATCCCGTCAGAATGAAAGGCAAAGCTAACCTGAGAAAGTAACTCAGAAATAAACTCTATGCTGCAAAGCGTGTTGACCGCCGCTATACCGATACTGCCAACCCACCGGCCTAATAATTAAAAGAGTGTATCAAAGCCCGTCTCTCAAATATAAACGAGATAAAAGTTAATTGGTCAGATATTGTACTCGAAGACCAGAAACGAAATAAATTGTTTCTTATTAGTATACCAATCTCCACAAGTAAAAATATATTTGGACGATGAAAACAAAAGCAATCCCTATAAAATAGGTTTTCTGAAAGAGACAAACACACAGAGAATCAAAGAGAGCCGGATAAACACTGTCGAAACCTACAAATATACGCAATATTAAGAAAACAGCAATAGTAACCAATATAAACACATTAGAAATAGCATTATAAATACACTAGAAGCAAAGAGCTGTACCTGTTAATGCAGTGACAATGCAAAATGAATGGAGAAAAAGATTGATGATAATACTAATAAAAATCGTAACAAGACAAGGACAACAATAATAACACACATATTAATATGTTGACATTTGCATGTATTCTCATGGATTTGAATTAAGTAACTGCATCATTCATATCTATCATTTTATCCATTCATACATCAATTTGAATTTAGGATGGTGACCACACTATTTGTTTTGGGGGTATATTATATCATCGCTTCAACCTCTTTCGTTCCTGGCATTACTAATAGCTTTATTTAACTACGAGGTTTGTGATTTTCATTCGGTTTCTCCATTCTGGTACATAACCTAAATTTCTCATGTTTGATTTCGTCTTCCTTAGCGCGTTTCCTATCACAAACCTCCATTATATTTACTATTTTTCCTTCTCTTTTTCTGCAGTTCTTAGATTATATTCTTAAAAGTAAGCAATACAAATGTTGTTTGCGAACGTGTTATCTTAAAATGTTATTAAGCATTGCTCTATCTAACATTGTAAGTCGGGATTATAAATTTGTCTCGAGATTGGTGGTAGTAAAAAAAAAAATAATATATATACGTATAAGAAAGAGCAACGTGTACATTAATCTTTCTCAGGAAGGACCCTAGGCGGTCACAAATAGGTGACATGTTTGCTCGTAAACAACTATTTTATGCCGTTCTCTATCGCAATCTTATTTACCGTTCTGAACATATAACCTTTTTCCTCGTACAATGCACAACAGACACAAACTACTTTAAATTCCAGCAAGAAATAAGATGATTTGATATACAAGAACTTTTTCAATTACACTGTTTGGCAAAAACTCCCATTTAAGATTTCGTCCCAGTAAATTGGTCGTCAGAGAACTAATATTATTTGCAACCTTATATAAATCAAACTGAGAAGGCAATATTTATTTCTTATTTGTTATTTTTATCATTCCTCTTTATAATTGATTTACTTAGATAATAATGTGTATTATATAAGATCTAGTACATTTTCTCTCTCTTCAATCCAACTCCTTTTGATTTCATACAATAAATAATAATGGTTTTAAAGCTATATATATACTATATTCTAAAGTTTGTTGGAGATCATTCTTTTTATATTACGCAGTCTCATGCAGAATTGGACGTGGGCGCCAGCATCACTCAAACTGCAAAAATTAGACAACGGGAATTTGCAGCATTGCATTTATATTATTGGTAGATGGAGTAGGAATAACAGCAATTGTTAACATGAGCACAATACTGCATCTATTATCGCATTTAATGGAGCCCGAGACCAGATCTCGACTGGTGCAGGTTTTATCGATCCCGGGATGATAAAGGACTTAGTTAACCTCCAATGTTATTTAACTCATTTGAAACGCAAATTTACGTAACTAAATAATACAAGATTTGTTTTTATTCAGAGCCAGGTTATTCCTGATTAAACTGATATATCGTTTAATGATATCCTACCAAGATCAATCAGTTCTTTGCGCGTTTCTACATTATATCATTATTACTTAAGAAATTTGATTCTCTTTTCTGGAAGAATGGTTCACTATTTATAGTGGAACTCTCACTATGTCGGTTTTATATCTTTAGACACCCATTATCATATATCAGCAACAATAGGAATAATATTATCCAAACGAGGCAAACATCTCATGTCTTATTTGAAGGTGTAAAGAGTTGTATAATCTATTAATGTATTACGCCAGAGGTAAAGAGAGTAAAGTCCACAGTGGATGAACTAAACTTGTTATGTAATAGAACAGATATAATCACCGCATCACTAAACTGATTGTAATTTAACCATGATATTTCTCATGTCTCATATGGCCACTGGCGGCAATTTTAGTAATACATACATACATCTACTACAGGAAACATTAAACTATATGGGTTAAAAACGTCTAGGAATATATGAGAAATTAAAACTTATTAAAAATAAGGTATATATATATATATATATATATATATATATATATATATATATATATATATATATATATGCGTGCGATTATAGCTTACGAAGAATGAGATATATGAGAAAACGGAAGAAAAATGCTGACTTATCGATATCTATGGTTATGTGTATATATATATATATATATATATATATATATATGTGTGTCTGTGTTTGTGTGTGTATACATAAATAAGTGTATATTTAAATACAAATGTATACACACACAAACACCATACATACATGCATACTATACACACATACATAAGTAGATTTATTTATATAGAACTTATATACGAAAAGTATTCTGTATATCTGAACTCTTATGAAATTTAATTTAATAAATTTCTCAATTTCTTTATTGTGTCTTTGATACGGAAGGCGGAAATTAAGTGAGGCCTTTAAAGGTGCTAAAAATTAATTTTTTATCGTACTTCATTTTTTACCACACACACACACACACACGCACACACACGCTTAGAGAGAAGGAAAATATATATATATATATATATGTATTGATAGATATATATATAGAGAGAGGGAAGGAGGTAGTTAGACAGATATACAGAGAGAGATTGAGTGTCACGCTCAAAATGAATATATAGACGCCTGCAGACAGACACATACCTATATGGACACACACACACACACACAAACATATATATATATATACAAACATATATATATATATATATATATATATATATATGTATATATATATATATAGATATATATAAACTGACCATAAATGTTTCTACAAAGCAATATTTGAAAATAAAAACGTTTCAACTAAGTTACCCCCGAGATATAAAAGTTCTCCTCGTTGCAGTTTGTTGTCGACACAAGAACTAATGTAATTTTCTCAATTAAATTATACTTTGATTTCATCACAAGAAGAATTTCCATTATTGTAAGGAATCCGAACTTGTAACAAGTATATTTGACAATTTCGAAAATTGAAAATATTCAAAAATTTGCGATAGAAATAAATTACATCATTAACTGGCTACCATTAATTAGTTTTGACAAACCACTGTCTGTAGGAAACCTCCTCTCATATATATATATATATATATATATATAATATACAAACTCACACAACGCACACAGACACGCACACCCACATGCACACACACATATATATATATATAAATATGAACACATACACACACCCATATATATGTACACACACACACACACATATATATATACATACACACACACAGGTATATATATAGCTACCACTATACACAACTATATATATATATATAGAGAGACAAATATATATATATACATACATATATGTATATATATATATATATATATATATAGACAAATATATATATATACATACATGTATATATATATAATATATATATATATATATATATATATATCCAAATATTTATATATATACATACATACATGTATGTATATATATATATATATATATATATATATATATATATATATATATATATATATATATATATATATACTCAAAGATGGCTGGACAATCAGTTTGATATTATTTAATAAGTTTTCAACGATGAAAGTCATAAATAACACTTACCAAATATGAAAACTTTTCAAAGTTCCGGAAAAATTAAAAATACAAATGTTACAAACCTACTAAGAAAAGTGTTTAGACATATACGAACGTAGTAATAGTAAAACTATCAAATAGATACACACATACACACAGAGGTATATGTATATGTATGTGTGTATATATATGTACAAAATACCCCCACACACAGAGGCATTTGTATATGTATGTATATATATAATATATATATATATATATATAGAGAGAGAGAGAGAGAGAGTGAGAGAGTGAGAGAGAGAGAGGGGGAGAGAGAGCGAGAGAGAGATAACTAGGCAAACAGAATCCCTTAGAATGCAAATATGCCCGGGGGCAATTGACAACACAATTCTTTGCACATGAATATAAATATATTTTGTATTCAAAATATTATTTTTCTTTTTCAGTTTTCCGATATTAACAAATCGAATATATCCCAATGAAATGCATCACTGTAAAACCACAAAATTGTTCTACTGAGTATATTTATAGTTATCGTAAACACAACTTCTTACCCGGTTTCCGAATCATGTTACTTTTTAATATGAATTTTGCAATTCCCAGTTAAATATGAATTCGGAATGATTTTAATCATCAAAGATTGTATATTTTATTAAATGTAAATCAATCAAATTTTCGATAAAAATATAAGGCGATATTCTAGAAAATTACTTTCATATCTTTGAACATTATTTTTCTAAACTCACTGCTACTAATTTATGTTATCTTTATACAGTCGCAAGCATGCAACGTATATTTCTGAAAGGCCATTGCTCTTGTATGTGTGTGAATTTGCCTATATATATATATATAGGAACGAGTGGGGTTCTACTCGTTCCTATTACCCACTCTACTACCCTAAGTATATATATACACACATATATATATATATATATATATATATATATATATATATATATATATATATATATATATATATATATATATATATATATATATATAATATATTATATATATATATATATATTATTTAAGCAAAGAATCGCTGCTTTCACCTTTATCGGGATCTTCTGAAGATCCCGTTAAGGGTGAAAGCAGCGAATCTTTGCTTAAACTTTAATCTGTTATTTTACTGTATATATATATATATATATATATATATATATATATATATATATATATATATATATATATATATATATATATATATATATATATATATGTATATATATACACAAATTAACTTATTAATTCTGGCAATATTATTACACACATATGACCCTCCCCAAGTATATATATATATATATATATAATTATTTATATATACACATATGTATATATATATGTATGTAAAATGTAAACAGAAATAACAACGCAATCAGTAGTGTATATGGAAGGGATATATTATGTGAACGCTTGATATAGCTGGAAGAGGTTCTTAACGTTTCGGACGCTTGTCCTTCATCAGGTGTATTGGCAGAGTTGTTAAATTGTCGGATACAATTCGATTTGAGTTAAAATCCCGGCTAGTTAACGTGTGTTTCGCAGTGTGTTATGCTTCCTTTCTCCTGAAGAAACCGACCATGTTCACTGTGAGTCAGTATGAGGCACCACCAGATTTACGTCCTAAAACTTCATCAGAACCTAAATATATATATATATATATATATATATATGTGTGTGTGTGTGTGTGTATATATGTGTGTGTTTGAACATGAAAAGTATTTTTTTTGTAAATTAGTATTTTCCATATCATTTCTAACAAAGCTTAATTGAATAAAGTAAATTGAAATCACGTATAAGTCGAAGTGAATATGGTATATGAAGAATGTGTTGACAAATTAATTACAATGATGAGAGAACCAATCGGCGATCACTGCTAACATATATAAAAACGAATTAACTGTTATCCCAGAGGAATACACATTTTCTAAATCTGCCGGGAAAAAATGTCTATTATTTATTTTTATATTTTTTAGGCTCATTTGTATACATTGATTCACCAAAATAATCTTTTTTGAGCGTAATTGTTTTTTGTGTGATATATTTCACAGCTTATTATTGTATTATTGTTGAGATAATTACCTTCAAAATGTACAATTATTAATGAGATTTCTTTTCCACATTGCCATGTACCTTTTTATTTTGTCCGACAGAATAATCATTGACTTCGAAAAGTCTCGGTAACACCCCTTCCTCCCTCAAGATCAATATATGGAAATCGGCAAATGATAAACCCCACCAACAAAACAACAACAATACTACTAATAAACATAAAGTAAAAAAAAGAAGAAAATAAAAATAAAATGTTATTTTGATATTTATGTTTCCATATTTCAATTAGGAATATAATTTTAGAATAAATTTGTCAGCAATTTACTAACTATTTCCATTATTGTAAAGTTAATCTTTGCGCTTTATCAAAAATATCAAAGCAAAACAATACAAAAGAAAACTCATTATTGAAGATGCATAATTTACATCTTATTTTAGTTTAAGAACGAAACAACGCTGTAGAAAATACGAATGAGTTTTACTACTCAAGGGTAATCACCGCGTAAATAAAATTGAAAGCGAAATTATTTTAGATATTTGTCCACCAGGACGTTGAATGCTGCTCTACAGGACCAAACCATGTTCTATTACGATCATTAAAAAAGAAGACATGAAGAAAAAACCCCAGAAAATAAAACAAATAAAATGATATGTGGAAAGACTGGAAGACCTCGGCATCAATTGCCAATTGATTCCTGTTGATATTTAGATAATTAACTGAGGAGTTTTATCGAGGGTTTCAGCTAATCTATTAGTTATAACGTGAGCTCTTGCATGTATGTGATTTATTTTTTTTTTTGGGGGGGGGGGGGGGTCATGCGTGTATCATTCGTAGGTGAACATATGATACATACAATAACGTTATTTTCTGTCCAAAATACGTTTTTTATTTCCATTATGTTTGTTACCCTTCTGGCAAATATTGAATAGCTACGAATACTAATACTAAACAACAACAACAACAACAACAACAACAACAACAACAACAACAAAAACAACAGCATCAACAACAACGACAACAATAATAACTTAGGAAAGCTCAATTGATTATAAATATATGAGCATTGAAGTTGAGAGAATGTGGCATATTAAAGGCAGTAAAATACAAATGATTGTCGATGCATTTGGAATGATAAAACATGTAACTCAAAAATATTTGGCCCAGATACCTAGAAAGCCATCTCTGGAAGAGAGATAGAAGATAGTGGCTAATGACAATCCCTTGGAACAAAGTGTATGAGATACGGTATTGACAAGGAGGAGGCTAGCCCACTTTGTAGGATTTGTGGAGAGATAAAGAGGGAAAACTGTGACACACATCGTATCGGAGTGTAAATAACTAGCCCAGACTCACTATAAAGGATGGAGGTATGTTATTATTGGCATATAAGCAACCTGAATAAATTAATACATTCTGAGAAGTGGTATGAGCATAAGCTAGTGATAGAAAACAATCGAGTGAAGGAACTGTTAGATTTCGGGATAGCAACGGACAAGGAATTAGTAATCAATAGACCAGACCTGGGTGGTTTTGACAAAGAAAAAACACATTGCTTGATTATAGATGTAGCTTGCCCCTTTGATACAAGAGTGCAAGAAGAGGCGAAGGAGAAAACTAAACTGTTCCATGATTTAAAGTGGGAATTGAAAATGATTTGTAACTGTCATGATATCAGGGGTTTCTCCATCGTAATAGGAGTACTTGGTATTATCTCCAGTAGATTCCAAGGTTGGTTAAAGAAAATGAGCCCAGCCCTATATATTAGAACACTCCAAAAGACATGCCTACTGGGAACAGCAAGGACCCTCCGTTACGTTCGGAATATCTGTGTCTGCAGTCAGTGGCTTGATGTTAATTAAAACACATTTTCTGGTTAAATAACATCAACGACTGATATATTAAAGTAATAATAGTATTACAGGTGTTTAATTCCTAGAACACAGAACGAAGTATTTGTTATATTTTTGCTTATCCTCTTAACTTTGAATTCAATTTCAGTTTCAGTGAAATAGTAATTTACTCTTTATTGGTTTGAACATACAGCAGCTATATATTAATGTCGAATTATTTGACTTTTGTATAATATTACCTGGAATGCAATTTCCTTCATTAAAATAGTCCATTGGGTTCTGATGTCTGATTTCTTGCCCTTCCAACAGCAAAATTCCAGAGACAGAGTAATTCCAGAGATAAAGAAATGATTATAGTCTAGAAGCTACAAATATTTTGCTTAGCTGGTCTTGTTCAGTTTATTTAAATAATATATATATATATATATATATATATATATATATATATATATATATATATATAAAGTTGCTTAATTTATTAACCCACCTTTTGAATTTGTAAAATCGGAATTTCTTTTGTGTGTTTTATCAAAACTAAATCAACTAAATTTGTACTTGTGTGATCTACATTTACACACCCGATATTTACTGGGCAATTGGTTGTAATGTGTGTTTTTTATATGAGAAATTCTAGACAATTTTTAAACAACCGTCTACTTTATAGTGCTGCTTTCTTTTTTTACTCTTCATTGTTTTCTACTGTTGTTTTTTTTTTTTAAATGATAAAAGCTTTCGTCTCGAATTGCAAAATATTTCTACATCAGTTTAACAAATGATTTATTTTATCTTTCTTATTTCCATTAACATATTGACAATTTTAACCTACTCCAAATATCCCCATTGACATTAGAACTTTTACAAGAAGAAATGCTTTAATGATATTAACTGTGGTAAGTAAGTCTAGCTATTTATAGAATCACATCAATTCTGTAATCATGAAGTTAATATCCTGCCCCCCGAAATGTCCAGGTATTTTCGTCAGACGTCCATACACTACTTGTCTAATGCATTACATTAAAACAATAAAGTGCTACAAGCCAGATTGTATTTATATATATTTGTCTATATTTCTCATTCACCACGATAATAATTTCAGATGTCCATTAACATAAATGCATTAGTACGATACATTTTTAATTTTTGCAGCTTCACTCACAATTATTGTACTTGGTATTCACAGTTACTACCTATTAGGAAAGTGTAGAATTTTTTACAACGTACGATTCAGGACAATTATTTAAGTATGAACATTATATGAATAACAAGATTTCCCCTTTTCATTAACAAAGCGAACGTGGCCTCCCTCTTTCCAGATACGGTTTCGGTCTCTTTTGAAGCGTGGTGTTTCTCTTACTATTGACCATACAATTGCACTGCTCAATGAATCATGTTGAGACACTTTCTCCAGCGGCAACATGGAGCATTCGAATACCAGCTCAGGATTCGCTGCTCGTCAGGCTGAAGAGAGCATAGTGTCGATCGATCTCTTATAAGTTTGCGGTCGAGCTTGCGGCAGTGGAGATTTCCTGCGTTCTTGACTCTCGGACCATATCTCTAAGCACTGCTATCGGGGCGAAGTTGGTTACCCGCAAGTACGCGCCACACGATTTGGAGTGACTATTTCAGAGCTTCTCCCTCACCCTCCTGCTGATCGACGTTTTCTAGCTAATGTAAACTGGGACAACTAGAGATTATTAAATAGAGATCTCACAGAGTATACATATATATATTATATTTCACATTACTCAGACCATAAAGAGTTACGGCCCTTTATGATCTGAGTTCAAATCCCGCCGAGGTTAATTTTACCTTTCATCCTTACGGGGACGATAAAATAAAGTACCAGGAATGCACTAGGTAATTGCTGGCCTTGTGCCACAAGTAGAAGCAATTATATTTCACATTGATAGCGTTGTAGAATGAGAATTGAACACGTGTTGATAGCATTTGAAAATAAATCTCAGCTGTTGAACATGCAAAAGTGAAAATTATATGAGTTATTCTATTCGCTCTTTCCACACCTACCCTCTCGCTCCCCCTCTCTCTTTATGTATGTATATATATATATATATATATATATATGTATATATAAATATATATATATTTCTATATACACACATATATATAATATATATATATATATATATATATATATATATATACATATATATATACATATATATATAAATATATATATACTGATTGTAATACAGGAATAGATGACTTTCAAAGTGAAGCTTAACAAAAGGTGAATACAATGTATTACTTTTTTTCGCTACGAAACCTCTCTTAAAATATATAATGACGGAATGAATTACTTCGGTATATGTCAATATTAATTAAATTCTTAAGATAACTCAGTTGCTTTTTTCTCTTTCTTTCTATTTCTTTAAATATTAAGTATTTAGAACATCTTTGACCCAGCTGCGAAATGGAAGATCTCCAAATAAACTTCATTAAATATAAAAGGCAGGAACGTATGAATGCTATGTATGGTGTAGCATACAAATTCTGTAGTATTAATTTTTGTCACAATTATTTCTGTTAATCTACTTCTTATGTTTTAAGTAAATTAAGAATTTCTTGAAATATCTTGCTTCTACTAAAAGGAGAAAATAATGTTAACAAAATGTTTAAGAGAATATTTTACCCTATGGATTTTACAGTACTGGATTTCTAATATCTAATTCTGCAGAGGTAAAAATTATTTAATTAATGATCCAACATGTCTGCAAATAATAAAAAAAAAAATAAAACAATATTCTTCTCCACGTCATTTCAAATTTTTATTATATCTATCTCTTTAGTTAGACCAGTATCTATCTTTCCATTTCTAATGTGTGATTCTTTTTTAGATCAATGATACTTGAGTATTGCTGAAGATATTTTTATCTCTGCTTTATAATATGAAGCCGAAATTATAGTTTAAAATGCAGATGCGTCTCTTCACACGATATCAACAAAAACAACAGACATTATTTTCGTGTAAGAGGAACTTTTGCAATTTCTTCAAGTTTGAAGAGGAACGTTCCTATTTAACAGACAATAATGAATAACAATATTGAAGAACAAAGCCAGAAGTAGGGGTTAAATTATGTCTTTATATCTCATTGACTAAACATTATATTATATTCAATGCACGAAATCATATCATAATTTCTTTGGTTGAACTTTATCACAAATTGATTATATTACGTAAAAGAATTCCATGTTCAGAAATTTGAAGTTTAAAAAACTTGAAACATTTTTCATGTGATGCATTTCAAAAATAATTATACTAAGAATTTTTTAAAATTTATATAACACTGAGAGCTAATATCCTTGAATAAAGGTAGAACTTGTGTGAGGACGAAAATCTCCAACCATTACATAAATACAAACTCATTTCAATATCAATAGCGCTCGACTCTGCCGTTTGCGTCAACCGAAATAATTTCCTGAACAACCCACAGAATATTTGAGAAATACATATTAATGAAGCCTGAGTTCTTATGCTTGTATGGTCACTCTCTCAATCTCTCTCTCTCTCTCTCTCTCTCTCTCTCTCTCTCTCTCTCTCTCTCTCTCTCTCTCTCTCTCTCTCTCTCTCTCTCTCTCTCTCTCTCTCTCTCCACTCTCTCTCTCACCCCCCCCTCTCTCTCTTCACACACACATACATATTGCGTCTAGGATGACTCAAAATCTCTTATAATAGCCCGTTTTCATGTTCTAATCTCCGAACTCTTGTACTCCTGATAAAGTTCTACCCTTCGTTACGTCGAGCTTTTTTCTCTCTTTACTCCAAAACATGAAACTAGTAAGACTAATAGTTTTTATAACTTTGTGTTTACCTTTTTTTACATTCTGTGTATATGAGTGTGTGTGTATGTGTGTGTTTGTGTCTGTGTGTAGCGTTTGAATAGAATTCTTTCTGTGGACAAGTTTAAGCGTAATTGTATTCTGTTTGACAACAGAAGTTACCGCAAAACCTGTAAAGTCATTCTTTTATATTTTTCAGTCTTTTATATTTTTCAGTGTATAAAGAAAATAACAGCTTATATGTTACATGATTATATGTTCACAGCGAGGTTTCTAAACTGTGTTTCTATGAATATCGAATGTGTGTGAGTGTGTGTGTGGGGGGGGGGGGGGATATATATACATGCATCATTATCACAGTCTTCACTTGACAGTTATACAGCTAGACAGAGGGGAAGAGATAGTTGCATAAATGAAGGCTGATAAACGAATATTCAAAGAAGCCACGAAAAAGATGGCCGCAAACTATCAAAATATCCATGATGATAAAGTAGTGAATTATCAGATCTTGGCTTTTGTGTTTAAATCTGCATGAGTGCCTAGGTTCTGTTTTGATGCAAGACCTCTTAAGATTCTTTATACCTTCTTATCGTAAATATCGTCTAGAATACTCAAGGAGAGATTAACAGTGAAAAATCAATAATACAAACAGTTTAAAAATAAATTCCACTTACAGTGTATATATATATATATATATATTATCGTG
Organism: Eledone cirrhosa; assembly: GCA_964016885.1. NCBI lineage: Eukaryota > Metazoa > Mollusca > Cephalopoda > Octopoda > Eledonidae > Eledone > Eledone cirrhosa. The sequence continues at coordinate 38,522,976 of OZ024751.1, forward strand.
TTTGTGTGGGCGTTATGTCTTTGGCTATGTGTATCTAGAAACGGAGAAGTTATATACATGTACGAACAGAATGAGAAGAACTCAATACGAGAAATGAAACACACACTGGGTTTGACTTAGTATTAATAGCCGCGATAATGAGTACACAATACCATAGCACATTTTCATATTTTTTCTTTATTAAACTAATTTTCTGTCCTGTTCTTCTGGACAACATTTTTCTCATGTACAAGGTACACTTTTCTGAGGAACCTGAGTCATCAAATACCACACATAGAAGGAAACCAATAGAAATATATAATTATATTTGTATAAGATTTGAACGAATTAATAGCCAGGAATGATATAAATTCTAAAATAAAATGATCGAGGCTGTTTATAATCATTGCGACCATTTGTAAGTCAAAGCTAGTATACGTGTGCAGAGGACATTGCAGATTATTTTGTTCTGTTTTGTGAAAGAGAAAGCTTTCCAAAATATTTGGCGTGGTATATACGTACGTATATGTATCCTACAACATGGATAAGAAACAGGAACATGTTTTGAGTGTACTATTTTAGAAATTTATAAAGTAGTGGAAGTTTATAGAAGAAGTGCACTCTGACAACAGGATCATGATATAAATTCCTCATCAACTAATATCGTCGTCTTGCCCTACGTTACATGCCCCTGCACGTAGTTATTTTTATATATTTACATTCTATGTGTTTATTCTAATATATTATTTTGCATTAAAATTGGCGCTCCATATATTTTATGTTTAACCAATCCTTGTTTACCAGGCTAACAAATGCACAAACTTCAACGTTTTCTTAAAGATTCATTCATCATTATTTAGGCAAGTATCTTAAAGTCTTTACTTCTTTGATGAGATTTTAATAAGACGAAAATGTGAGTCATTGGCTGATATTGTTTTTTCCTCAAGGCATATATGTTAAATATTTCTATTTAACATTTTATTATTTCACGCATTAAATACATTAACACGAACTTACTTACAGTGATTGAAGAGTGTTGTTCAGTGACTCACTGCAACACAGCATGGTGAACTATTTTAATGCTCTGCGTTGATCCTGTTTGTAGCAGCACGTTTGTATATATATATATATATATATACAGAACTATTTAGAGATCAACATAATAGCACATCAGATATGCACACATACACAGGTGCATGTGTTTACATATTTAAGTATATGTAAGTATATTTATATATAAGTATATTTATGTATATATTATATATATATATATATATATATATAAATATATATATATATATATATATATATATATATATATATATATATATATATATATATATATATATATATATATATAGAGAGAGAGAGAGAGAGAGAGAGAGAGAGAGAGAGAGAGAGAGAGAGAGAGAGAGAGAGAGAGAGAGAGAAAGTGTGCGTTTTGCGTTCGATTCAAGGAACGGTGTGTCCTTGAGGATGATATTTTATTTTACATGGTTCCAGTTCACCTAAAATGGGCAAATATATCTCGACTAGACAAGACACATTGCTTTCCAATGAATATCCCTGAGAACTACGACAAATGTGTCTCATCCTGCTACCCCGCTCTCTCTCTCTATATATATATATATATATATGTGTGTGTATGTGTATGTATGTGTGTGTGTGTGTGTGCGAAAAACCACTGACCCTCCATCTCAATTTTACTTTTGAAATGCAGAAGAACTGCGAAACCGGTAAAGGAACCAAATAAATATATATTTTAAAAAAAAAGACTCCATTTGCATTTTCGATTTCATCTTTTTTCCTTATATATATATATATATATATATATATATATATATATATATATATATATATATATATATATATATATATATATATATATATATTTATATATATATATATATATATATATATATATATATATATATATATATATATATATATATATATGTATATATATATACGTGTGTGTTGGGATGTATGCGTGTATGTACATATGCATATATATATATATATATATATATATATATATATATATATATATATATACATATATGCATATGTATGTATGTGTGTGTGGTGTATATGTGTGAGTGTATGCTTGTATATATGAGTGTGTGTATTGATGTGGTTGAGTGTTAGCTACTCTAATGTATATCCTATACGAAGTGAGTAGTGCGTCAGTCATATATAAGTGTTATAGAATGGTATATCTCGTTTGACTATGTTCGTCTCTTCCTATGTATTTTATTAACTGCTAAAGTTGATACGAGTCTTATGGGAGGAGTAACACGTATACTTCGAACGATCTAATGGAAAAAAAGAATGTCATTAATAGTTATAAAATGAACATATGTGCACGAACGATAACATTTTTGGAAATATAAATCATGAATTTTTATTTTTTTTGTACCAATCTTATTTTTAATCCCGTTAACTTATATATTGTTTTTTTGTTGGGGGGGGGGGGGTATTTGTAGAAATAGATGTAAGCAAACATACACACTCACACACATACAAATACACACATATATATACACACACACACATATATATATATACACACACAGACACATATATACTCACACATATATATATAGATATATAGATATATATGAAAGTATACATGTATGTGTGTGTGTGTATGTATACGAATACACAGACATACATGTATGCATGTACCTCTACACACATACACATATATATATATATAATTATATACATACACACACACACGCGCACACACATACATACATACACAGACAAACATACATACATACGTACACACACACACACATACATACATACATACATACATACATACATACATACATACATACATACATACATACATACATACATACATACATATATCCATTAATATTACAGCGTAATGAGATTTACGCGCTAATAACTTACCTTGAAATATATTAACGCAATTATTGGATTTGCGTTTCATGAAACATCATAATCCCTGCAGAAAGAGAGGGAAAATACATATACTCCTCTGAGATCTCTAGCTTTAAATAAACTGATCACCACTGCCATCACATCTAACTACATTGATATCCTTGTTGGTAGTGGTGGTGAAAGTGTCCGCCAAAAATAATCACAGCTGAGAAGTAACTTTAATAATATATGGAAGAAAAGTTTAAAAATAGTATGTGAAAAAAACCCAAAAAACATATTGATATTTGCGACGCTTATGTTCACACGCCAGGGAGATAAAGAGAGAGACAGTGTGTGAACATATGATCAGGAGAAGTACGATACAGACATACCTATATTTATATATAAATACATAAAGCCATAAACAGACAGCTATATTGGACACGCACATAGTTCTACAAAACAAAAAGAAGAGAGTATACATATGTGCGGATACATAGCTATATATATATATATATATATATATATATATATATATATATATATATATATATATATATATATATATATATATAGAGAGAGAGAGAGAGAGAGAGAGAGAGATACATACACGCACACACACACACATATATATATATATATATATAAATATAGCGCATTCAGGTCGTACAGACATAATTGATCACAATTCATGAAATAATAATGAAAGCATGACCATAAGTTGACTTGTCCTATTTCTTTTAGGATTTTATTTTTCTTTGTTATATATATTTTTGGTTTTTCATCCATAATCGATGGTGTTGACAGCGAAAGAGGCGGGAGGAAGGAAGAGAGAGCTGACAAAAGAGAGAGAAAGAGGGAACAAAAAAGTATATATATATATATATATATATATATATATATATATATATATATATATATATATATATATATATATATATATACATGTATATATACATGTATATATACACATATATATATACATGTATGCATATATATACATGTATATATATATATACATATATATATATATATATATATATATATTCATTTATTTATATATATAATAAAATTCATTATGTCTCGAATATTTTCAGTATAAAAAACAAGTCCCCAGTGATTGACTTGTTAGAGACAGTTTATTTTGGAAACCTGATTGACCGAAAGGACACAACAAACCATCCACAATATCCCTGACAGTTTTCAAACAAATACCATCTTTCGTCTGTACGCGTTTATTTCGTTGAAACTTTAAGCTAGTTATTTAGCAGATCCGTATCTTCTTTGCTTGAAATCTACCATATTTCTATTGTATATTTATATTTCATCCTTATCTTTCATTCAAATCCTATCTTTTCTGTGTCTGACATTTTACACACATTCTCTACTGCTAGTCTATGTATTAATGCCTATTTCCTTGCTATATATTTTGCTTTATATGTGTTCTACGTCTAACATTCTATTTTCCACCCATTCCTATATTAATTTTTATTTGTTTAGTATGGGCAGTGATGTTATATTATTTCCTGTCTGTAATGTTTTCCTTCTACAACTGATATTCTATTTATTCATCCATCCATCTATCTATTTATCCATCCATCCAGTTATCCATCTATCTATCTATGCAGTTATCCATCCATCTATCTCTCATCCGTTGATGTCTTCACTACATGTGTTGTGTTTTATGTGTTTCATTTTTTACAGAAAAACTGTTGGGGAAAATAACTATGAAAAATAATGTCGTATGGGATAACATAACAATTTATTGATTTCAAATGTCTGCAGTCTGTAAATCATTTGCCGAGAAAACAATTTCAAACCAGATCTGACTATGTTCCATAGTCATTCTAAGTGAAATGGGATTAAAGTGTTATGCATCGCTAGTCGTAGCCCAATCACATTTTGATTAGGTAGGTACAAAAGAAGAAAATATAATTTCATTTAGTGTATAGAACTCTATGTATATATGTATAGTTACTGCATAATATACGCATACAGTTTTAATTGTACATACATAAAACTATACGCATGCGTGTATATATGTATATGTGTATATAATATATATATATAAGCGTATGTATGCATATATATATGGGTGTGTGTGTGAGTGATTTTGTCACCTATATATATGAATAGGACACACAATGTATATATATATATATATATATATATATATATATGAATTATTTGCATGGGTGTGCTTTTGTATGAATATATGTGTGCATATATTATTTTCAGTATATATGATTTTCTTATTCTCTTTTAGAAATACATCATTACTTTTCCCCCATGGTGGAGCGTCGCTGGGATTGTGTAGAAGATACGCAGCAAGTAAATAATTTTAAACAAAGATACAGAATATGAATAAGAATAATATTAATCCTATTCAGTTCTCCATCGAAGAAGACTGTATGTTGTAATGTCTTTACGGTATGTCATTTACTCTTGTAATTTTGCTGTCTATGTATTTAATATAAAGGTATTTTCCTTGTGTTTTTCTCTATCGGATTTCACAGAATTGTTTTCTCTATGACACAAAGAAACAAGCTGGTTTATTTCGAGGTTTTGACGGTGATTGATATTTGAGAGATACTTAGCTGCTATATCTAGCAGGGGAATTTCACCGACCATAAGATATTACCATACTAAAATATTCTAGGTAATAGAATCCCACCAAAAGAAGGTATAACCCCAATAGATGTTAATATTTTACACGTAATAAATTGTGAAGGATTTATTAGTTGAGTTCGCTGCAAATCATTCTTGGTCTATATCCGTTTGATAACATGTCCAAGTTGTTGATTCTGGCTCTTCGAACAGTATTGAATTATCGTATTCCGATCCATATTAATCATTACAAGAATAAATAACAATTAGATGAATAGGTTATGGTTGTGTTGTTTTGCCATATCACAACCATTATCGAAAGGACAGATTTTTTCCTGTCATAACCATCCTGTATATTGTGAAAGATATATGGTTAAATTAATCTAATATATCATATATGATTTTAAGACACTCAGGTGTGTGGATTTGTAGGAGGTTTACATCTATACCCAGCAGTTCCTTTGACCGGGTTAGGGAACCCCGTTGGCTCGTGAATTTAGTAGAATATTTTATTATGAGCGATTCGATATACGTCAACACCCACTAAAACATAACATCTATGCACACACACACACACACACACACACAGAGGTATGTATGAGTGTGGTTATATACATATATACGAATAGCATACAGGAAACCCTTTCGCTTGTCTGCAGCCCTCTCTCCATCATTATATATATATATAATATATATATATATATATATATATATATATATATATATATATATATATATATATATATATATATATATATATATATATATATATATATATTTATATATGTGTGTGTATGTATATGTATGTATATGTGCATGTATGTTCGTCGCTTATGTGGGCACATATAGCTAATATACATATATAATGCAGTTAACACTAGTGATAGTATGCTTGAGAATTTTTAATTTGCGACAGTTTTAATGTATTTATATATTTAGTGATTATTGCTATTTTTTTTTTATTTGTGAATCTTAAATTTAAAACAATTCTAGTAGAGAAGAAATACGTATATTGCTCTCACGTATGTTAAATGAAAATCACATCGACCAGCCCTGAAAGTATTAATTAAAATTTCGGGAATCGGTAAATTCGTGAGTTGATTACAGCACAAAATACCAATGATAAATGCGTCTTTTTTAATTAGATAAGAGAAGAGAATTGCTCATGTTTTATTCCTTTGTATTTATATTTACTTAAATTTTTTTTTTTTTGTTCATCGTCTTGTCGTTAATGTTGTCCATCATGATTTCATTATATCAAATTGTGACGTGTCGGATGGTCCAATCTAACATAAAACAGAACGCAAAATCTAAATCAATAATTAAACTACACTCGCAGGCATTGTTGCATGGTTAAATCGTTTGATTCTCAACTCCGTGAAGCGGTTTTCACGTAGTTGAGAATCAAACGATTTAACCACGCAAGCATGCCTGCGGTTTTCAGTCACGCAGAGCGCTCCGACGTTGTTAACATATATATTGCTGTAACCTCTAGTTATCTCGTGAGTGGTATTTGGTAGACGGTAACTGCAAAAGACTTTCGTATAGGAATATATATATATTGTTTCTACTTTTGGCACAGGGCCAGCAATTATCTCAGTGCATTACTGGTACTTTATTTTATCGACCTCGTAGGGATGAAAGACAAAGTTAACCTCGGCGGGATTTGAACTCAGACCTTAAAGGGCCGTAACTCCTTGCTGACCCTCTACTGATACTGCCAATATACCGCCCTAATATATAAATATATATATATATATATATGAGACCATGTCTACGTAACGCATCTCAAAAATTAGACCGATAAAACAGGTAACAGACTTTAAAAACCAATAAAAATATAATCGATATGATCATCTAAATCAAGGTAATGCCCATCATACCCATAGACTAATGACTAAAATTTGCAATAAATAAATAAATAAATAAATAAAAGTATATACACATGCACAAGTACACATATATTAACTAGATCAGGCATGTCAAACTGATGGTCCCCCCGAGGGCCACATGTGTCACATGTGTTGGCTGAAGACCACATATTACAACTATTTTCTTTTTATTTTATATTACGGAGATAAAACCTTTGTACGGCCTGCAGATGTGCTTGTAAAGGGCCGCATGTTTGACATGCCTGGTGTAGATAGATGAGAAACAAAATGAGGATGTACTTTATGGAATACCCAAATGATTTAGAAGTCGACCTTAAGTAGGAGAAATAACATCAAGAAATACATGAACGGCACACATCATTTTGTATTGAAAGTTTGGAAAGTAGGTTTATAAGCATGAATTTTAGCTCCTAGAGACGTTGGAGATCCTGGTCTTGGGTTCAATTCTGGTCAAGAAGTACATGTAATCTTTTTCAGTTTTCATTTTACATCCTATAGAAAAAACTGAAAAGGTTTACTGGGAACAGTACTCCCGACCAGGATCGAACTTCAGACCAAGATCACCACTGTCTATGATTCCTCCAACTAGGGCAACGAAACATTTACGAAAGTATAATGAAAATTAATAATTATAAATCTACTTTGAAAATCAAAGTTAAAAAGATGCTTTCCTAGTGCTATTAGTCGTATTTAGGGTCGACTTGTTAATCTGGCCCTTTAGTAACAGCCTTATTATTCCTATGTGTGTTTAGCTGTTGAATTAATTAAATATAATTATTTTAATAAAACGAATAACATAATGTCAATAATTGTAAGTTTGAATCTAACTGACATGCAAAAACATCAGCAAAAATTAGCCATTTAAAATATTTCTAGCTTTCTAGCAACCATCTTACAAATGATGATAAGGAATGCAAGACCATGAACAGGTAGGAGTGGCAAACTGGTATGGTACTTAATATATTAATATATGTAGATTAAATCGAAGAATGCTAATACACTCATGATAACAAAGTAACAAGGCTGCATCCAAGGGTTGTTTGAACTATTGAACAAAGCAGCAAATATTCACTACACTTACTAAAATCTAAGAAGGATAATTACATAATAAACTGTAGGCTGATAGTTATGATATTGCAATTATTCGAATGGGATGTAAAACAACACGGAACGGTTATATCGAATATATCAGTATTAATAACTGGTTGGCTTTTATACTACATCATATTTTTCCTAGTAAAATCCCAGAGTTATGTTCAATACCATTGTAAAACAAATCTGTTCATTTATCCAACTTCTTGTAGAGTCAATCTATTACCGTAACCAAATTCTCTAGTAATAGATGACTAAGAGATAAAAATCTTCGATTTTTGCATGTTTCCTAACGCAATCGATTTGAGCCAAGTGCTAGTTGCACACAATTATTGGCTTCGATACCAATTCTTTGGCATTTCCATGGCGATGATCTCAATGGAGAACATGATAGGTTAGCAGTGATAAAATAATTTGTAATCTGAATAGACATTGGAATCTGTGTCAGACTTGATTATCCATGTTATATATTTTACGTGACAGGTCTTTTCAGCCACCATGAAGTTTTCCCTTCTTTCCAGTATATATTCTTCTATATTCTAATTACAGCCTCAATATTTTCAGCCCGAGCCTAACAGTTAACCTTTATAGCCATGTAACATTCGTAACATTTATAACATTTATAGCTGTTATTGGACAGCTATCTATTTGTTTGGGTTTATAGCCACATAAACACATCGGCAAACTGATCAATAACGCGTATATACAAGTGCGTACACAGATAGAGACAGAGAGGTACACACACACACACACACACACACACACATATATATATATATATATATATGGATCAACATAATAGCACATCAAATAATGTGTAAACCAATCCGTATTTTAATGAAAGAACATAAATCTTAATGAACCATACACATAATGCAGGCAATTGTAAAGCGCACTAACAAGACATTTTTAATGCATATACATATATATACAGATTCACAGTCTTATATATATATATGAACATGCATACATATAAACAAATTCATATTCAGGAATACACATATATAATTGCGTACAATTATTTGAGGTTTATTGGATTATTCACTTTCTGGTAAAATATGCATGTATCTATTTCTGATCATATATATATATATATATATATCAGTGTGTGTATGTGTGTGTGTAGATGTGTGTGTGTGTGTGTGTGTGTGTGTGTGTGTGTGTGTGTGTGTGTGTGTGTGTGTGTGTATGTGTGTGTGTGTGTGTGTGTGTGTGTGTGTGTGTGCTATGTCTGTTACATATTAACATCTCATATACCACTCCCAATGTCCTCGTCAACATATCTATCTCCCTAGTCTCAGTTAAGTTTATTATTATTATCATGTAATTCTCTATAGATACACGACAAGCGTCCATTTCCTTCTATATTCACCACAGCATCTTTAGAGTTTGCTAAAGAGGAAACCATTGATTACGTCAATTCTGTATAACAAAATGTTAACATAGCTACCAGTTACAATAGTGTTACTGAAGTGCCTAAAGCTGTACGGTATACCATCACTTTCAATTAACATTCGATTGTCACAGTTTAATTCAGATATCTATGCTTTTCAATCAATAATAATTCACATACACATGACCAATTAGCGCTATACAAAATTGATTATTTACACATAATTCAGTATTGAAAAGGGGAAAGGATCATTTCGATATATTTTTACTTTAAGTGTGCGGTTTACCTTCAAGTAAAATTGCCATTCAGCTTACAATTGAAGTTTCTAATATTTTACAGAAATAATCCGAAATGCACTAAAAATTATAAGTGCTTCCACACCTGGATATATATCTAATATCGTTCTCAATAAATAGAGCGATTGATAGATATAATGTGAAAAATATCACAAAATCTGTGAAGCCAAAAGAGAAAGGTTGGTACAAAAAAAGATAAAGAAGTCTGTGGAGTGTAGTTGTCCGGCGTGTGGCATTGGGGACAAAGCTCTTTAGGAAGAAAAGAATTAATTCGGGGGAAACAGACTCACCTGCACACTTCTTTGAGTGCACTAACCTACATACTAAAGTTTTGGTAAGCAACAACCACAAACTCAGATATATATATATATATATATAGATATATATATATAGATATATATATATATATATATATATATATATTAAAATAACAGATTAAAGTTTAAGCTGCTTTCACCCTTAACGGGATCTTCTGAAAGTTTCAGAAGATCCCGTTAAGGGTGAAAGCAGCGATTCTTTGCTTAAAATTTAATCTGTTATTTTAATAAATATTTGCTCTAGGGTTCTTATATATTTGATATATATTCATTCTTATCGAGCCCTCTTTGGATTTTAGACTTCACATTTATTATTATTATAATATATATATATATAAGGCGGTGGATTAGCAGTATCGGTAGAGGGTCGGACGCCATGCTTTCCAGCATAGTTACGTCCCTTTACGATCTGAGTTCAAATCCCGCCGAGGTTGACTTTGCCTTTCATCCTTACGGGGTCGATAAAATAAAGTACCAGTAATGCACTGGGTAATTGCTGGCCTTGTGCCTAAAGTAGAAACAATTATAATATATATATATATATATATATATATATCTTGCGCATTAGTAATTGTTTATATAAATACCCTTTTTTTTAAAGGTTGTATTATGGATGTTACTTCTACGTTACATTATTATTTTGATTTAGATATTTAGTTACAAACTATATAAAAGAAGTTTTCCGAATAAGAAAACTTCAGAAAAATAACAATAGGGCATGGTTATAGGGTTACTTAATTTAATATGTTGAAGTAATTTGAAACTAGAAAATTTGACAATTTTACCGTAAAGGACAAAATATAATTTAGTACATGAGATCAACTTACATTAAAAAAAGAAAGAATAGAAAGAGATTCGCGATTAAGAGATTGAAGCTAAAAATAACAAATGATATATTTTAAGTGTTTTTTTTTATTTTTTATTTTATTCCTACTATGAGACTGAAATATAATTTTTCAAAGCCACATTCTTTGAATTAAAGAAAATAAACCAATAAAACTACTTAATATATAACAAATAATTCAAATTCATTCAGGTTGTAAAAATGAGTAGAAGCAGCTAAAGGTTATACGTTATTTAGCTATGTGTATAAATAGAAGCAATTGGCAATGCAGTCTTTTAATGAGATGGCAAATTTATTTTATATTCCGTAATATAAATCCAATTTACAAAACATGCTATTCTTGAGAGTTCACTTTAAAAATTATTGTTGATTTGCAGAATATATGTGTATGTATTTTATATTTCTTATACGGGGAACGTTTTGCTATTTGATTTTAATTTCCCTTATATTCTATTCAAACATCCAACACAATGACTTTTTAACCTATTTTGTTTGTAAGGGATTTTGTTTATTTATATATTACGCATATTTGAATTTATCGCCTCTCTCAATTCTCCATTTGTTTATTACATTGTAAATTAAAATAATGCAGATTCTCCTGCCTATTTCTGTTTTCCTATTATTTTTCTCAGTTATTACATGCACATATTCTCCCTCTTTTATATATGCAGACACACACACATACAAATACATACATGCAAAAAACCCCATATATATATATATATATATATATATATATATGAATGTAAATATACATATATATCTTTCGAAACTATTCTTTGTTTCTTTCTTATTTCTAATTTGCATTTTATACTGTGTTTTTCATATTTCAATTTAAGATTTAGCATAGATAATTTCAAAGAATTCGTTGTCCGTATACGGCTGCACTTAATTTACTGTCACTTCTCCCCCATTGACTTAATCACAGGAGACATTTTGTAATCAAAAATCTAAATTTGTATCCTAGTGTATTTATATTTTATATCCATCACTTTTTTACTTCTTCAATTCTACTACTAACACAATCTTTTTCTCTCCGTCTGCATTAAATAAATGACTTTTCATATTTTTATTCCAACGAATTTCATCACTTTTTATTCACTTCGTTTGATACTGAGGTGAAATGAATTCGCCCGAGTAATCAAATGTATCCTGTTCAGGAAATGACAGCATAATCAAAGGTAAATATTACACACATACACTCGCATATACACATTCACGTACATATACATACAATTGAATGTACACATACACATTTATATACATCTATACACATATACAGTCACACACAGACATTTATATGTATATATATATATATATATATATATATATATATATATATATATATATATGTATGGATATATATTTATATATATGTATATATATATATGTATGTATATATATATATATATATATATATATGTATGTATGTATATATATATATATATATATGTATATATATATATATATATTCTTGCATATATACGTACACAAATATACACGTTTACATTCATATACACATATATAATCACACACACACACTTATATACACATGCATAGATATTTACACATAAATAGACACATATACAATCACACACATACATGCACATGCGTAAAGACTTATGCACACATATACATTTACCCAAACATACACATATAGACACACTCATATACACATATGCGCAAACCGATACATATGCACACACCTAAACATAGACACACATATTTTAAAAAATTGTTATCCATTGAAATCAATTTAAATTAATAATTGCTAAAATAAAAATGATTCTAAACAAAAGAAAATATTTTAACACTCTTTGTTTATTTTAGAATATTTAAATAGAAGAAAATCCTGTGTGCATTTTCATTGTAGAAACTTAATTATGTTTCTGAATTATAACTTTACACGTATATATTTTTGTCATTTTATCTTTTTATTGATTTTAAGTAAATGTATTTGAAAAAAAAATGTTTTTTTTTCAATCGCCACCTCTTGGGAAAAGTGATAGTTTTATTTTATTTTCTAATTTTTATAGAATCTGCCAAACATAAAACCTTTCGTCAGTGGTTTTATGGCTTATTTTGTGTTTCATTTCATTTTATACATTTTGATAAAAGAAGAAATGAAATAATATAGTATGATATAATCATGCAACATTATATAATAAATACACATACACAATATGATATAGCCGTAGGGCACATACATACTATGATATATAACCGTATAACATATGATATCATAGATAGATATACATAGTATGATCTAACCGTGCAACATATTATATCATACACACACATACATTCACGGAGAAAAGCCAAAAGCCACACATTCACACATGTACATATATATTAGAAGAGAATGTATATGGATGCATATCATGATCAATATCTATTTGTTCAATGTAGTTGTACAGTAACGTGTGCTTATTGACCTTTCATTGTTTGGTTGCAAATTCAAATATGGCTGATAAGATGGAAAACATTTCCAATTTCTCATACAGCGTAAATGTCACAGATAAAGCACACGCCCACATTAGTATGTATATATATATATATTTATTTATAAATAATTACAATATAGTAACATAAAGGGGTACTTAAATTTCGTTGGATTCTGGACCCCAACTCATTCAGAGAACCCAACAAAAATTAAGTATCTCTTTATGTCACTGTTGTAATTATTTATACTAAACTTGTCTATGGACTGAGTACATTGCATATTTCTACCAAACATTTACTACAGTATATATATATATATATATATCCTAAATAATACTCGTCCCACGTGTTTTCACGTGTATTTTCTTTTTTTAATATATTTTCCAACACCTTTTCTTTCTCTATCTACCATCTAAGAGTTAAACCGATATTCTCAAATTTTACCGTCTTAAAATGTGTACATAACGTATTTAAGTGTTGAGTATGTTGCTATTAGCCCTCTTCAAGTAAAGGAAAATGTCTTTTCCCTCCAGGGACAAACTTCAGATAGCCAAGCAAGGGAAAAATTGTATGTATCTGATTTTGTCCTCATCTCTCTTTCTCTCTCTCTCTCTCTCTCCCTCTCTCTCTCTCTCTCTCTCTCTCTCTCTCTCTCTCTCTCTATATATATATATATATATATATATATATATATATATATATATATATATATATATATATATATATATATATATATATATATATATATATATATTTATAAATAATATTAATAAATGGAAGCTATCTATATAAAACCAAATTTATTTTATTATATATATTTCAAGGGTACCAACATATTGGTACGCCCTCATCAGATAAAATACAAACATTGGTTTATAGATATTGTTATATTCAGACAAGAACTTAATTTTGTGAGTTCTATTTGAATAGTATATATGTATATATGAATGCATGTTTGCCCTGAGTGTGTGCCTGTGTATGTCTATATACTCTATATACCTATATACAGGTGTGTCTTTCAGGACGTGTGTGTGTGTTTTCAGGCAAAATTGTTCTGTTAAGACACAAATATTGCTGGTAGCAGTCTTCTGGTAGATTTATTCCCGATCCCTCAGAGCGACTTATTTTTAAATAGGCTCCGTCTAACTTTTCTATTATATATAATTGTAGGGATGATGCATGCAACTGTATATCTTCAGTTATTTCAATCCCAGTGTATCTGCGAAGATAAACAATATTGAGAGAGAGAGAGGAGAGAGAGAGAGATTGAGAGAGAGAGAGAGAAAGAAAGAGATTGAGAGAGAGAGAGAGAGAGAGAGAGAGAGAGAGAGAGAGAGAGAGAGAGAGAGAGAAAGAGAGAGAGAGAGAGAGAGAGAGAGAAAGAGAGAGAGAAAGAGAGAGAGAGAGAGAGAGAGAGAGAGAGAGAGAGAGAGAGAGAGAGAGAGAGAGAGAGAGGAGTCATCCTCATCTGAGCCGGTAACAAAATCACCGAATTTTAGCTTTATGGTAAGTACTCTGAAAATAATTAAATACGCGTTATCGGTAATATCCGTGTTATTGTCATTGGATCCTCCATCTATTCGACAACGGTTCCCTTTGTTCAATCAATAGAACAGCATATTAGTAAACTTAACATGCTAGTGACTGATCATTCCATAGTCATGTGTATATATTACGTAGCATGGCCTGTTAGACTTCAAATTTCATCGATCTTGAAAATATAAATTTCAGGCATAAAAGAATTGTTAAGGACATACTTCACTTCATATGGATTGTGGACCATCGGTCACACGTCCATTATTAACATGGACTAGGTATATTTAGACACATGTCAATTTATACACATATTTATGTATATACACTACATGTTAATCATATATTTACCTAGGCATTGTTTTTCGATGTGGTATTTTGACGTTAATTAAATCTGAAGCTTTCATAATGACTGATGCTCTTAATAGGAAATTAAAACGAAAATAAACTAGAGAGGGTTAAATTCTGCATCTAGGTTAGAGAATCTAAAATTATTTCTACTTCATAGTAAGTAGAATAAGCGGATTAATAGTCTAAGTGTATATATATTTCTTTATTTCCCTTCTTCAACCTATATAAAACAAAGTCATTATCACCGCCATCAACATTATTATCATCCCCGTCACCTTAATCATTAAGATTTTAAAAAAGAAAGACTATATAACAATACTACTGATAATGATAATCAGTACTGAGACTAATTTGATTTACGTCCATCAATACGATACATTTCCTGTCAAATTAAACTTTGTTTTTGCCTAGTCTGTCTGAAGGATGGAGCAATGCCTATAGATTTCACTTTACATGAATTTATTTCTATATTCGTGCTATGACACCTTACCCGTTAAAATTTATTTCTATGATAAAATGATGTTTGAAGACAGCCAAATAAAAAACTATTTTACAAATCTCAATAAATATAATTTATACTTTTAAATGTTCAATAACCATAGATTACTACTTAAAACTAAATGGGGTAAAACTCCGTAACTTTCCACGATGAGTGTTACAGTTCTGTGATTCGCGAAAGAACCTCTTTATGAAATTACAGTACAAGCGAGATTATTCTAGTGAAGCATATAGCAGTGTAATTCTAAGTTCAATTCAATGTGGTAGAGTGTGTGACAAGTTTGCCTCTTTCAATGACATGTACAGTATCTTGGGCGGATTTCTAAACGTTTTCCGGTTAATCAATTTCAATTACAAAATCTGAGTCAAACCTGGGCTTTGGTAAATACATTAGCAGAGAATTCCAGACAGAGGGATTGAACCTGGTTAACCTTGATTGGGAAGTGAACTCCCTAACAAGCTATGCTTACATCCATATAAAAATATGACAATACTAATAGAAGTCATAGACATTTTTAGAAGGAAGTATTTTAGGATATCTTGAAATACTGCACGCTCTTTGTAAATGCATATATTTCGATTATCAATAGTTTTAACCTCGAGGAGCTAATGTTTGATTTCCACAAGTATTCCGATTCCTGATTCATCACATCGACTTAAGCATCGTAAATATATAGAGCACAAGTTTTGTATAATTGTTTATATCACCCTTCTTAAAGCGACCCTACTTAACATAATATTGGCATTCGTATTATTTATTATTTTGGGGCATCGTGTAAGCAATTGTAGGTCAGCTTTGAAACGAATAGATTTAAATTTAGTTATTTTTATTGAGTTAAATTCTGTTCATTTTTTCTTTGTGAATCCAATAGATTATGTTGTTTATAAATATATTTTTGTATTTTTTTCAGTAAGTATGCTATTTTGAGTAGTGCCGAGATGGTTGAGGTTGAAAGCACAAAAAGTGTTTGCAGCAAAATAGCAAACTATTTTTAGGTGACTTTAAATCTACATCTGAGGGCAAAATTGCAATAAATCTAGTTTTATATCGATTAATTAATACTTTTGATAATTTCACCAATATCGGCTATAGACATCAAAAACTTGTAAACACCTTCGGGGAGACATGATACAACAAATGTGTTGAACCTAGGTGGCGATCTGGCAGATATGTTAAAATGTCCTTAGAATATACTTTGTTATTTGTCCAGGTTCATTACGATCGGAGTTCAAATTCCACGTATGTCAAGTTTATTTCTCATCCTATCAGGGAGAACAAAATATTGTAACATTAACGTTCTATATGCTAAATATAAAGGAAATTGTATATCGGCGAAGGAAGTTTCCGTACAGAAACCTTCTATTAAACCTTCTATTAAACCTACAAAAAGTATATATATATATATATATATATATATATATATATATATATATATATATATATATACACATATGTGTGTGTAGAATTATGGCAACAGTGTATCTAGTACAGACGTCTTAGTTTGAAGTGAATATTCGTTGACAGCTCTTAATCCATCTGTCCTATTTACTGTAATTTCTTATCAATTATTGTTTCTTAGGTTTCCGATTTTGTTAAGGGATTGTTTACATCTTTTTAAGACAGCCTCAGTCGGGAAAATCAAGAACGCTCAAATCTGAAATGTAAACTGATTATTGCGCCACCATCTAAATTGGCTTATTAAATGTTTCTGGTATTTTATAAGTCGCCTTCTTCATTTGTAATGTAATAAATTGACGAGGTATTTTTTATATCGTTAGGACTTCGGAAACACTGCTTTGTGTTATTCTTTCCAACTTTACTCAAATCTCGCCGAGGGAAAGTTTGACATTTATCATGTTGGTTTTAACAAATGAAGTATATTTCCAGTGTTGGTGTCATTACCTCCAATATATGACGTTCTAATTCCCCCCGCTCTCTTTCTCGGTGAGAAATCTGCTTTGCTATGACCCAGATATGTATGGGATCCGTCAAGTTTGATATACGCAGGATATATATAAAGATATATATAACTATATAACGAGGGACAAAGTAGAATTCTGAATGCGCCATACGTACATAATTAAATCAAGAACAGTATTGTGGACCTATATAATATGAAACATTATATAAAGGAAAAGTAGATAAATGAATTGTGATTCAAGTTTATATAAAAGAGAAAGAAGCGAATTAGAAAAAGGAAAATAATGACGGCGTTGGCGTGGCGTTGTGTGGGTAATGGACATTTGTTTTAACTTAATATACACATTAGAGATGTTAAATAAACTTGAGTGACAGTTGAAAGTTTCCATCTTCTTATCTGCTTTAATTAACTCTTACATAAATATAAGACAAGTCTTGCGAATAGCAACACCGAAATGAAAAAGAAAACAAAAGGAAAAAGAAAAAGCAGGCAAGAAAAAAAAAGATTAGCAAATAATACGGAAATTACTCTCTACTGAAAAGCTAATAGCTATCAACAACAAGAACAACAACAAGACTAGTAGCGACAACGACAGAGAAGAAAATCATTACTGATCAACGAAGGTAAAAAAGATCAGGAAAGACGATTTTCCTAGTGACACTTTTATTCAATACAAAAATCTCCCCAGCTTTCATTTTTAACAATGAGAAAACTTAAGAACGTTAGATTTATTTAATTGATTTGGAATTATCCCAAAATAGAAATATGCAGGAAAAAGTGAGGATTATCATTGGTCTTATGTAAACACTCCAACTGTCCCGTTCTCTATCCTTTGGCATTACTCCAAAATTATTTCTTCCTATTAACACCTCAAATTTCAAGAAAAAGAATATGAGCGCTTTTACTTAAAGGGAGACTATGACAGACGGCTAAAATATAACAACAATAAAAAATAATTAAATGAAGTAAAAAGAAAAAATAGCATGAATCAAAAGAAATATAAAATAAACTAAAACATGTTCGAATAATAATAAAACTATAAAACATAACAAAAATAGTAATATAATAATAATAGTTGTGATAATAATACCAATAAAGTTAAATAATTATTAAAATAATTTAAATATCTTAAATGTATTGATTAGAAAAAAAAATCAATCATGTGGTTTATAATAAAGTAGTTTTAAATAGAATTAACCCTATAAATTAGAAAGCTACATTTGGTCAAACATATTTACTGGTCGACCATTTAACAGATTAATGCAACTTTAACATGTTCTGTTTTAGAAGGTAACAACCACAGTGGTAAGTGGCATTGGACATTTTGTGTAACAAATAGAATGGACTCTTTGTTTTCTTTATCTTATTCTGTATTCTATGCCCAGTTACTCCTTGGAGGGTCGTGGGGACAGAGTTCTCAAGGACGCCTTCCAGCAGGTCCTCTCAGAAGCAACGCTGTACAATTCATCCGGCTGAATCACAAATCAAGACAACTCGAGCTCATGGACCCTATTAAACCATCTTGCACGGGCTCTCGTTTTGGGTTTCCTGCCGGGTCATTTTTGCCCGGCTGGTTTTTCACAATGCACATTTAGTGTTTCGGTCAATTGACTGTTCAGTTTGTAAACTGACGTATTTAGTTGAGTTTTCCACTGGTATGAACAGTCGTATTTTAATTCCCATGTCGAATCAGAGTGTTATAATATAATTTTACGGGATCTTTCAGTTATATCTAAAATAACCCTAACCGGCTTCCCACAATAGCCGTCTACTCACATACACTTTTAAGGCTTGAGTCATCCAAAAACAATCGTGAAGTTACTTTCTCTAGATACCGCACAGTGAGTTCGACCCTCTGACCTCATAATTACGAAGCGGACAGCTTAACCACTCAGCAGAGCGACACATTTGATAATATTTCATTCATTATATACAATATATTGATATTTTTTAAACATAAAAAAATAATAATTAATAAATCAGCCAGTAAGAATAGTTACAGTCATTGTAAGGGAGATATGTCAGCCCTTGTATCATCACAAATCTCTAATGTGATTGACATTGAATATTTACAGCAGAGTAGTAAACCTATAGAAGCAGAATAATTGAAGATTGGTTTTGTTGTTAGTGTTTTCTGTATGAAGATAATGAATTTTGCCTCCCATGCTACGAATCGTAGTACGATATGCGCCATTAACGCAATAAATTGGCCATCTTGTCAACTCTATACATTTCTATTATATTTCAATAGAGAAAATACTATAGAAAACAATAAAGCACTCACAAAGCACCAACATTATTTTGTTTTTTAATGGAACATCGAACAATTATTTTCATTTCCCCCACAATACTTATAATTGATATTGAAGTTAGTGCAGTTTATTATTCTTATTATTATCATCATCATCATCATCCATATTATTCTTTTTCTTTACATCGTCAAATTTCCTTAACATTACTATCATATTATTACCATTTATCTTATTGTTTTGTCTTATTGTGACTAGTAGCAACAGCAACAATAGTAATAGTAGTAGTGGTGGTGGTAGTAGTAGTAGTAGCGGCAGCAATTGCAGCAGCAGCAGCAGCAGCTGTAGTAGTAGCAGTGATAGCACCCACCAGCATCAGTAGTTGCTGTATCACTAACAATAAGTGCCTTAATCACTCTTTAATTCTCTGAACTAATCAGATTTTGTGCCAAAACAATATAGGAGACTGGGTTAATTATGGTTGAGGAAAGACAAGGGTGACTTTACATGTAATAGAGTTATTCTTGGCACTCATCGACAAACGTGCTGGAACTATCCCAATGGATTTCTAATTATAATGAGAGAAGTATTAATATATATATATATATACAAATATGTATAAAGAAAAACAAAACCACGCTAATGCTATGTGAGAATAACGAAATATTGTGTTGTTTGTAAAGGCATTTAAGTATCTAATTAGTTCGGAGTTCAGGGTATTCATTAGAATAACAAAACTATAATTGGAACGTATTGCATTCAGAAGATCCAGAAGAAATGTATTTTTGCTGGCCAGAAAATAGTTTGTCTATAATAATATCTTTATGCTTACATTGTGGTGATGAAATATTTCTTGCGGTCGCGATGTTAGAGCCTCTTCATATACCATATATAAAGAGACATAGGAAGAGATAGAGATGCCGTTTTCTGTGCATGACTGCTTTATTGTTATCGAATGATAAAAGGCAGTTTGCCCTAAATTAACAGAATACACAATGTAAAGCACTCTAACGGACGCCAGGACGAATCAACCAACCGGTAAATTTATAACGTCAAGAAATTAAACTACACATGATCACACGTTACGATGTTATGGATTCTGGTAACACCAGCCAAGTATCAGCTGGAGGATCATAACACAACACATTCATGAAGTCTACTATCTATCTGAATGTTGCTCCTCTTTATAAAAATATTTTATATCTTTTACAAATGTGTTTATAAGCCTTCTTATAAGATTGGATAACAACATCGGAATCAAGATGTTTGCTTT
>OZ024751.1:38549558-38572058 GCA_964016885.1 Eledone cirrhosa
CTTTGTCTGTGTTCGTGTGCTTATATAAGTATATCTCTGTGTATGTTTATTGGTGATTAGGTTTCATCGAGTCGATTCAATACTAAACAGAAAAGGTTTCTCTACAAGTATTCTCTCTTAGAAATTCCTGTACAGACAAGTCTTTATCTTCTTGATCTTCATTTTCCAATATAAATCTTGCTGAGATATACAATAGGGCACTTCAACAAAATTCTACACATCATAGTCTTTTTCTCTACCATTATCACAAACAACCACACGCTCACATACATATAATATATATACTCACACATACTATTTCCATATTTAGATAAACATGTCTATTTGTTCAATATTTTGTTTTTGCTTTTGTTAGATAAGACATGATCAAGCACACCTGTAATAGCATGGTTCTATCCATGACCATCCTGTCATTTTTAATATAAAAAATTCTACTATCCAATGTGCATCGACTTCTTGAATCCTTTACGCTGTGATTTGAAGTAAATGTGCTGTTATTTCTAACACATCTATCAACAATATTAAACCTCTTCTCGTTGGGTAAAACTTTTCTCAGTGTAGATATCCTTCATACTAAGTAATCCCTTCCATTTTAGTGGCTTTATTTCCTTGTTTCGGCTGAGCCAGAAAACAATATTACTTTGCATGTATCTATTTTTATATGTTTTACTGTTTATAGACAAAGCATAGAATAATATACATTAATATAAACAAATTAAACACATGTATTGAAATCTCTTTCAACCATCAACGTTAGGATCTTCGATGGAAATAAACACACATTAATAATAAACTAGAATCAAAACTATAGTATCATAAATAATTAAACATTAAAGACGTCACTAGCCATAAAAAAGAAAACATGAAACAACAATAATAACAATGAAAATAATATAAGATTTGGGACAGGTGTAGAATGAAACAAATGTAAAAAAAAACAGTTTTATTCTAGTGTCATTTATCTTGATAGCTCGCTAAAACCTCCACGTGTTACTCTCACAGTTTAACAGCAAACTTACTGGAAACGATATACATAGAAAACAATAGCAATAAAATCAAACACCAATAAGGAAAAAAGTTTTAACGGCCCAATGAATTTTAGACTAAACGGATTTCACAAAATCGTCTTAGCATCACGACTATCATTAAATACGAGAAAGTTGATAAATTTGTGTCATTTGACATCCAATTCAAGCAATTGCTTTCAATTATCTTCGACTGCCTATGATAATCAATCAAGTTAAAATTCTATCGATTTATTTTCGTGTCAGCTTTTATATTTTCTTTGTTTTTGTTTAATCTTAATTTTTTTTCCTCAATTTGTTCTGTTTGCTTTTCCTCCAGACTCAAAACAATTTTTTTTAATGAAATCATTATTTAATATTCACAGTTATAATTCATTACACTATGGCTTAATTAAGTGGATATGACAATCTATGCAGTGCATTTCCATTTTAATATAACGTTCAGATTTCAATTACGTGGCCATAGCATGACATGACAATGTTGTTTAGAATATCATAGCAAATATATTTTAGGCGTGCAAGACATTAAGCCAAAGAGGGTGTGGGAGTGGGGTAAGATAAATACAGATAGAGTTATAGAGAAGGATGGGAAGACAGAGAGATTGATATATATATATATATATGTCTGTCTGTGTGTACGTGCGTTTGTAAAGATTTCTCTATATAATCATATTTTTCAAGTAATGTTTTATAAACAAACGTATACATTATATATATATATATATATATATACACACATATATATATATATATATATATATATATATATATATATATATATATATATATATATATATATATATATATATATATATATACATATATATATATATATATATATATCCATTGCTGCTTCAATCAATGAAATAATGACTTACAGCAAGCTCTGTATTAGTCAAATATTAAACGATTAATGATAATCAAGTAGGAAAGGGTCAAAGTACTGACGTATATACGGATATTACCATATACATATTTTAATATAAATAAGTAAAAATAAATACCTATTTATGCATATAAACTTCTCATTATACATTAAGTTTTATTCTATAGCAGTATGCACTCCTTGGATCAGTTCCATATGCTAAAGAAACATTCAAGAAGAATAGTGAATATACGTATGCATATGTATCAAGCACACACGAAACCAGACATGAACCCGAAAACACACACCATATATATAGTCTATATTTTGAAAACAGTATTGCTTAGTGATTTGATGTTTGATGCTTCGTCTAAGTTGAGGGTCATGTATTTGATTTGGGTGACACTTAGCAAGGGTCCCATAATTTGAATAGAAACTTCTAGCTAGTGGAAGTGACCATCTGCCTTACTCTTCTCACAGTATATATATTTATATATGTATATATTCATGCATATTACACTGCGTAGACTGTTTCCCTTTGAAAGGTTGATAGTACGATGGGTCTCTTTCAAAATATGATTAGACTGGGGAAAGTTTAGTATATCTATGCTTTTAATAGAGAGAGGAATGGCTTTCATTTTTAATATATGTGTAAAAGGATTTATCCTGGGTGGTATAATGTTTTTTTTTTGCATTCATTTCCTTTTTATAGTTGTCACTGTTGTTTAGTTTCTTAATGTGACCAGTTTGAAATAATTTATTTCATTCCATTTGGTGGTTCATAGTTTCTCCGAAAGGTCATTGGAGTAAGATTATTCGATAGATGGCGTAGCGGAGATATCAGAGATTCACTCGAGGTAGAGTCACTATTATAGATGACAATTAAATATCAAACCAGATTTCATTATTTTTCTATTTGCTTGCATCATCCAATCCTTCTCGACTAGTTTACCTCCTTCAAATATAATTCTCTTATCTATTTACTTTATCAATCTTAATTAATGAAACGAACGGCTCTAAGTAGACACGAACACTTGACCGATGAGATGTAAACGTGTTAAAATATCAATTTAGCCACAACTCATTATAGAGATATATACAAACAACCTTTACAACAGGAACAACAATAAGAAAAAAAGACGATAATACAATGCAGCATCATAAACCGCTACTCTTTGATATCAAACATTTACATTTAAAAGTTATAATTATAGATGAAGTTAACAAAATTAGTTTATTTTATTTTTTTATGTCTCACGTAGAAATATTTACGTTTAAACGATGCCAATAAAAGATTCTTTAAATTCAAATTATAATTAAGTTTTTGATTCAAACATTTTTTCTGCTTTCTCTATGTTTAATAATGACTTAATAATAATGCACCTGCGTTGGAATTTGTAGCATTCTAAAGAAGAAAATTATACACGAATATAAAGCAACGTTGTGCATGTTAGCCAAAATTTATAAAAGAAGAGAACCAATTTAGAGAATATATATATAAAAAAACAACACACACAGCAGTATGATAGTAGCATGCTGAACATTTCTGGCAGTCACAGGTGTACAGCAAGCTTTAATAGATAGATACAACGGGATAATTGTTTCCACTTCTTGATTTAGAAATACGAAACTGAAAAATTATAAAGAGATAAAAATATAAAGATATATAGAAAAGGAAGAATCAGTGAGTGATATTGGCCATGCAATTTATTTCATGGAGAAGTAAATTAATAGTTTGAATGTAAGGAGACATGTCTCGTTCGTTCTCACAATTCCTTTCACTTTCATTATACACGATCAACCAGCAAAACACCCGCACATACATTATATATATATATATATATGTAGGAGGTTAGTTTTATTGTAGTACAATAAAGCAATGCAGATATCGGATAAGAAGCACTCTACAGTTTGTAGGACTGGAGGATACATAATATATAAGATCTAAAGATGGTTAAAAGAGTTCCATGTATTTTATTATGCGCATTTCAAAAACAAATATCATCATGCACTAACATTTGTGTTTTCATCAGATAAAAGAGGAAGACATGATATGAAGGTTAAAAAAACACTTGTGGATAGTGCATATGTTGATTTAAAACTTTACTATCCACAAGTGTGTTTTAACCTTCATAGCATGTCTTCCTATTTTATCTGATGAAAATACAAATGTTATTGCATGATGATATTTGTTTTTGAAATGCGCATAATAAAATACATGGAACTCTTTTAACCATCTTTAGATCTTATATATTATATATATATATATATATATATATATATATATATATATATATATATATATATATATATATATATATATATATATATATGTATATATATATGCTTATGTATATATGCATATTATATATATATATGTATATATATATATATATGCTTATGTATATATGCATATATGTACATACATATATATATATATGCTTATGTTTATATGCATATATGTACATGCATACATATATATGCTTATATATATGCATATATATGTACATACATATATATATGCGTATGTATATATGCATATATAAACATATATACACACACACATATATATATATATATATTTATATATATACACATACGCAAAATATAGGTAAAGTGTGGGTATGTATGTCTATACATATATAGTTAACTAATACATTTATGTAAAAGTTCAAAAGTAAAGAAAGTGACTTACACAAATTATATATGGTTATGGATACTCATTTATTTGTGTAATTATGTCTAAACACATATATCTCACCATGAGTGTGTGCAGATGTGTGTGTGTAGATATGTGTGCTTGTACTAGCGATAGCGCTAACACATTGCAATACAAAATAAAGACGTATGTGAACCAATATACAATGTGTGGGTGTATGATATGGCCACAATTAAGTAGTTTCGGCTGTGATCATATTACATTGCCCTATGTATTTGTTTATATATATATATATATATATATATATATATAACCTTCCACTGTCATTATTTTTACATCACTGTAACGATTTCGTGAAATTAAAAAGAAAAGTCCTTGTGTTTTTCCATACCATATTAACATATCTAATGCGAATTAAATAATATAATTCACTGGCGATACATTCCTTGATTTCTTTATTTGACTTCTTGTGTGTTTTTGGCTTCCTTTCAGTGAAGTATTTCCATGTAGATATATATTATATTTTGTGGTCCATTTCTTAAATAATTATTCAAGTAACGTTTAAATGAAATAATTAATCATTAGTATATTCTTCGCTGAATATGTTTTATTATAATGTATTTATTCGATAATATTTTAAAGTTAAAGGCAACATAGAATAGGGAATAAATGAAATAGGAAACACAGGAGAAAGAACACTCATCACACGGGATGTATGAAGAAAAAGATGAGACAATTAAATAAGAAAGAAAGAGCCTAGTTCTATATAAACTGATGAATGGATTAGATGCTCAACCAATAATAAACTGGTGCGTTTGTTTACTGGCAGTGTGACTCTCCGAAATTTTAAGCATATATATATATATATATGCTTATCTCTCTCTCTCTCTCACCCACTCTCTCTCTCTCTATATATATATATATATATCTCATATATATATATATTTCTATCTAAACATAGCAGCAAACGAGAATAAGATTTACGCTGCCTACACAATAAACTATAAAAAGTAGAAATTGCCTGTGTTTGAACAACAATTGATTTTGCAACAATATAACTGTTGTTATTCTTGTTATGATACTAGCAAATTTCTAACATACGACATCTAATCGTATTGCAAGCTCGATGATCTTGGTGGTACTTTACGAAGATAATACACATGCTAGATGCTATAGTTAAAGTTCAAAGGCAATGAACAAATCGAAAGAAATTACACTGTGGACATAAAATTCTTCTCGCTCCAACAAGTATAGCTGGTCATAAAAATCAAATAGCTACTTAGAATGACGACTCCATACAAAGAACGTCTATGGAAGGAGTGTTTGTCGTAAAATATTTGGCCATAAATTTACCACCGAGGTGAAAGTGGCATAGAACGCAAGCGTCACTCTGATGTTAAAGTTTACAATGGACACATTAATATAGCTTTCCTTGAACAATCTTGTCACGTTGCACTCATGCAGTTATGTTTTTCCTAGCTATATAGCTAAGATAATAAACTGACTTGAAAATATATACTTTACTCTTCATTCGACCTTTTAACATTATTTTAACTACAAATATTTTATTGTTAATTTCGGGTGGGGAGAGAGTTAAAAGATTAATTATATTTTAATTGCGAATTTGTGGTTTATTTTGTTGATTTAAACTTTGAGAATATTTTTTAACAAAAGGGATTTATCAATGACATTCGGAGTGAAATAAATGTTGTAAAATCTCAAAAACAATTTTTTTAAAACTATATTAATTTCTTTTTAAGATATACATGGTATATATCCATTTCCATGTGTCAAAAGTGCCATGATACTTTTATGGATAGTTGGCAAGTTGGCATGGTTGAATTTCTAGAATTTCTTTCCTCTTCAGCAGAAACTTTTCAGTTTGAGAAAATTCAATATTATTAGGAAATTGTTAAAGGAACTCTGCAAATGTTTGATGAGATTGACCTGTGGGTCAAAAGATTTAGATAATCTGATCACATGCCAAAATTGTTAACCTCTTCCAACGCTAAGAAAGCACTTTACATTCACCAAATTGATTCACGTTAAATGTCTATAGACTTCTCATAATTGTAATGGCTCCATACAACGCATATTTCGGAGTCGGTCAAAGAATATGAATCGTTTATTCTCAGTCTTTTCAATAACGTTAACAATAGAATGCTTAATGCATGTCATTGCATGAGTTGAACCTCGTCAATGTTTATTAATGATTTGTCAGAAATGTCTATATTACAAATATATTATAGTTTTAGGTAAATAGTTATTCTAATGTGTCTCTTGTTTAATAACAAAATATCAGCTATTTTCCTTATGTTTAATTAAATCCGATCATATGGCTCAATACGATTATTACACAGAGCTGATGTAACATTTGACTCCCATCTAAGGAAATACTTAACGTATTTACGTTAGGATTCCAAAGTAGATTTACACATTGAAGACACCTTTCGCTTTATTATCGTAGTGTGAGAATATTCTTTAATGAACTATAGGACCCACGCAGTAATTATGCCAAACTACTCATTAACAGAGGCATTGAATCGTCTGTATTCACATTAGTATCCCAGCTGCAAATCAGGACTGCGAAACATATTACTAGTAAAAATAAACAAATATTATAAGGAATTACAATATTCCTATTATTTACGTCGCTGCTGAAATATATGTCTAACCACTGATTTATATATACACACATACAGTTCACATATATACACATACATAAACACCCCTACGCATATATATATATAGCATACAGTATACATACACACACAAACAAACATATGCATATATATATATATATATATATTATTCAAAATATTATCAAATGAAATATAATCTCATAATCAAAATATATATTTCATATATATTTCATTTGTTAATATTTTGAATAATATAAAAAAAGTCCAGGAAAACCTCTTGTTGAGTGCTTTTAATCTATTGTAAAATTGTATTCATTGAGTAATCAACGAACTATACTAATCTGTGGTTATATATATATATATATATATATATATATATAAGTTGTAATAAAATGAAAACGAAATTTCATTTCTCACTCTTATATATATATATATATGTGTGTATATATATATATGGTTAGGGAACCAATGAAACGGTCGTAAATACCTGGATAAAATCCTTTTCTTAATGCTTACCTGTGTTTTCTCTTTTATATATATATATATATATATATATATATATATATATATATATATATATATATATATATATATATATATATATATATATATATATATGTGTATATATATATATATATATATATATAAGACTAAATAAAATAGTTTAATATCGGGGAATATAAATTCACTTAACTTTATTAGTGTATTAGGGAGGTGGATTGACAGAATCGGTAGAGCGTCGGACACCATACTTTGCAACGTAGAGTTACGGCCGTTTAGGGTGTGAGCTCAAATCCCGCCGAGGTTAGCTTTGCCTTTCATCCTTACGAGATTGATTAAATAAAGTACCAGTAATGCACTGGGGTTGATTTAATTGACATTCCCCTACCCCCAAATTGCTGGCCTTGTGCCTATAGTAGAAATCATTATTAGAGTATTAAGTTTCGAGAGATATTATGGTGAAACCTTTTTCTCTTCGGGGTTTGAAACTACGCTCGCCGCTTACTAAGCATACTTCCACTTATATATATTTTATGTGGGTGTGTGTGTGTGTGTGTATGTGTGTGTATGTGTGTGTGTATATATATGTATGTATATATACATATATACCCTATGTGAATAATCAGTCTTTGTAATAGATCATAGCGCAGTGCTAGTGATAAGGTCAAAATGGTCACCCTTTCTCTTCAGTTCGTAATTGACCAACGAACCCAGCAAACTGCATAAATACAGTTAATGGAAATACAATTACTAAAGAGTAATTCATTAATTCAATTTAGCTAAATGAACTTACAAATTAATACCAGTATTTCTGAGGTTTCCCACTAAGCACAATCTAATCAATTTCAATGAATTTCATTAATTGTTAACTGGAATACTACTTCGTATGCTAGATAGAAAACTTAATTATTTTTTAGACATAAAACAGTTCATAAGAAGGAAATGAGTATCTGAGATATCGTATATCTATGGGTATTTCTGTTGTATAATTTAGTATTCTAGAGAAAGATATCGGTAAGGAAATAGGCGTTACTGGTGTATATTTTACGGAGTTAGTAAAACATCATTAGCGTATATCTATGCGTATATTACTAGTGTATATTATAGAGCTGAATAAATGATAAAATCAAATATTTTCTACTATTAAGTCAAACATGAGTATCGAACCCACATCCAACATACCATGTTTCTCTTAAATATATTCATTTTTTTTTATATAACTCGGGGAAATAGTTTTTGCTTTTATAAAAATTATGTGGTTTCTGATTATGCCTACTAGCATATATATATATATATATATATATATATATATATATATATATATATATATATATATATATATATATATATATATATATATATATATATATATATATATATATATATATATATATATGAATATATATATATATGAATGTGTGTGTGTGTATGAATATATATTTATATATTATACATACACACACACACAAACACACATATATATATATACACCTTGCATATATATATATACATATAAACATATGCATTATGTGAAACATTTACAGACATTACGCAAGGTAATTAAAATAATTGTTCCTTCTCATGAACAAAATTCTTAGAAATAAAAACAGAAAGAAATGTCGTATTATATAAAGTTGTTATCTGAAATAGATTAGGTTTCTTAAGGAATCATATTGAATGAGCTATTAAAATAAATACTGCATTGAAACTCTCTTTATCTAATAATAAAACTGCAATATTACAAAACATTACCCCAGGCCACTATATATAATTATACCACGACCAGGCGCAAAGGCAAGGACGCATGTGAACGTGTATGTTTTTGTGCGAGTGTGTAGAAATATGAAATATATTTATATATATATATATATTTTTATAGAAAGAGAGAGAGAGAGAGAGAGAGAGAGAGAGAGAGACATACAGATATATACATATATACATACAGATGCATACATATATATATATATATATGTGTCTGTGTATATATATATATATATGTATGTATATATATATATGTATATATATATATATATATATATATATATATATATATGTATATGTGTGTGTGTGTGTATATATATATATATATATATATACATATATACACATTCATATACATGTATATATACATCTATGTGTGTAAAGAGAAAAAAAACATTTAAAATAAAATATCCATTTTTCGTCACTTCGTGGGAATATGCAGCTGAGACCAAATCAGCACCGAATATTGCGAAATCATCTAGACACACTGCAGCAAGTCAGGCAATAAATCTGAATAATACGTGAAGAAGTTACACCCTACGTTATCTCATAAGAATCAACACAAAACACAACCCAGTATTATATTGTGATTGTTGATACATCATCATGCATTCCTACAAGAAAGTTTACCTCATGTCTCTCTCATTTAATTGAGATTGGTTCAGATCTTATTGCAGGGTTGTGATGCAAATATACGTTTTTGTTGTTTTACGGTAAGAATTTATCCGTGGCTTAGGAGTTATTTTATTTTAGATTATTTCAGTTCATGACGCTAGCAAAAATATCCAACTTTATCACAAACTCAGTTATTTTTTATTCCTCCGAGAAATTAGGAAAAGCCATACGTATCTGGAGAAGGCTCCACCTCTTACAACTTTTATCGCTAAGCATTTTTCCGATGATCTATAAATTCTTCTAGGCCGAAACCCTTAATGACTTCTAAACTAGGCTTAAGTCCAGCAACTTTTGAAGGAAATGGAAAGTTGATTATATCGATTCTGGTGCTTGAAAGATTTTACCGAGATTGGAATGATGAAAGTGAAATTGACCTCAGTAGGATTTAAAGTAAGAATGTGAAGAGCCAGAACACATACTGATAATAGTTTCTCCGAAGCTCTAGCAATTCTGAAAACCCACCGCACACCATTCTTAGATTAAAGAATCATTTTGAACGTAAACATTTGAAGGGTTCGTCTGGTATCTTATTCTATATAATCCCCAAGGACCAATGACAAAGTTAGTTTCGGTGGGATTTGAACTGAGAACATATAAAGCCGTAACTAGATACAGCAAATCATTTTAATAGACCTGCTAATGATTCTACTAATTCCATCATTTCTTAGATTAAATAATAACAATTTTTAAACATAATATCTTCTGCTTTAATGATACAGAAACCTTATGACTTACTAATCAACAAGGTTGTCTTATCTAGGGCATATTGTCAGAATTTTAGTTGCGTTATATATGTTTCCTTACTGTGGTATATAAATAAATATTATATTACTTCAAAATATGTCTTTGAAATGTGTTTCATATATAGTTTTTATCTCATATCAAATGTAATTTATTTTATACTGTATGATTCATGTTAATATTTTGCATGCAGCGGATTGTGTCCCTCGGCGAGGCAATTGACAATATTTGCTTATATTTTCGTGTCTATTTACTGGAAAGATATAAAGTTAAATATATATTTAAACATTTCTAAATATATATTTTGCTTTGATTTCTAGTCTTATAATCCAGACTATAGATGGTGTAGACAAGGCTTACACTATGATTGACTGAGTATAGCCCCCACTGCTTTCTTTATTTCTTATTATATGTCAGCTTTCATGATGGTTTCAATCAGTTTGATTTTGTTTTTATTTTTAATTTCGTTTATGTTTTTTGTAATTTTATATGCTACAGATAACAAGACCGATAAATCAATACCAAAGTCTGATTCTGAATTAAGAATTCAAAATCAAACCAATACGCACACACTCAGTCGCTCTCCCTCTCTCAAACACACACACACACACACACACACACACACACATATATATATATATATATATATATATATATATATATATATATATATATATATATATATATAAGCTATACTATAAAAAGGTTTATCTAAAAATGAAATCGTGCCGTCACGAGAGAAATTCCATCTCACACAAAAATGTTATAATTGTAATATTGCTCTCTACAGTTATATATTATTATTATTATTACTATTATTATTTATTATTATTGTTTTTTCAACAGGTTTGGGAATAGAACTCGAAATCTGTTTGTTCGTGCTTGTGTTCATAACTTTTGCTCTGTATAATTAGACTTGAATCCAAATGTTTTCAATGCGTGCACCAATATTTCATTTTAGGATACCATGTTTTCTCTACTATTAGTATTATTATTATTATTATCATTATCAATATCATTATTATTTTGAATATTATTATTATTAATATTAATATTATTCTTTTCGTTTTTTTTATTATTATTTCTTATTTTTGAATTATATATTTTTTTACCGTCTGATGTAGCCCAATCTTATTTCTATAATTATTGTTTTCAAAAATGTTATAATGTCACGATATCAGCGAAAATGCTTAGTTAGAAATTGGTTGTCACAGATAGCAAGCAATCCGTGAGTTGTCTATTTGTGTCTAAAACTAATAAACACCTATTGCAGTCTGTTATAATTGTAATGAAAGCTGATGTGTGAGAAATATTCTTGATGTAGACAGCACATGACATATCTATAAAGATTTAATAAGTAAATTGAGCTTAGAATCTTAGTGAAAGGTTTTAACTTTTGCAAACAATAATATCTGCAAATAGGTGTTTGTATCAATAGAATAAAACGCTAGAAGAATGTGTCTACTTGTTTGTATCTGCGCATCATTGCGCGTGTGTGTGCATTTTTGTATTCGTGCAATTGATTATGTATGCGTGTATCAATATTATTTTCTTTACACATTTAACTGAAACAAAATTATATTAAATATTTCTAAACTTTCAATTGACATTTCCTATTTTATAATCATCTGCATTTCTTAGAAGAAAATTTCATTAATGTATTACATATTGATAAAATCTACATACAAATCTGTACATTATATTTGAGATTCATTTAAATATGTTCTAGTACAATGATTTGGATCAATATTTAGTCAAAATGCTTATATATATATACATATATACTTCGAATAAACCTTATTGTACAGCCCATCTGTGTTATTCTACACTCCTTTATTATATATATATATATATATATATATATACATACATATAGCGAACATTTCCAGACAAGAAATATTATATAGAAAGATAAATAATTGCAAACAACAATACGTATGTGATATGCTATCCTGAAAGGTGACCTATTTCACTATACTACAAGTATCATTTAGGTTAGATTTTGAAATGTGAAATTCTCTGACATATTTGTGTCTCGTGGGACCAGGCATCTGCATCAGTAAAATCATGTTTATTCCTTTGAGTAGAGAACAGGAAGGGACAGTAGTTTCCACTCTAGACCCCGCGTTTTATTAAAGATTTTATCCCCAGTTATTTTCTAATTAAAGGACAAGCACGATTACAATTTCTTACAAGGGTAATCAGAATGAAGCTGAAGACCATGTCTTCAAACCTATCTCTATATACATAGAATCCATCCATGGATTTTCTTTCCTCATTTAGGAATTTCTTTCATTGATTTATTCGTTGATAGCAACAATAAATATTCGGGTATTTATTTCTGTGTGTATCAAGGATGATGCTTTATATTTTGTTGTCCGGCAAGCTATATATAACAACCAAACTCGTTATAAATTGTAGCATTTTGTCTTTAAAAAGAAAATGGTATGTTGTTCCTAGTAACCCATAGAGAATTTGATTGTCGCTGCAAAAATGTCTTTAATCATAATGTTGCTCAATAAAGATTGACCCTGTGTCAAACAACAACAATTTCCCTAACAAAATAAAAAATACAAGCAATAACATGTCAATTTTTATCGATCCCGTAGAGACGCAAAGCAAAATGAGACTGCGAAAAAATTGGTTGACGATAAAGACATTTTACTAAATGCTACGAAGCCTTTTGTCCTCCACACTAATGTATTCCCAATTCTATATGTTTATGGAATAAAGAAATGTCTGTGCTACGTAAATATAAGTCTATATAGGTTAGTGAAGTGTAATAGATTTTAGATATTATTATTATAGATATTGTCGATAGTAGAATGGTAACAGTCAAAGTCACTCTTAACATCATTGGGCTCGGAAACAACTGTAGACTTTTGGCGTTAACGATGAGACAATATAACTGTTTCTTTAACTTGAAATTACACCTACGCTATTTCGAGGCAGGACGTCCGTCCACGCATGTTTCTTTGTATTATATATAACGTATATCAGCTATTTCCTTTCGCGTTTAGCAATGCGTTGATGAAAAGACTTGGGACTAAAAAATGAAATATATTATTTTTCCCGTCTATCATATACGTAAATGGTCTGATGAGAGCTTGGACAATGTTTTGTTGTTTTTATGTGTGTGTGTAAATGGGTGTAAGTGGGTGTAAGAGAGGGAGAGAGAATGGAAATTAAATTCATTGTTTCACAGGCAAAGATCAAGTGTGCTGGTAGACGCTGACGCTACTAGACAAGACATCAATCAACTTTAGCTAGCTAGTCCATAAAGAATATTATTCCAACTTAATTTAACGATGAGACAAAAGAACGACTAACATTTTTAAAACACAAAACAAGCCACAAAATAGACGATGACCAGAAAAAATTCATTTAAGTTGATCAGAAGAGTAAAAAAGAAAGGTAATATACTGTGTTGTTATGATCTTTGTTTTTGTTTTGTTTTGGTATTGAAGGAAAATCTGTTGTTTTTGTTGTTTTTATAATACTTGAGTGTTTTTGAGAGTATAACGTTGATAACAACCTCCAACGCATTATTCAAACGGCAAAAAATTAAAAACTTCAATATCTAATTTCAGTTAAACGGAAATATTTTAGGAATTTGGTACTTGAAAGAATTTTGATTTTAATTTTATTATCGTTGTTTTTGACGTATTTTTGGTTGTCGTTGTTGAAAAAATTAATAACATTTTCTTTTTTCATTGACACATTTTTCTTTCCCGACTTTATATTTTCTTTCAGTTTTTCTTCTCATTTTCTTTCTTTTTTGGATCAACTCATTTCTTAGTTCACATGTGACTGTTTCGTTTCAATTAACAGACTCGAAGATAGAGAAAGATGTTCGA
Organism: Eledone cirrhosa; assembly: GCA_964016885.1. Taxonomy (NCBI): domain Eukaryota; kingdom Metazoa; phylum Mollusca; class Cephalopoda; order Octopoda; family Eledonidae; genus Eledone; species Eledone cirrhosa. The sequence goes on from OZ024751.1 coordinate 38,564,285, forward strand.
GAAGACAAGTTAAAGAGTGTATTAATTGATCGATCGACTGGCATATTGATTAATATTTAACGTGTAAAACGAGTTGAAGAAGAAAGAAAAACAAACTGTCTTCTGGAAATATTCGGATTGATAACTTTCAGTGGTAACTTTTTTTTAAAGAAAATTTAGTTCACAGTGGAAAATACAAGCTTGTATCCTTCTTCCTGTATCTGATTTCTCAAAAAAGAATATTATTTAATAAAGAAGAGTGTAATGTGTATGTTTTAGGTTGAACAACCTTTCAAACTTTTACCCTGCATGAAACCCCGTTCATATGGTCATAAAATGTTTATCCTTTTGCACAAAGAATTTTGTTCAGAATCTACTTCGTTTGATAACGGTGCATAAAATATGTTTAAACACTTTGACTTTCGTTATCGATACCACATCAAATAACATGCTAGTTATCATCCGTTAGTATTGTAACTGAAAGCAATTATATTAGGTAAGGATATAGAATACTGGGGGATATCAATTTTCATTTTATGGAATATTACGTTCGAAATTCCTAATATTTGTATTTCAGCGCTGTACTTTTCACGATCATCGTTATATTACTATTAAATACCTGAAAACAATATTGATTTTCCTGTATATTTTAAATATTATTATGCATATTCACTAGTTTCAAAATAGCTGTGTAGAATATAAGGAGGAGCCAATTACATTAGAAGACCCCAAAGATAACCTTAACGATGTTACAAAGATGAAAATCAAACAGATTTTGACGATCACCAACAATAAACAAAGATTTGAAAAGAACATGCAAAACGTTGCACAACCTGGCTTAAATCAAGGAGAAAAAAAGAACAGACGATAAATCTTGATATCAGCAGCCACGTTCTTCTCTCAAATACAACTCAAGTGGACGCTTGTTTAACGCAAATATCCCTGTTTTCATTCATCAAAAACACCAGCATATGAATTAAAAGAAATTAAGGAAAGGAACCCTCTCTTAAATACTCTGAAATGAGGACGTTCTCAGGACGACGAATCCTCATTGAAGTGGGTATTGAAATGATTTTACTTCACACGTACACATACCTGGTAGTAAGAAGATCTCAGGGGACCTAGACAGCAGAAGGTCTTCCGAGAAGAAACCCCCTTCTAGCGTTTCGGTCCTATAAATTGTCATTGAATCATTAGAAACGAATTAAATTATTGTGAATAGAAATTTCATGAAACACTGTTTGTTGGGAATCACCAACTGTTTAGAGTAATAAATGTTTCTACTTTTTCGCACAAGGCCAACAATTATCACAGTGCATTACTGGTACTTTATTTTATCGACCCCGTAAGGATGAAAGGTAAAGTTAACCTCGACGGGATTTGAACTCAGACCGTAAAGGGAAGTAACTATGCTGGAAAGCATGGTGTCCGACCCTCTACCGATACTGCCAATTCACCTACGCCATTGTTTGGAATAATAATTGTTTCTACTTTTGGCACAAGGCCAGCAATTATCCCAGTGTATTACTGGTACTTTAATTTATCGAGCCCGTAAAGATGGAAGGCAAATTAACCTCGGCGGGATTCGAACTCAGAATGGTAAGGGCCGTAACTCTATGCGTCCGACCCTCTACCGATACTGCCAATAATGATGTACTAATACGATTGATCATAACAGATAAATCTAATCAGTGTATTTAACTGTGGTTAATTATTCTAGATAATTGCTAATATACAATATTAAGATGCGACATTGTTCTTGAGTATCGAAATAGATAAGACGAAATATACGGAAAGACATTAATTAAGTAAGCGATATTGTATTCCATCATACCCAAACGATAACGTATCTTAGTCAAGTTTGACATATTACCAAGTCGGAATTTGTTCAGAAATTGATATAGAATATCACACACATGTATCTCTATATTTCTCTCTCTATTTTTCTCTATCTATCTCTCTCTCTCTCTCTCTCTCTCTCTCTATATATATATATATATATATATATATATATATATATATATATATATATATATATATAAGTGTGTGTGTGTGTGTGTGTGTGTGTGTGTGTGTGTGTGTGTGTGTGTGTCTGTGTGAGAGAGAGAGAGAGGAGGAGAGAGATTATAAAAAATGATACACAAATGTAGAAATATATATTTTGTGGGAGTTGAAATGACAGAGTGATGCTCTATGCTATGAAGCACCAGATCTCTCATGCCCTTTAAATAATTATTAATATATTACAAATAGTTAATGTTTTGAGAAATAAACAAACATTATTCAAAGACCAATATTACTGAAATTACGTCGATAACTCGAGACGTTCTGCTCGTGAGTGAATTACAGATTTGAGCATGCTTGCCATAGAATGCTTCAAATGTGTGTTCCATTTTAATGTAAAATAGGCTGAATATCATTAGGAAAGATAAATGTATAGATGCTTTCTGTATGGCGGGTATGATGCCTTTAAAGACTGTAAATACTTTGTTAGAGTAGAACAGATTTTTAAAAAAGCCTTAATAAGTGACTAATATATTTATTTCAGAGTATAGACAAGGTTACGGTATTCTACCCGGGGAAAGAATGTATACATGTCATTTAAGAAAATATATGCATGCACCATTTCCGTGATGACTAATCACGTAACATAAAACGGGTTCAGCTTTTGTCTGATAATATTGATTACTAAATCATTATAATAATATCGGTTAAAATTGAATTCCTTGTCCCATTTAATTAATTTATAAAATTAAAGGTTACCTAAATTAAAAATGTCAGACGCATTTTAACAAAAAATATTTGAAGAATAATTCAAAAATGTTCAATTCTATTTTGAGTGTCATCCTTTCATTGGTGTCCTTTAGGAGAATACTTTAAAATTCATTAAAAAATGTTAGTTTCATAGTTGATAAATAAATTATACTCACATTACAAATATTAATATGATCGTACACAACACTTTTACAAATTTATTACCATCTTTCGTTTGCCTCAATGTTATGTTATGAATTTATGATTATAAGTCTGTATTCATTTTAAGAGCAAGACCATAAATATAATTAGTTTCATATGGAATTTAATCAGAATCAAAAAACACACACCAAAACACAAACAAATAGACAACAAAACTAATAATAACAGTTATTGCTATATGTCTAATGAAATGTTTTAGAATTTTACTGAGAAACGATGAGAGGAAAAATAAAAATAAATATTTTAAACAGCGGCAGCTATTGAGTGCAGAATCATTTAATTAAAAATAATGAACATAAAAAGAACGCACACACACACGTTTCTCTATCTATTTCTTCTACACCCTGAATAATATCATGCGGGAAATGTTTTATAATTAAGTAATTTATGTAAACATGATTATAAGCAATAATGAAATTATACATGCTTCAACCTCTTATACACTAACAACCAAAACAGACATATTCATCTCTTCCTTATTTTCTCTCACACTCTCTCGATATATATAAGTTATATATATATATAAGTTATATATATATATATATATATATATATATATATATATATATATATATATATATATATATATATATATATATATAACTTATATATATATATATATATACATATATAAGTTATATATATATATATATATATAAGTTATATATATATATATATGTATATATAACTATATATAAATATAAGTAATATATATATATATATATATATATATATATATGTAATGTATATATATATATATATATATATATATATATATATATATATATATATATATATATAAGTAATATATATATATATATATATATATATAAGTAATATATATATATATATATATATATATATATATATATATATAAGTAATATATATATATATATATATATATATAAGTAATATATATATATATATAACCATTTATGTTCTTCTATCTTTCAAACTATTTGTCTATATACATAGACTTATGATCATTGTTGTATGTAAATATATATATATATGTGTGTGAGAGTACGTGTGAATTATATATATATATATATGTGTGTGTAGTAGGTTATAGGAGTTTCTGTGTATGCATTAAATAGCTATGAGTTATGGTACTAACATCAACTGAAACAGCATATCGACAGTAAGGAGATATGTATACTGCAAGAATAATATGGACATTTTCCATTGGGGTTTCAGATATTTCTCGAATTAAAATTAAAATCCATGGTCAGACATCTCTTATATAAATTAGATGATCTTCACCTGTTATAATGGTTACCGTCTCTCCTGTTAAGGCAGTGTCCTGTAAGATGTGCATTGGTGAAATTATATATATATATATCTATATATATATATACTATTTCATCAATGCACATCTTACAAGACACTGCCTTAACAGGAGAGACGATAACCATTATATATATATATATATATATATATATATATATATATATATATATATATATATATATATATATTTCTTATATATATATATATATTTCTTATATATATATATATATATATATATATATATATATATATATATATATATATGTATATATATATATATATATATATATATATATATATAAATGTTTTGAAACTTTTTCTTATTTGCTAAACCTTGATTATATATGTTCTGGCTCGTTAATTTATTAACCTGCCATTGAACCACATTGGCATATGGTTAGACAATACATGTGTCCCTAAGCGCTTTGTGCGTGTAGGGATATATACTTTATTATTAGTCTCCTCTTGGTCGAGAAAAAAATTTGGTTGTTCTGACTGCTGCTAGTTATAGCGATAGTAGACTGACCCCCCTGCCTTTGCTTCTATCTTTACACACGGCACTTGAAGGAATTGCATCCACTTCATTTATTCTCATCTCTGGAACAATTTTGAATAGCGCCAGTTCGTAATTTGAACTCGGGAATTTTATATTCTCCGAGTGAAAAGATTCTTCTGACGAGAGTTCATCTTTGCAATGGACTGTCCATTTTCTTTTGAGACTCGAAACCGATTCGGTAAAGGTAACCATAGTGAGTAAAGTTATTTTTTAAAAGTTTATTTGAAACTTTTTCTTATTAGCTAAACCTTGATTATATATATATATATATATATATATATATATATATATATATATATATATATATATATATATATATATATATATATATACATATATATATATAGTGGTAGAACACTGGAAGGTAATATCCGTAGTGGTAGAGCACTCAGTCCATGGGACGAGTTAGGTCGAAGTGGTTACACAACAGTTAGTTCACCATACCGACAACAATTGTTTCACCCTAGCGGATCCTCAACTCGTAATCATATATATATATATATATATATATATATATATATATATATATATATATATATATATATAGGAACCAGTAAGACCCCGACAGCTGAGCTCAAGCCGTTTCGACGGCTAATTCTGGACTAAAATTAGCCGTCGAAACGGCTTGAGCTCAGCTGTCGGGGTCTTACTGGTTCCTATTACCCACTCTACTACCTCAAGTATTGAGTACTTTGGTGCGTTATGGTCCACCTGGTTCCTTACCACATTTCCTTCGTTATATATATATATATATATATATATATATATATATATATATGTATATATATATAATTCTACTCCACAAACATGTCTAAATTATTTTAAATTGTGTTTCATCTTTTAGTTCATTCAGTACTCTATAGTGGGTTTCAGTTCGATCTACTAATATAACAACATGATCTGCCCTCATCATACATTTTAGTACTTTCCCTTACATATCCCATATACGCAGACTTGGCACCACACAGATCAATAGAAATGATTTCTTATGTCCAATGATATGTAACCAGTATTAAATAGTAGAAGTTATGCAATAGTATCATATATTCATTCCTATAATTGTATTGAAACAATCATACATCGAGTATATATTATTGCTTTGATATAATAAATCATTATGTTTAAATCCCGCCAAGGTTTACTTTGGCTTTCATCCTTACGAGGTCGATAAAATAAAGTACCAGTAATACACTGGGGTAATTGCTGGCCTTGTGCCAAAAGTAGAAACAATTATGTTTAAATAAAGCTTGAGAATACAATTATGATAGTAAACTCAATTCCTTTAGTTCATATAATCATATTTGAACACTATAACATAAATGAATTTCAATAGTTTGATAAATGGACAATAAGTGGTTATGCTAACATTTATTCAATTCGAAACGGTCTAAACTAATATGTCTGGAATCCATAAAAGAATATAAATATATACTTGTATAACTACAAGCACCAACCGCTATATATACTCGCATAGTTATTTCCTGTTTCTACGTTTCTAGATAACGTGCAAAATTTTTGACTATGTTTTAATTAAATAGAAATGAAATCTTATCTATCTTTATTTATGATCCCCAAAATATACATTCTCAAATTGAAAAATCACAACAAATATTGCAGCATATAAAAAACATTACATATATTCAATTCTTCGAAACATCACATCGAATTTATTATTGAATAAATCATCACACAATTGCGACTGCAAACTTTGCAGCAAATATCATGGAATGTTTTAAATAATTTTTCTAAATGAATTTATCGAATGGAATGTTAAGATTCTACCCACAATATGTAAAATATATAGATGTATGTCGTGATACTTGCTCTTAAACCTGTTCTTAGATGCATCAGTCAAATTAAAGTGCTGCACGACATGTCGTTAACTTTTAAGATGTAGATCCATTAAATAAATTTGGAATCCACAAATGTCGTGGAGAAATGTAAGGAATTTGAAAAAAGAGAAACGTTTTTCTTCAATGAGGCAATAGTTGTGTTTTTCTCCTGCAATTTTGATAGCTGTCAAATATTTTTTTTTTCTCCAACGCAAATGATTATAAATTGTTTAAAGCTACATTTTGTGTGTATAGAAAATGGAATATATTTAGCTACTATATCACAGATGTTGATTTAGAATGATCATTAATATCTAAGGAAGAGTCTTCTTACGATTATATATGTGTAAGTAGTATGACTTAGACTACTTTTGGAAGGCTATCATTGATAAAATTGCTTACTGTTCGTGGGTTAACTAACTATCGATATAGTTATATAAGTGTATCTTATGCACTTGACAACAGTCGCTTCATATTGTTAAACTATAAAACTGGTTAAAGTTAATCCTTTGGAAAGTAATGTTAAATGTCAGATTTGGGCTTTCTTAACAATTGATTAAACGGACACATAAATATACCGTAATAAATAGTTTTAAACACTATAAACATAATCTATTCTGTCTAATGTTTCTAGGTAGCTAAGTTACAAAGTGGAAACTCCTTTGATGGTTTCAGTGAACAATAAGAAGAACGTGGCTTAACATTGAGAGAACAGCATTGAGACCCTAAAATATAGGGCGCATAGAATGGATATTTAACGTAAGCACATACACAAAATCTCTAAAAATAATTTCATACAATCTCACAAGTCTGAATATTTTTGTGGGTGGAATTAGTCGAAAACCTGACGCAGTATCTCATTTGTAGTTTATTTTATGGCACCCTGAATTGATAAAAACCAAGGATATCCCCGTTACGATTTCAACAGAACACAATGACTCAGAACAAATACCAAGACTCTAATGATATTGTTAAACCATAAAAAATAATTTGAAGAATGCATCACTAAGATGCTTAATTTCAGCAAAAGAAATATTAATTTCCATAAATTGGTCACAAGCATAATAACAGTAGTTTAATCATGACAGGCACAACAATGAGATCAATAGTAATACAACTTTAATTCCTATTTTACTATTG
>OZ024751.1:38574558-38582058 GCA_964016885.1 Eledone cirrhosa
TTAGTTTTATGGAATACTTAAATTGTGTCTCTCATTATTTTGTTTTTAAAAGACATTGTCATTTAGCTAAGTGATCTCACCTCTAAGGGTTAACATTATTTGATGATTTTTTTTGTTCACTATAGGCATTGTTTTACACTTTGTTTATTATAATTCCACTTCCGAAATGATCGATATCGGCTGGACAAGTCATATATTATTCAGTTACAATGTAAGCTCTTATTTATATTCACCAAAAGATCATTGAGAGGTAAGTTTCAAACACCGAGAATAGAAAAATATGGAATAAACCATTCATAACTCTTGTTTAACATTAAAACCCCCAACGGAGGAGGGGTATCTAAAATCATTGAATATAGTAGTGGGTTGTATTAGATTCTAGATTTTACTGGTTTCGTTATTGACTTTAAATTGAAATAATAAACAAAAACCTTTATTCAAAGCTAGACTAAATATGTTTACCTATACTCAATTTATTCAGTACACGGATTGTATATTAAAAATCGCATCAAGTTAATTTCTATCAATAAACTTATTGCGTAAATATTTATAAATATATTTATTATCTGAACTATTTATTTTCTTCGTAGTTTATGTTTTCTAAAGATGACAATGCAATAAACAGTGCTAACACAATTTATTTCATAGATTTAATATCCCAGTAGTCGAAAATATGAAAATTAATAACTAATTACTCATCTGTTGATTGCATTTCAATTGCTTTATTGTTTTTTTATCTAAATTAAGCAGAATTAATAATTGACAAATATTCAAAGCCTTCAATTCTAACGTTGAAAACAAAGACTAAATTAATTTGGACGTTAATAATGTTTGTACATTAACTTTTAAACTTGGTTTCTATCAAGTTAATACTATTTATTTATGAAGTGAATTCGATTAAACGATGTTCATTATAAGCTTTACTGAATAATGAGAAATTTCAATATAAAAATGAAATCAAATATTTGTAACACTTTCAACAAGTTTACTATATTGCTTGCTATTAATAACTGTATGAACCAAATTGTGAATATAGTGCATATTACCAGACTATATATTCAAACGTAAACAGGCTTACACACAGACGCATAAATATATGTATATCTATACGCCTAGATAACACCATTAAAGCCCCAATAAGTCCTAAAACGCTCAATAAGCAACTTAAAACGAACGTCAAATTGTACCCTGACTCCTGCCTGATCAAACCGTAATCACCTTCCGAATTCGGCAGATCAAATGTGAACTAACCATTCTCCCAAACATGGCTTACGAGTCCGGACCACAATAGCCAACACCCCCACTCACAGGCACACACACACAAAGCTTATATATATATATACATATATATATATATATATACAGAAGTGGTTACACAGCAGTTAGTTCACCATACTTCAATGGACTCAAGTATAGACTACTCCATTCAATGGAAAGCCATCACTAAGTCCAAGTCATACGCAAGGGGAAATCCGTCGTGTGGACTGTGTATTGACGAACGAATAAATATTATAAAGAGATTATGCAATAGTGATTGCCTAACACGATAAATGGATTTTTTCACACGTTGTCCACACGTCTCGAAACACCTATTGCATAACTACAAAGCTCCGGATTGAATAAATTATTGTAACAACAGCAATATTTTTTCTTATCAACTAAAAACTGTTCGGACTTTCGCAGTTATCTCCCTTACACCTCTCGCACTCATTTTAGTATTACCTGTGTGAAGTGACGTGTTTCTGCGCATGCACGTTCGTACGGTTGTACTTCCTGTTCCGTATAACCATGCCTATTACGAGTTGATGATCCGCTAAGGTGAAACAAATGTTCTCGGTATGGTGAACTAACTGTTGTGTAACTACTTCTACCTAACTCGTCCCATGGACTGAGTGCTCTACCACTACGGATATTACCTTCCAGTGTTCTACCACTATATATATATATATATATATATATATATATATATATATATATATATATCATATATTGAGTTAGAAACTCAAAATAATCTTTTACAAATAAATAGCTCAAGGAAGGGAATCTTTCCGAGCCGTGTAATACAATTGAATATATGAGAGGGATGAACACCGATACAAGTATAAATGTGTTCGAATTGTAAATGACCAAGTTAGCTTCTATATATATATATATATATATATATATATATATATATATATATATATATATATATATATACATATATATATATATATATATATATATATATATATACACACACACGTTTCTCTGTATATGATCAAATGAGGTATAGTTTTCAACATAGATCCTGAAGAGTAGAAATTAATGCAGGAAAGATTGCGCAGCGCTAGCATATCTCCTTTATAATTTGTATAGGAACTATTCAGCCGACTCCCGGGCATATATATATATAAATAATAACGTGATAATATGCTAAATGTATTATATATTAGAAACATTACCTAAATAGAATCCTCTATTTTTTTACTAGCCGGTCAAATGAGTGTTTACAAAAATAGTTCTTCTTCGGTGGAATCAAATGCGATTCAGAATATTTAAACAGCATGTGTACGTTCCATTTTAATATTTCAAGGTAAGTAATGTTTTTAAAATATGAATTTAATTTGAATGCACTGTTATGAAAATAACGACTGAGAGAATATGTACTTCAATCTTTAACACAATATCTGATACTATTTATAATGTAAACAGTCAAAACCGAAAATATAAACAACACGTTCAAATAAAATAAATATATTCTGGTTGAAATTACATCTAACGACACACAAAAGAATAACGTGCACTGGAATAATTTTCAAAGAAATAATAATCGTAAATATAAATGTTTTAATTGATTATATTAATCATTACAACATCAATATTATATGTCTTTTCATCAAACCGGTGTTGATTAATATTAGACAAAATTTATTTCTTCATATAAATTAATTTAACATATTTATCACATCTATCCGTTTTAAATCTAATATTTAATTTTCTATAGTAAATATCCACTTAAAAAGTACAATAACATGTATTTTCCCTCAAGGAAAATCATGAACATGATTTTATGATATATATATATATATATATATATATATATATATATATATATATATATATATATATATATATATATATATAAATGTGTGTGTGTGTATCAGCCAACAAATTCTCATATTAGAACAGTGTGTAAACAATCCTACTCCGCACTCGAACTTTAATATTGATAGCTAAAATAAATATTCTCAAAGTAGTTAAGCGTGTATTGTTTTGTTTTTTAATTTTAAAACTGTCATTTTGAAATGCAATAATTTCATTTCTTTTGTATTTCAAATTGGTTTATAAACGTGTGTGTGGGGAGGGGAGGGCTTGCTGAGTCAATACACCACATGACTAAATCCATTGGTATTCTCAGTCCCAACATTCTATATCTTTCAATTTAAATATACTGAAATTTAAAAAACCCTGCCTTTGCGGGAGATAGTGATAGACAGACAATAAAACTAAGAGAGAGAGAGAGAAGTGACAGTCAGACATATGTGACATAGTGGTAGACAGATAATGGCAAAGAGAGAGATAGAGAGAGCATGAGAAAACGACAATCGGAATGACAGATATAGTGGTAGACAGCTAACGAATCTGAGAGAGTTAGAGGGACAGGCAGTCAGATAGAGAAATATGTGATATAGATATATATTTGTATATAGGTATACATATTTGTTTATATGAATACAAATTCAACATTTCAATACCGTCAGGCAGGTATTCAATTGTTAGAACATACTAAATATATTAAAATAATTGTTTCTACTTTTGGCACAAGGCCAGCACATACTCAGTTTATTACTGGTACTTTATTTTATTTTAAAATAATTGTTTCTACTTTAGACACAAGGCCAGCAATTACCCAGTGCATTACTAGTACTTTATTTTATCGACCCCGTAAGGATGAAAGGCAAAGTCAACCTCGGCGGGATTTGAACTCATTTTATTTTAAAATAATGTTTGAAATTATACTCCAGGGAGAAACGTTTTCTTGATATATGAAACTTTTAACGTATATCGGCCGAAATATGAGCCTTATACTTGTTTTCAAGTAAACTAAAACATAGACATCAAATGAGCTAAAACCAGCAGTAAATACTACAAAGAATTCAACGGCTTAGTCAAAACTGGACGATATTTGATCACAGGACTGTGCGATCACAATTGAATCGAAACGGCAAGTGTTAAAACCATTCTATACAGACGAATTATTTCAATGGATCCGATTTCCCATATTAAAATATAACGTTATCGAAAGTATGTCCACATTTTATCAAGCAATGTAAAAAAATATATTGGTTCAATAGATTCAATAGAGTGCACGCAATTTCGTTTAAATTTAAACTCATAATTATATACAAAATATAACATTTTTGTATTAAAAATTTTGCAAAATTCAATTAAATTACTGCTATGAATGCCAGCTTTGTATATATATATATAAAATAAACATATGTGTGTGCGTTCTGTGTATGTATATATATACGTTTGTGTGTGTGTATGTGTGTGTGTGTGCATGAAATGTTTAATCTACATACAAGAAATAGCTAATTTATTGCACAAAACTTTTGCACGATGTATATTATAAATGTGTATAACCCTGAAACTCGAAAGATATGGCTCACTACCATTTAATTAAAATAGGAATAGGAAAGAACAAAATATTTTATTGTCAAATAAATATTAAATATTATTTATGCTCCACACAATCTCTATATTTATAGGGAAACTCTGCTATAAATAACTGAAATATGTCCTTTACAATTATTATTCTGATCATTGGAGTAATTAAACAGTTCTGAATTTTCCAACAATTACGGCAGATTGTTTATATGTATCTTCGTGTATGTATATATTTCCAAAATATATTAGTGAAACCCTTATTCATGCGATATTCCCTGATGTGGGTTAAATATATTTCTGAAGAATAATATAATTAACGATTCAGCGTGATACAATATGATGCAAGGATGTTTCTCTTAATTACAATCCATCCGATGTGCATCCATACGCTTTCCGTTTAATCAGTTCCTTTCCCAAGGCTTCTTTCGTCTCGAGACTATAGTGAAGACACTTGTGAAAGAGCCCATGATATGGGTTCATACACGGGTCCCCATGATAATTGTTTCTGATTGACCAATCAGCCATACCTGCACCCATACTCAAATATATTTGTATATTAAGTAACATTATTGCAACGTTTAATGCTAGATTTACTATTAATTCGTGCATATTTATACACATACATTACTTGTTATAGTTTAACTCAAGGTGAAAGCTAATAAGGAAGTCTGTTGACCACTATTACTGGTATGCAGGATTAGAATATATAATATTTCATTCCCTTATACGATAGTGTGCGGTTTGATAGATACTTTCCTCCCTTTCAAGTCTATCTTTCTTGGCACCATCCTTTCTCTTTCGATTCCAAGTGTAATTCACGGAGTATTATTTTATATTGTATATGTGGATATATAAGTGGATAGTTACTATTTTAAAAACTATAAAAATATAAAACTACGATTGATATTCATAGTATTAATCCTTCAAATTGCAAATGACTTGTCACTATATATTAAAATACTTAATTTACTACGCTATATTTGTCATATATTTCTACTTATCTATTTCCTTTTCTATAATTACTTTTGGCACACATTTCTTTTTTCATCACTTCAAACGGAATAAATGTCGATTTATTTCACTTCCTGTTTATTTTGCTATCATGTCTTGAAGATAACGTCTTCAGCATCATCCGTATTTGACTAAGTCAGGAAAACAAAAAGAAACATAAGACCGGCTATTGGCGCTCTAATCAGTTTTTATCAAGTGAAATCATATAACATCATTAATATACTTTAGGGCAGTAGATTGACAGTATCGGTAGAGGGTCGGACGCCATGCTTTGCAGGAAAGAGTTACGGCCCTTTATGGTTTGAGTTCAAATCCCGCCGAGGTTAACTTTGCCTTTCATCCTTACGGGGTCGATAAAATAAAGTACCAGTCACACGCTGGGGTCAATTTAATCGAATTTCCCCTCCCCCAAAATTGCTGGCCTTGTGCCTATATAAGTAACCAATTTATTTAAAGGCGGTGGATTGGCAGTATCGGTAGAGAGTCGGACGTCATACTTTGCAGCAAAGAGTTACGGCCCTTTATGGTATGAGTTCAAATCCCGCCGAGATTAACTTTGCCTTCCATCCTTACGGGTTCGATAAAATAAAGTACCAGTAATACACTGAGATAATTGCTGACCTTGTGCCTAAAGTAGAAACGATTATTAATATACTTTATTGTTATTACCAATAGGTGCAGCTAGAGAGCTCTTTAGTTAAACTACAAGAGGGGTTAACTATAATACTATCCGTGGGTGTCGACTGCCGCATATATCCATTAGATAATAGCCTAACATCTATATGGTGTAGAGTAGAGAAGCAATATTTGAAGATAGGGGACAGTGTTATTTCTTCCTAAGACGGTGGGCAGAGTGGTGCTATCTAGTCAACAAAAAAATGGTTACTTTACTCTGACTACAGATATTTGTTGACAGGTCATGAATATAAACTTATATGTTGCAAACGGTTTTCACCCTACAACAAAATACAAACCGATATAAGGAAACAAAAGCGAATGCCAACCTGCCACTAATGAGCACACATACGCCTCCAGTCCCAGACAACAACACCAAGAGAAGTATAACATCAACAAAAACGAAATTCGAGACGCAATTACAAAACTCAAACCAGACAAAAAAATAGAACAGGTAAAACCACAATCAGAATATCTACAGCCACAATCTTTTGAGAGAATATTAATAACTACAAAAGCATCAACAAGAAACAACTGACAAAACAAAACATAGGCATACTTCACATTTCAGCTTTCTCTGAATTCTTAACACTGATTTAATTTCAGATGTAATATATATATAATTGTTTCTACTTTTGACACAAAGCCAGCAATTATCCCAGAGCATTACTAGTACTTTATTTTATCAATTCCGTAAGGATGAAAGACAAAGTTAACCTCGGCGGGATTTGAACTCAGATCATAAAGGGTCGTATCTCTATGCTGAAAAGCATGACGTCCGACCCTCTACTGATACTGCCAATCCACTGCCCATGTAATACATATATGTAATACCGCAAAGTAATACAAACAAAGTGGTGGGGAACATCTCAGAGTGCACCACAGACATTTCAATATGAAAAAACAACGTTTGTTGTTGAAATGTTCACAACATATAAGCGATTTCAATGCGAAATCGACCTATGCATTGCTGCTATGAAACAGTACAGAACATCAACAACGGAATTACGTTGTCCGTCATTATATTCTCTACACAAAATGGCATTACTTATATATAGTGGGATAACCCCTTCATGATATGGGGTCGGATACAGAGTACATTCATTTGTTAAACGACCTCAGGTCGCTAGAATTAGTTGCTGGACGCACTCGTCGGATAAT
>OZ024751.1:38587058-38589558 GCA_964016885.1 Eledone cirrhosa
AGTAAATAGATTCATATCATGTATATGCCTGTATGTTCTAGGCAGAAATGTACGAGACGATGAAAGAAATTCAAAGTTATTCTCATGTTTAACCAGAGTAATTGATATGTATTTGAGTAAAGTGTTCTTTAACAAGGCACAGAAATACACACTCACAGGCTATAAAGAAACATCATCATTGCGCTAACAAGACGATCATTAGCAAGAAAACCACTGAAACATTTTTATTGCTATTTAAAAGCAAGCTGAAAATACACGAAAATAAGTCTAAGTTGTTGACTGCTTCTGTGATGCAATATCTAAGCTTACATCCAATGTTTGTTATATATTTATTTTGATACAGCCATCAAACGCAGTTTATTTATTAGGGAACATACGTAAACCCACGTACAAATTAGTGTAGACCTGTTATGGCATCAAATACATATGTCATTTATAAATTAAACCAAAATATTTTTTTATATTTATTCCATTGCATATTTCCGAATTGATATAATTTCTTTCTTTTAATTAAATAGGAGCTTTCTAACACCTGTTACATTTCACAAGAATGCATTCCATTTGTCAAAAAAGAAAATAAAGAATATTTCAAAATCTAAATGAACAGAAAAGTGTATACAAACACATACAGTGTTTCAAAAAATCAAATAAAACATATATACATATACAAATACACACACACACACACATATATATATATATATATATATATATATATATAAGCTAGAGACATACGCAAATGTTCCCGAGGGTGTCTTTTAATGAGTAAATCATTAGTTTTTGTTTTCAACATCGCTAATATTGGAGACGCGTTTCTCTCGATTGCGACATTAAGATTTTCACATCGCCTTACAATATCCAACATCCTATTATACAATGAATAGAAATGCTCTACTGAAGCACTGTTTTATAGACTTAAATTAAGGGAGAGCAAAGTGAACACTAATGAATGCAAGAGAATTGAAGCTGGCTTGTCTACCAGTTATAATATATAGTTGGAATGTTAGTGTGTTTCATTGGATCAGTTATATATATGTGTTTCTGTGTGTGTGTGTGTTTGTGTGTGTGTGTATGTGCGTGTATATACATACATACTAATATTCTATTCAATTAATGTAGAACTTATAACCCTATTAGAACCCAATGTAGTGTAGATACAATTATCTCGTCGAAGGAAAGCAAATTTTGTTTTATATATATATATATATATATATATATATATATATATATATATATATATATGTAACTGTTTCTACTATTGGCACAAGGCCAGCAAAATACCCAGTACATTTCTGGTACTTTATTTTATCGACCCCGTAAGGATAAAAGGTAAAGTTAACCTTGGCGGGATTTGAACTCAGAATGGCAAGGGCCGTAACTCTATGCGTCAAAGTATGGCGTCCGATCCTCTACCGATACTGCCAATCCACCGCCTTATATATAACGAAGGATGTGTTATAAGGAACGAGGTGGACCATAACGCACCAGAGTACTCGATACTTTGGGTAGTCGAATGGGTTATAGGAAAAGAGTCAGAACCCCGACGGCTGAGCTCAGGCCGTTTCGACAGCTAATTCTGGTTCTGGACACTGAGTCCAGAAATAGATGTCGAAACGGCTTGAGTTCTGCCGTCAGGGTTCTGACTCTTTTCCTATATATATATATATATATATATATATATATATATGTATGTGCGTGTGTGTGTATGTATGTATTATGTGTGTGTGTGTGTGTGTGTGTGTGTGTGTGTGTGTGTGTGTGTGTGTGTGTGTGTGTGTGTGTGTGTGTGTGTGTGTGTGTGTGTGTGTGTGTGTGTCTATTGGCATATTCAAAATATACTATGTACAACTACAACTTTTTTACCCTCAGCATTGACAAAACGAAACAAAAGCCATGCAAATGCAACCCCAGGGAAAATAAGACCACACACACTGTGACGCAGAATCTACCTGAGAAATACATTCTGGATAGGCGTGTGTTTGGAATATTCAGCCACTTCTACGTTAATTTTATAAGCATGTTATTCCATCGATCGAACTCGCGGTGTATTTGCATGTAACTAGTCGAGTACTGTTCGTTCATTCTTGCCCTCAATGTAAATATCAGATAGAAAAACCGTGACATATTCTGCGACAAGTTTAGATGTATGAACATCAGAAATTCCTTTAACTCCACCAGTATTTGTGTGAAGACGAGAGTGACTGAATGGTGTGGGTGAAATAATACTTGCCACACAGTAGCATCCAACTCGTTACCTCAAGACTGCAAAAGGAAAATCTTAAACATACAGCACTGTTACGCCTTTATCTGAAAGATTGTATTTTGTAGGTGATGTAATATCAATACCTCTACACCTCTACCACTACTAATACTACTATTAAGTGTACAAGATCATTTCAGATTTCACAAGAATGATCCATACCGAAATTAAGTACGTGGTTTTCAGTGCCATAATGATATTTATTGTTTACAAAATATTGTGTTCTAAAATATACACGCA
>OZ024751.1:38609558-38619558 GCA_964016885.1 Eledone cirrhosa
ATTCATTATTTGTTTAATATTTTATATATATATATATATATATATATATATATATATATATATATATATATATATATATATATATATATATGTGTGTGTGTGTGTGTGTGTGTGTATATATTAGTAAAAATATATACAAAGTTCAAATCGAGATCTAAACACCGATTCTCCGTGGCCTTCTCCTTTGGATCTCCTTTGATAATGGATGGACAATCCGAAATAATGCCAGAAATTCTTGTTCTTTTATTCTCACCACTCTAAATTGTCTTCTAACTTGCTGCTCTAGAATTTCCACCCCACCTCAACTGTAAGGTTTCCTAAACATAACCATATTTTATATATCTCACCCGTTATCATATCTGGCACACTCACCCAGTATTTTATCTGACTCCCCACCCAATTAGACTCCTATAAATATGACTACCATCCATTATTCTATGATTGGCAGTATCAGTAGAGGGTCGGACGCCATGCTTTGACGCATAGAGTTACAGCCCTTTCCATTCTGAGTTCAAATCCCGCCGAGTTTAACTTTGCCTTTCATCCTTACGGGGTCGATAAAATAAAGTACCACTAATGTACTGGATAATTGCTGGCCTTGTGCCAAAAGTAAAAACTATTATTATATCTGACTGGGCGGTGGATTGGCAGTATCGGTATAGGGTCGGACGCCATGCTTTGATGCATAGAGTTACGGCTCTTGCCATTCTGAGTTCAAATCTCGCCGAGGTCAACATTGCCTATCATCGTTATGAGGTGTACCAGTCCACATAATTAGTCCACATAATTAGACTCCCACCAATATTTTATCTCAATCCCCCCACCCCCATTAATATGTCTACCAGTCATCAGTATAAGACTCATCAATATGACTATTCTCACTTTCATACCTGACACCAAAATAGAAACATTGACAAGGTGTCATATGTTTCAGTTTTAAATAAAACAGGATCTGCTTTTAAATATTTTTTGTACTTTGTATTCCCTCAGTTATATATTTATGAAAGGGAAGACCTCTATATTCCTAATACAAGACTTTATCTTTTGAATTTGTAGCTGAATGTTATGACAGTGTTTTCTTTGATTATGTGTGTTTGTGTGTTTATATATGTATGTGGTGGGATTATTGTTGTCCATTATGTAGTTTTGTCTATACCTTAGTCTCCCAATAAAGCTGTCTAGTGTATCCCATCTATATGATTAAGCTGTCAGAAATTAATATGATACCGTGAGAGTTATGTATGAAGGATCACAGAACTCGCTAACCTTCTCACTTACTTGCCTCGCAATACAGATTCGTGTCAATACACCGAGATCATGCTGTCGATATGAAAGATACTATATACAATACGTCGAAGAAACTATACAAAATGCTATTAGAACTTATATATTATAATTATATTAATTGAACAGGGACGGATGGTTCTTCTTACTCGCCCCATCGTCATATTTTGACAGAAAAGTAAAATTCTTTCATTCGCTTTGACACACAAAACTAAAATAATTAAGATTAAAGAAGGGCTGCATCAATTTAGGATGGGAAATATAAATGACAAACTAACCTACTACTACTACTACTACTACTACTACTACTATTACTGCTGCTGCTGCTACTACTATTACCACCACTATTACTCCTACTACTACTACTACCGTTGCTACTACCACCACCACTACTACTACTACTACTACTACTACTACTACTACTGCTGCTGCTGCTGCTGCTGCTACTACTACTACTACTACTACTACTACTACTACTACTACTACTACTACTACTACTACTACAGTTGCTACAAATACTGCCACTACTACTGCTATTACTACTACCTTCACTACTTATACAAAGGATATATAATTGTTTCTACGTTCGGCAACAACTTGAAGGAAGGGGTGAAAGTCGATTAATAACTAGGTTAAACAATCTGCTATATTGTGTACTTTTTTTTGGAAAAAGCGTAATTCTAATGAAGAAGGAGTTCGAAATATAACATGAGAGTTAGTTGGAATGAAGAGGAGATACATGGCGAATATGAAAGAAATGTTGGCAAAATAAAAGACTATGTGAATGTGAGGTAGAATTGGCTGACGAAGAGTGACTTGAAAACCGAAACTGAAGCAATGGTTTCTGCAATAGAGGAGCAGTCACACAGGGTAAACTTTGTGAAGTGAATAAAAGAAACACTACTGATAACAAAAAGTGCAAGGTCCTCTTCATCCCATCCCCTAAATACGTTATGCAGCAGAACCTTTTTTGTTAAGCTTCTCCACTTAACCCCATTCCCTTGAAGAAAGTCAACATTTTAATAATTTTTCTTCATTAACATTTTGGACAATATATTTTCCTTTTCATTTATAAAAAAATCAAAAAATTCTATACTTTGTCACTTGGCTAGTTGTCCGGATGACTATTGCGTGGTGTAATAAAACATCTGACTGATAAAATGACAAGTCAGTCAATCATATCGGTGGCCTCCCCACAGCTCCGGCGGACGGAATGGAGAAGGCGTTTCCCCGGAGGACGGCAAGGGAGATGCGCTGGAAAAGCCATTCCAGCTCGCGAGGCTCACACCTGCAGCTGGCCAGCTCAGTGCCTATGATGGTGAGTAGGGAGGTAGACCTAGGGCCGAGGACACCAGAAGTCTCCACTGCCAAGGGTACAACCGCAAACCTGTCGGAGGGCGACCGGTAATGTGTGGTGAAAAAGGGAGAAATAGTGTAGCATAAATCCGTCTTTTGGAGCCCAGTGTAACACTAAAAACAATACCAGATAATCTACAATGGTTTCTATCCCTGGCAAAATTGTTCTGTTATAAATGTCGATAATAATCATAAAGATAATATAGTTTTATGATATAGTCACAATGCCACCAATTTTGGGTGGGGGTGAGAGCCAATTGCATCCGACAACATTATTTCATTAGTACTTTATTTAATCGACCCCAGAAGGATAAAAAGCCATCCCATCACGGTTAACATTACTGTTTATGCCTTTTCTAGTAATACATTGTTATATTACTAATACTTGTAGTAGCAATAATAGTGAGAAGTACTATTGTTGCGGTTGTAGTGGTATATCTTAATACATTACAGGATAGGATATTATACTCTTCAATCCAACTACATATCCGGAGGAAAGATAGAGATAATGAGAAGAAATACATTTAGATAGAAAGTTAAAGAAAGGAAAAAAGAGATAAGGCTTATTTCTACTAGAAGATATTACAAGGAAAATAACTATGTCTTTCATCTTCCATCTTTCATTTATCAGGAAAAATTAATTTCGGGGAATCTATACATTGTATATAACCTCATGTTGCGCAATACTGAAGGAAGTGAAGGAATCAGGATTATTTTTAATTTATTTTTTCAAATCAAAATGTTGTTCAATAGATTTGTTTATATTTCTTCGTCTATGTGATTATTTCTAGCTGTTTTTGGCAGTCTGCAATGTTTAAATACTTACTGTGTGTTTTGCTGTTTTTCAACTCATGAGATGATAAAATTTCTATAGTAAATTTAATGATTTTGTAGCACGAATCAAACTGAATTAGCATCAATGTATATACTTTTCTATCACTATATGCTACAACGCCTGAGAACACGCACATCTTCCTGGTAGTCAGTGCTAGACACATTGCACTTTTCAATTTTCAATTTTCCTAGATTTCTGGGAACTAGAGTTGCACATTAGTGACCAACATATTAGTGATACACATACATTTAAAAATATTTAAGGGTGTATATTAAAACATATAGAATCATATACTACACATCTACATGCAATAAAAATATGGGTAGACTCACTATCAAAGAAAATAATTCTTGAAGCTAAGGAAAAACGAGAAAGAAGATATAGTGGATGTTACATTTGCTATCATTTATTATTGTGGATATAGTTTGCTTAAAATATTCACTATCATGTACAGGGCATGAGTATATTTAACTGAGATTATACATACATGCATGCATTCATAAATACATGGTGGCTGCCAACTCGTTTTCGAGTACGGCCACTACTTTATATCCATGTAGAAGAACCCCTACCGATGCGCTGAACAAGTGTGCCTTTTTAGTCCAGCCAGCGACTTGAAAACTCTGGTACAAACACTACACTTGTGACAATTATTGACACATAGTGCTGGGCCCATGGTACCATGTGACGACAAGTGCAGAGAGATCTCCAGATATAAAGCAATGCCTGTACCGTGAAGCTTTTATAGTGAGCAAAGTCTCTGCACAAAGCCAGTCCCACTCTCTTAACCAAGATGATATTTACCAAAAAGAAGAACAAGTCAACATCATTGGATACCATCAGGGTTGCAGGTGTTATATCAGAGTTTTCCTTCTCCTAGAATTCTGCCTTGACAAAGGCTAAGGGGTCATCTCTCCCGGTGATTTTGGATGGCCATTGACTCTTAAGAGCTCCTTTGCCCTTTGACAGGTTTTGTTTTTAGTCCTGCAGGATGTCCAAAGTCACCCTCCTCACCGAGAAACCTTGGTGGGGTTGCCAGTTTAGTCGCCAACGACCCGACCATGAGACAGGTTGTACTGGGATACATGTTACCAGTACCACCAACTGGTGACCTGACATAAATACATACATACATACATACATACATATATATATATATATATATATATATATATATATATATATATATATATATATATATATATATATATATATATATATATATGTGTGTGTGTGTGTGTGTATATGTATATATTGGTGGCTGTGAACACAAAGAGAGAGAATGAGAGTGAAGCAGACTGAGTATGATATATTCAGCTATTATCAATTAATCTAACATGACCCGAGTGCAAAAGTTTATGGCCATCGACATTGTCCAATGAATGGATAGATAATAATTGTTATACACGATATTTACTTTCGACTCTAGATCTTGTTAGTATTGGAAATTTGCAAATTTTGCAGATGAATAGTATCTAAAGAATAGCAAACATTTCATCACTTTCTGACGAAAGATTCGGACTGAAACCTCAGAATAATCTTTATATCATTGCCAAAAGAGTTAATTTCACCTTGGATAACTGTGTTACAATTTGCCTATTCAGACTATAATTTGTTATATAATATTTAATCTGTCGTTCTAATATAGTTAATAACTCACATGATTCTTCTGATGTGAGTTACACAATTCTTCTGATGTGAGTTAATGATCTGTTACAATGTTTATTAGATTATTGAGTCATTACATTAGAAACAAAAGGGTGGTCGATTGTAAGAACCGTTAGAGCGTCAAGCAAATGTATCCGGCTATTTCACTTATGAGTTCAAATTTACTGAGATCAATTTTCTGTTTCATAATCTGGGGCAAGTCCATCTGTTTTTCTTTCCTTTCTATCTATGTTCCATCTGAGTGTCTCTCACAATTCACTACACTGTACTTGTACAAACAATGCCGTTTCAACAGAATATGCCCAGAGAGACCAAAGCCGGTGAACATCGAAAGACACAGATGATGTAAAACGGGAAGGTGTTTAATATAATAAACTGCAGTGCCACATATTTGAACTTGAAATCCATGTAATGAGTTCGGAGGAATTGTTTATGAATATGTTTATCAATTGAAATCTGTGTTGTATCGTACAATGTGTGACAATTTGCAGTATTACTTGAAAGTCAATAGTTTTGCAGATGATGAAGTCATATAAATGTTTTGTATTTTTTAAGGAAGTTTTTCTAATAGTTTCATGTGCTAAGGTAATTTACTAGTTAATAGAGTCAATACTGGTGTATATTATTCCCCTGAGTAATAAAATGCTCAACATAGACGCACGGTGTTACCAGTTTATTCGTGTACTATTCCATTTCAGTTCATATATAACGATACGATAAACAAAACACTCACACTCATATCTGATATAGAAATACTTATGACAACAGGTGCTGAACAACAAAAGATGTGGGATATCAAATCTAACCAAATTCTTACAAAAATATCGCTTGTTTACATTTTGTGAAACTGAAATATGTTTAATCACGATGGATATATATACACACACACACACAACCACACACACACACACACACACACACGCACACCCACACGCGCACACACACACACACACACACACACACACACACACACACACACACACACACACACACACAAATATATATATATATATATATATATATATATATATATATATGTATATATATATATGCGTCTTGTGAGATCAGAAAAGCGATTATCTAATAACGATCAGTTGTTCTCACATGAGACTTTTCAGTTTTAAAATTCCACCACAAACAACATATACAATTGTATAACTAAATCAATATACAGAAATTTCATAGGAAAACTTCTGGAATTATCTAAATAATGTATCAGTTTCTATGAATTGAGTACAATTTGACGATTGCTCCCACGTCAGTTCCTACTGCTGTTTAATAAATTGAACATCTAACAATTGAATTGACGTGTAATGGGTTGAATATTCCAGAATACATAGTTGTATACTTAAAGTAATTCTGAAGCATGACATATTATGTCTTATGGTTGCTCGTTAGAAATATAGATGCAATCAATTCGATTGGTGTCACGAAGTTTCCTACTCCGAAATAACATTCTATCTCATGATTCTGAAGCAGGATTCTTAACAGTTAAGCAATGCATGAGTTGAGATCAAGATGGCGTTCACAGAAAAGCTACCAATTCATGAATCATATTATTTTGACAAACTACATTTCTAGACTCTGCTCAATGTGTGTTCATTCTTGAAAAGCTGATCTTTGCCAGCCTTGTAATGTATGAAACTAGAATTGGTATGAGAGACAGAGGCAGTGATAGTGGGAGTCTGGTTCCTTTGTATTCGGATCTGGGTATTCGGATCTGGTGTATATATGTATATGTGTCACGGCCTCACACTGACACGGTGGCAATATAATTTGATATGTAACCACTAAAACTATTAATATGACTATCGCAATAATGCTACCACTCGTTGCACGTTATTATTTACATTCCCAATCTAACGTATGAACATTTATTCAGTAAAAATTTACTTTATATATCATAAACATCTAACAGTCATTTTTGAAACAGGTTATTGATAACATTACTGTTGGATAGCGAAATTATACAAACGTATGAGCGTATGATGATATCGATACCGCCAAATTTTCTTCTGGTATGCCCTGTTTAATTGTGTGTACTGTCAAAACTAATTGTTTCTCTTTTAGGAAAAATGGCACCAATTTAAAAGGGAGGGGAAAGTTGATTAAATCGACTCCAGTACATTACTGGTGTTTCATATATTGATAGGCAAAGATAAATACGGCGAGATATGAACTCAGAATTTAATGCAAATAATGTTAACTTTCCCTGCAACGTTTAAAGATATTAGAGTAGAATTTGAGGTATAATTGCCACTATTTCCAGCAACTCGGGCTAATACGTGCATGCACCATATTGACTCAATGTAGCAATAGTATACTTGGATGTTGCAATTGATTAATGCAATGATTGCGCATTATAAATTGAAGTAGTTATTTCATTACATGTTTACGAAAATTGATATCAAATATACATCACATATAATACATCAAATATCTCAAATATATCAAATACATCGGATATATGAATTGCATCTAATATAGCAAATGTATAAAGCTTATCAGGTAAATCTAATTTATCAAAATACATATTTCTCTATCGTATATTTCGGATTTGGTGAATAGAAATTTACTCCTATAATCGCCAGACATAAGATTGAAGAGAATAGGAGATTTAACCTTTTCGATACCATATTTCTAATGAAACACGCCGTCTATGTCTTTCAAATAGTTTTCAATATAATCAGGACTTTGGAGGGATTTAGTAATATAACTTTCTCATTATTAAGCTGGTGCTTGGAAAATGACTTGACAAAGGTTGTTACGTAGATTCATGATGGAAGATTTTTAGATAAATATGTACAGTTTAACCCTTATGATACGATATTTCCAATGAAAAGCAATGCCTACGATTTTCATTTAATCTTGATATTAACAGTTTCGAAAGATTTAGTAATATACATAATTTTCGCATTAAAAATCTCTATTTTGTACATAAACTTTCTTGCATATAGAAAGTTTTTAGATAAACATAAACAATGTTTA
Organism: Eledone cirrhosa; assembly: GCA_964016885.1. Lineage (NCBI taxonomy): Eukaryota > Metazoa > Mollusca > Cephalopoda > Octopoda > Eledonidae > Eledone > Eledone cirrhosa. The sequence continues at coordinate 38,617,690 of OZ024751.1, forward strand.
ATTTAAAGACTTTATATTCATCTAAAAGTCTCCCATTATAATGCTATGTAAAAACTTACGTTAAGTTATGTTTGAAACACTTAATTAAGGATAGGTATGCTAATTAAATATTAAGTTCTTCCAAATTCTTGATTATATCCAACTTCTTTTTAAAGTCATAGGCATTGGGTGATTTTTCATTATAAATATGCCTATGGATTTTGAGTGAGTCCCCAGCAAATTGTTCATTTACGTTACAGATCTTAGGCATAACTGTCATACTAGATAAACATACATGAATACTTGATGACGCCAATAAAACCGTTTTACAAATATTCTCTTTTCAAATTTTAACTTCGAAATACTTAGACTATTGTCTTCGTCAAAATCTTAAATATTCAGTTATTGCTAACATCTTGTTAAATATAATAAATGTCTGTTAATATATGTTATATTTGTCCATTTATTCATGTATAACATGCATATATTCCACTCATAACTGACTGTAACTGCGCCATCTTTATGTTTCCGGATTACATCATAAACATTCGTGAATACAGACAATTCAAAGAGATGTGTATAAAGACAATAAGGAATTCTCACATTGTTGCAAAGCTATACATTTGAAAGAAAGGGATACACCAAACCATTGAATATGTTCCCAGCATGTTCATGCATTATGTTGTCAACCCTTGAAGGAAGAAAGTTACAGATAATAGCAACCATTCTTATTTGAATTCATTAGATAAAAGGGACCTTACGAAATATGGTAACACATGTAACCATGCATGCTATTTGTTCTCTTACACAGTTATCGATAATTGATTAAGTAGTATATTGAGCCGAAAAGGATCAAAACAAAAGTTTATATCGGATATATTAAACAGGCAATATGCAGGAAAACTATTCCATGTTACATTGAGGCTGGATCAATTTACTACTCACTGAACCATCACAACCTCTCAGGGAATTTGAAATAATCGGGTTGGCCTCTATATCTAAACACATTGAACTGTACACCCAACTAATATTAACACTTCTCCGAAAGGTTTGCTCTTTCTCCAGTATATTTCTCCCTTATTGCTATTCCTTCATCGAATCGGATCGATTCGGCATCAATCTACGATTATAGTGTGACCATATAGACAATCACACCATGAATGATTACATACGTAATACAGTAATCCAGAATCTGATCTTCGTAGGCTTTATTTAACCCGTCGGGAGAGACACTTGCATCGTCCAAAAATTAAACTACTAACTACACCCCCCCCCCCATGACACACACATATATATATATTATATATATATAAACACAAACGTACACTGGGTACAAAATATTTAATATTAAATTCATTTGCATTTAATATTCGAGAAATTTGCTCATCATCATCATATCTTGCCGTGCCAGTGCCGTATCCATTGAAGTGCAGCGTCGTTTGCTTCCATCAGGTGTTGGTCGGAGCATGTGTGTCCCAGTGATCACCCACGGAGGATTCGGGCTATGGTCTGGGAGGTCTCGCCGCAGGGGCACTCAGCGCAGGTGGCCAATCCCCATTTGTGGAGCTTGTGTCGCCAGTTTTGCCTGTTTTGGCTTTGGCCTTGTTTAGGGTTACCCAGTCCTTTCTGCTAAGAGATGTTCCATTGGGGAGGCTTTCATTTGGGCTTGGTAAGGCCGCGTTGGGTGGGCGGCGGCCACTCTCCCCCCACTTTTCCAACGTGTAAGCCGCCGATTGTGCATGATCCAGGCTATCCACGGTTAAGAAGCTTTTTCGAGATTTTAATCGTCTTCTTATTTCCTGGTGGCCATAGAGTGGATGACTGGGATCGTGTTGTTGTTTGCACCGTTCAGTTTTGCGTTCACCTCTCGTCGTATGTGGGGTGGTGGAA
>OZ024751.1:38624558-38647058 GCA_964016885.1 Eledone cirrhosa
AGAGACTCGCCCTATTCAAAGAACCGAATTTGTAATATCCCTTCTTAAGCTTAATCTACCTGAGAACGAATTTAAGCGTAGACATAGCTGTGAAATGCTTAACTATTTACTACTTGATTTCCCCAGCAAACTGGGTTTTTTTTGTTCGGACAATTAGAAAATTCATTATCTTAACCATCAGTGGTCCATCCAACTGCACAATTGAAACTGCCTCCAGTATGTCATTATAGTTCGTTCCCTCTACCTTGGAAGCCAATGCTCGCCAGACAGTGAGACAAAAGAAATTAAGTGTTAACTAAATAACATATAAAGAAATTTATAGCAGAAATTTTTAATTATTTCTCTCTTATTTGTACATATATTTGTTCGTATTTGTTCAGAGTTTTCTACATATAGATTACTTTGAAGTTGGAAAAAAACATTCCCTGGTACATTGTCATCTAAATTAATTGGAAAATTGAAATATTTATTAATTTTTCTAATAACTAAATAACTAAATTGAAAACACATTAACCTCAGAAGTCACGTGGCAGAAGGCAACATACAAAACTGTGCAAGGATTTTCTTAAGTTTATAAACAAAATATCGGAAGGAAGGAAATGATGTTAGTGTTAGTTCACAACCTATTTAAGAGACAAGTATTAAAGTCCAAAATTAAAATAACAGCTACAGCAACAACAAAAATAATTTAAATATATACATGTTTTTTTCTGCCAGACGCCATCTTGCTGAAATTACTCCACACGACGAAACAGCAGTATAAATAAACAGATTTTTAATTAAAATGAAAATTAATAAAACGAAGAAAAACAAGAAGAAAAACAAAACATTAAAATAACTATACAATCAGTTTGTTTTTAATCCAAATACCATGTTTATAAATAACCTTATTCATTAATTACACATATCCACGTTCCGAATACAAGTCGTGTCAACACCTTAAATCATGAACGAGAATAACAACGCCCATATTAAACATTCCTGTTAAATATATATTCTACAGCCTGGTTATATTTATTAAAGGACAGAGTAGTACGAGTAAATAAGGTTTCATTATGGCGCAATGTTCAAAATGTATTGAAATCTTAATAAATGTTTAAAAACCTTTAAATAAATCTATTAACGTGACTTTTGACACATAAACAAGATTTTCTAGTGGGAAGTTCACACAATAACATCTATAATATTCGAAGTCCTAGAAGTCGGCTAACGTACATTGTTTATCTACAATAATGGTGTTTTTTGTTGTTTATGTCGACGATAATTAGTCCCAAATCAAGTCTTACAGAGCAGACGCATAATTAAATGGAATCTAACCATGAACAATTAGTAGTTATACTGGAACAATATTTCGTTAAGAGTACTTATGTCTAAGGCGGCAAATTGGCAAAGTGTTTAAGACGGTGGATAGAATACTTTAACGTATGTATTTTGGCTCTCTGCTATCTCAGTTCATATCTACCACGATTAACTTTGTCTTTCATCGATTTGACTGCGATAAAAAAAAAGGTACAAATCACGGACTGGGGTCGATTCTTCTTCTATACCTCTTCCTCAATTCTATTCTATTCTCTGGAAGAAATCAGCTGTATTGAGGCCTGGATGGGAGATGGGCTCCACCGAGTTTTAAAATGTTCTAGAAAAGATGTATATTAATACGGTGCCCTACAAATCCCTCATTAGTTACAGGACCCTGCATTCATGCATATTCATTTCTATAGAAGCCTGACTTTGGTACGGTAACATGATTTGAGGAAACTTATTTCTAGTTTATCGAGCTTAGCTCCTCCAATGCTATTACATACTTTAATAATACTTTTAATAACTACGTATGAGGAGATTAGGCAATAGCACAAAATAATTACCGAAAGTTTTTAACAGCAAGATCGAAACAAGAAACCCATGATATTCCATCAAACGACATAACATTGTCAAGGTGGAACTGTATTTATCACTAATACATTAATACATATAACAAGGTACTTATGACTAGGTAACCCCTTCTTTAAAATAAATCACAGCAAACAAACTTATATCGCATACATTCTGAAATGTATAAATATATAATTATATACAAATACACATACATACACATATGTATACATACCTATATGTACACACATATATACACACATACATTACATACATACATACCTCTAAACATACACACACATACACATACACACACACACACACACACACTCATATATATATATATATATATATATATATATATATATATATATATATATACATTTCATAGATGCCTATATATATATATATATATATATATATATACATACATACGTGCATATACATTACATACATACATATATAGATATATAAATATACATACATTACATACATATACATACATATATACATACATATACATACATACACCCATACATACATATATATAAATAAAGTGTGTGCTTGTGGTTATGTGAATGTGTACGTGGTATGCATCCATTTCAAGGTACACGAGGGGGTATACCATAATCTCTATGTTTATGTATGTGTTCATATTCATCATAGCGCCATCTTGTCATCAAATACACAAAGGTGAAGAGAAGGAAGAACCACAAAGAAAATATTTTGCATAACCAACACAAAATAAAAGCAGACAATACAGGGAAACATATTAAAATATTGTTATTGTTGTTGGGGTCAATATAAAGATATATACAGAATACAGGCACCGATATATAATATAGATATTAACATATGTTATTTGAACATATCATTCATGTAGATTTCTATAATTTTTTGTAGGTTTACATAAATGCAAATATATATATACACACTATAGTTAGATGTGAATATGTACGCATAAACATATAGATACATACATTTACGTTTGTACTTATATATAACTCATAAAGTTCTGCATGTAAATATATATGGATATGTAGATATGTATTTGATTATATATATATATATATATATATATATATATATATATATAATCATCAAATTTGTCATAGAAACGTGTGCGAATATCCTTGAGTATGTAGATATATACTGGTTTATGATTGCATATATATATATATATATATAATATATATATATATAATATATATATATATATATATATATATATATATATATATATATTATATATATATATTATATATATATATATAATATATATATATATATAATATAATATATATATATATAATATAATATATATATATATATATATATATATATATATAATATAAAATATATATATATATATATATAATATAAAATATATATATATATATATATATATATATATATATATGTATATATATGAAGAGGAAGAGAATGGTAAAGAAGGAGAGTGTAAGGGAGAAAAACAGAGCAGTGAAGAAAGAACCTAGAAGTATATGATCGCTGCTAATGTAAAAATGTGTACTGGGAGACACTTACAATGATCGGTGCAGCCATGCTTCCTATATATATACATCAGTTGGGATTACAATGCTATAGATCTAATAGAGATATAGAAATGGATTGCGATCTCTGCAAGAATAACTATGGTATGTTTGAAACAATTCTCTGTAGTGTACAGATTATGAAAGACATAAGCAGAGATGAAGATCCCACACTACCTCAGTAATTCAATGTGTCACTTTGATCTAAATAAAACAGGCGTGAGAGAGTTAAAGTAAGCCAACCTGTTATGAACATAATAAAATGCTGAAAAAGAGTACTCCACTGATTTGCGGTCTCACTGGGCCCGGCAGCGCAGATTGTGTGTGTATATATATACATATATATATGTGTGTGTGTGTGTGTGTGTGTGTGTGTGTGTGTGTGTGTGTGTGTGTGTGTGTGTGTGTGTGTGTGTGTGTGTGCCTATATGTTTGTGTGTGTTGTGGTGGGAAGAAATATATGTATATGCAATAAGTTTTATTGATAATATATTGTAGATTTTCTTACTATTCTTATAAAAAAATATATCCGATGTGAAAACTAACAGAATGGTTCATCTGCTCTTTATCATAGCATCCTACGATGTGTGTGATGACACTGGTACCAGTCACCACTTTCTGCTGTAATATCAAATGGCTATGTAGGAGGCGCGTTTATGATAGATGACTACTAGATTTATATAAAATAATTTGATATAAAAAATATTATGACATTATGGCAGATTATATAAATATTTCTGATAATTTAATTTTACAAAAATATAAAGAAATCCATTGGCTCGTTTTCTATTAGCAAGACATTTTTCTTTTCGTGTTTCCTTTTCTTGGTTTTCTTGACAAGACAAATGTTTAAAATGAAGTGTCGGTCATTTATATCTTTTATTATGATATCAACATATCAATAATCATAGAATGCATAAATGCATGTCTAAGTTACTAATGGCTCGTCTGCAAATGTCGTTTGAAAAGTTCACTTTTAAATTGTTTTACACAAACCTAAAAATAAAGCAATACATTTTTTTTTAAATATCACTTCTTCAGGATCAGTTATAACACCATGGTTTTGCGTAGACACGAGTCGTTATGCAATTACCAATTCCTTGGCTATTAATTCATTCAATCAATGTTAAAAATGCCTAAAATAAAAACAAAACAGGGAAATGGAATGTCTTAACCTGTTGTAAAATATATAATCTCGATTTTCCAGTTTACGACTTCAATTAATATCATAATACAATTATAGCTATAAACTTTAGCGTGTAGTTATTGCCAATTTTCTTATTTCTTTTTCTCAATTTCTCATTTATTACTTCAATTTCTTAATTTTCAAATTATTATTAACTTTTTCGAAATGATATTAAATAACAAAAAGTAATGAAACTATTTCCAAGAGATTTGCTAATTATATTATTTATTATTATTGTTTTTAGGAAGCTAATATGATTTAGAATGTTACATTTGCAAATGATGTTTTATTTTTCTGTTTCTATAAATGGCTGCTTATTAATATGAAGCATAATATAATTTTATGGCGTAGTATTCTGTTTCAGTGTAATTTTAACATTGGGAATATAACATAAGACTAAATATAGGCACCGAATTTAATGTTTGGTGATATACTACAAATGAAACTTATCAAATATATCATAATTAGTATGGGTACACAATCATCTTACAGTATACCTATGAACTTTGATGCTTTTCCCAAAACATTTAGTTTGAAATTGATAGAAATATATGATATAATTTACTTCAAAATAATGTATATTTGTAATATTAGAATATGTTTATTTGTAGGATTTACAATATTCAAAATAGTAATTGATGGAACACTAGTACAAAACCATTTTGTAACTAGAATTCTGAAGGTGATTTTGAAGTCTCACATTGGGTGTTCCTTTTATCTATATTTGTAGCCAAATTATGTAGAAAGCCCCTCATATCAGAATTAAGGAGGCATTGTCTAACTAAGAAGGCATCTTGTCTAAGAGAAAACAAGTATGTAATATGTTTTTATGAAAATCCAAAATTAGTATATGATTATGTGCTTTTACAAAGAAATGATGAAAGGTTTCACGCAGATCCTTTTGTTAAACTCTGATTGTGTTGACGGTACACAATATCCAGGGTTCTGATCAAACCAGTAGAAAACTGAACATTACAATCATTCGAACAGTACACATTTTACTTATGTAAATACTATAATGCTACGATGTATTTATCTTTCATACACTGAGCCCTGAAATCCTAATGGAACCATACACTCATATTCATGACACAGGGTTTTCTTTGGGAATTTGACCCTAACAGAGCCCATAACTGTCCAGGTTTCATCTTCCTCCTCCACCGAGAAGCTAATAAACTGGTAATGTATTGTACGAAATCGAATGGCTGAACGTCCTTGCTGACCTCAACGGGGCATGAACTCAGAGACAGAGACAGGGAACGAATTCCATAAAATATTTTATCCGATGCCCAAACAAAATTGCTAATTTGCCTCTCCTACGATTGATTCAGCAAAGATAATTTAAATACATTTGTTTGTCAAATATCAGTAACCTTAATTTGGAACGTAAATTAATTTGCTTAGCTGCATTCCGTTTAGAATACTTAAGAAACACGATGAATTAAATTTTGATAAAATTATTAAATTCAATTAAAAACCATTTTACATGAAACGACTTCAAATATATCATGATGATACGATTATTCAAAGATTGCAATGATACGCACTGCATGCAGATTCTCTATCAGACCATTTCAATATATTTCATATTTTTATAATGTATTTCAAATATGATATTTTGATTATTAGCCTATAATAAAAATGAGTGGCTGAAATTATTGATTTATTTTATTGTATGGAAGATTCCACACTTAACACTATACAACATTTCACTTTGGTTACAACTTGCTGTGTTCAATTTCCATCATAACCATTAATAATCTCACATTTCACATAAGGCAGTTTGATCAAATATTTTAACCACAAACGAATCGTGTAAAATATTTCTATATATTGTGTATAACTTGTAAAATATTAAATCAGCAAAAGTTAATTTAAAAATTCAGATTAATTCAATCTGTATAATGTTGAATCGTGTCTAGATGTTACGACACTCGAATTGTTTGGCGGAGGGGCAGTTTCTTTTACTCAGTGCTGAATTGGAGACGAGTGGAATAATAGAAATATATAAGTTGTAAATCTTACAACATATATTAGCTAGCTGTGTGATAAATATAAATTATTGCTGGTAGACGTCATGAACCGCCCAATTAGGTCATGGCATATTGTTATTTGGGAATATTTCGCAGGTGTAAACAGTGTCTGTATCTGGTATCCGATTTGGTGAGTATCGTCCTCTCTTTCTTGAACGCGCTTAGGATGCTCTGAAAAGTGACATAGGTGCTCCATATATTCTCTCATCTCTCACTAAATTCATACTACCGTTTTGGATAATTTAAAGAGGTTCAGGAAAATGTTTGTCGTGACACAAAAATAAAAAAAAAAGTATAAACTTGAGACTAAACATCATAATATAGATCCCCACTATAATTATCCACAGATTCAGCCCCATATTTGCACCCAGAATGAACTGTCAGAATATTTAGAATATATTCTATTTCAATATGTTTTGTACCAGAAAAATTGACATTAAAATTGTATTGACAATTAGTGCTAATTGTTTAAAATGTGTATGAGTGTGTGTATATGTGAATACTAATGAAAAGAAACACATACATATACACTCACACATAAAGACACATTATACACACACTCACACACAATATATATATATATATATATATATATATATATATATATATATATATATATATATATATATATATATATATATATATATATATATATATATATATATATATATATATATATATATATAAACATCCACATACATATGTAGATTGATAGATATACGTATCTGTAGACACTTGATCTATGTATACGTATGTTGTGTGCTGTTTAACGAACGAGAGGAAGGAAGTGGGTTAGTCAGTCTCTTTTACACACACATGTAAAACATACACATATACAAGCACAAACTCGAACAAACACACACGCACATAGTCTTACACTGACACATAGTATTCACGTTCGAGTAAATACTCTCCATGCGTCGCTGAGTATTTATCCGAATGTGATGGAGACATACACAATCAAACAGACTTCAAAAGAGGAAAAATGTATGCAAAAGACATCATATCTAAATATATGTGTTTTCATAAAGAAGTGTATGTGTATTGGTCTGTTACTGTCTGGCCGTAAGTTGGTGTATATTTCTATATATGTGGACTAGTGTGTTAGCGTCTGCGTATGTGTCGTGTCTGGTAGTGTGGAAGTGAGTGGGAGAGCATTTATGACCGAATTTGTGAAATATATATACACTATAGCATAAAGCATATTTGTATATAATAGCCAAACATAGCGAATATTTGCATTACATGAATAGGAAACGAATAAAACGGTGATATTTGATTCCGAAATGGATCAAAACCTCCTTGAGGCAATATTTTTCCATAAATAAATACGTAAACACAAACACGCTCATACATCTACACACACACACACACATATGTCTATATATATATACATATGTATTTATATACATATATATATGTATGTTTATATATATGTATATATACACACACCACACACACATATATATATGTGTATATATATATATGTGTTTATATGTATATATATATACGTATATATATATATATATATATACGTATATATATATATATATATATATATATATATATATATATATATATATATATATATATATATATATGCATAGAGTTGGTTTCATTTTCAGTGAGAAAAAATTTTGGCAACACCTATATTCCTATTTGTACGGCTAAATAACAGGTCTTTTGTTCTGTCGACTGGAAACGACACGCCACTGGCAAAGATACGGTCGCGTTTTAATAACAAATTGACCAGACTCAGGGACTTCCATAACGTCTTACGTTACTAGTACACCAACTAAAGTCGTTTCATTGTTTCCAGCTTAAAGCCTCAGGAAATACTGGTAGCTTATTGCAAACTAGAGAGCCTATAATTTGTAAACCAACATGGCAGACAACATTTCGCTTGTATGGACGATTGGCAATGCTCCCGAGATTTTTTACAAGATATATTGCAGTTGTAATAAATAGTATTTCGATCTCTCTTGTATTTCTGTTCTGTTCTTGTCAATTTTGTACACAATATTAGTTATATCTTCTATTTAGTGCGTTAGTATAAAAATTTTGGATAATTTCCATTTCAATATACATGGGTATATATAAACATACATACATGTATATGTGTGTGTATATATATATATATATATATATATTTATATATATATATATATATATAGGTGTGTGTATATATAGATTTACATAAATGTGTATGTATATATATATATATGTATGCATATGCGTATAATTGACTATAAATGTAGATACAGTTGGTAAACATACAGCGAGAGTAACAATATTAAATATGTATATGTGTGTGTAAATATATATATAATAGAGAGAGAAATGTAAATGAGAAAGAGGAAGAGCAATAGAAAGATATATATATATATATATATATAGCACTCCTTGTGGTTTTGATTGCCCTGATGAGTCCTCAATAGGACGAAACATTGTTGGCTAATAAAGACTTTTGATGTATTGAAGGCTTCTTTGTTTTATTTTCATAATATATATATATATATATATATATATATATATATATATATATATAGAGAGAGAGAGAGAGAGAGAGAGAGAGAGAGAGAGAGCAATGGGAACCACGAGAGAGGAATTTAAAATATATCCTGACGAGGATATACATATATATACGTATATTCGTGAATATATATTTGTGTGAGTGTTTGTATATATATATATATGTGTGTGTGCGTATATATATATATATATATATATATATATATATATATATATATATGTCTTTGTGTGTGTGTGTGTGTGTGTGTGTGTGTGTGTGTGTGTGTGTGTGTGTGTGCGTTTAAGGTTAAATACCCTCTAATAGCCAAACATCTCAATGAAAGAAATCTCTCAGAGAAGCAATATTTTATTTTAAAATTAAATCAGAAAAACTCAAATTCTGGGATTATGATCAAGATGGACGAAAATATATTTACTATATAACTTCGGTGATATAAAGCTCTACATATAACGGTTTTCTATGTGCTTTTGCTGATTATATTACAGGTCAAGCATAGGTGTTAAAGAGTCAAGTGCTTTTCAATTCCGATCTAGCCTCATTTCAAAATGTATTATCAGCTCGTCCAATCACCACGAGACATCCCATCTCACCTGAGATCAGACCAGGAAAACATACTCATACTGTTTGTCGTATCTCACCAATACTGCGCGTATCTTCGGCACATTTTTTAACACGATATATTTCTGAAGTATGTCAATGAATTTGGTGAGCTGTATCCTACGTGTCATCTGCAAATATATGTTCACTCAAACAGTAATACAATCAACCAACTCATCTCGCATATGTTTAAACAATTATATAAATCTATCGCCATATTCTAAGAGAAATCCTGCACAAAAGTTATGAATTGTATTGCTGTAAATTTCATCTGATGGTCACCTTGGAAATGTGTGATGAAGACGTTTCAAGTTTAGAACACGTTAATTTCTAAAAATATGAACGTTGGTTACGAATATAACACCGTACAAAGAATTATTTCAGTCTGTTTTCGGTTTTGTCTGATAAATATATTTTATTTTAGTTTAGCATCCTTCTACCTTAAGCTAAGAATTTTATTGAAACATCAAAACATTCCTTAATTGAAGACATAGGAAATATTTGACAAATCAAAAATCAAAAATCAAAAGATGCATTCTTAATTAAAGCCGAAAACGAAATCAAGCTATAAAAATCTTCTCTGTAAACTGTAAAGCGGTAACACACAAATAGATAGAATATATTCTAGATATACACACAAAGACATCATGAAATCTGCAGTTAAAATTCAATTTAAAAATGGAATTCCTATTTACAAGGAAGTTATATTTTTGTGAGATTTTTCAAAAATGACTGAGAGCGATTAATAAGCTATACATGACATTGAAATCTATTCAGAAGCAAAGCAAATGCTTGAAATCAATATAACAGTTTTCCAAAATAAATTAATATAAAATCAGACAGATGCTTGAAAATAAAATATAAATATAGGTAGAAATTAATTAAATTAAACTTTATCTACCAAATGGCCTGCAGATAATGTTTGTAATTATCTACAAGAGGAAAAACTCACTTTTATTAAATTAATATCAAGTAAAATGGAAATAATTAATAGGATTTAAAACACTTAGGAAACATTTTGAAATATATTGTCTATATGAAAAAATATTGTTACGATCAAAAATGATGTTATATTATTAGTATCATTATTATTATCATCTAAAATTATTGCAATGTGTTAATGCTGTTATTTTTAAACTTGCTTGAATGAAGAGAAACAAGAATTATGCCATGGAACTTAAAGGAGAAAACAAAAAACACAGAACAAGTTATCTGCTGAGATTCTTAATTTCCAAGAAGGAATTTACATCTAAGTACTTGTTATAACATGAGAAATTTTAATCTAAATTGAAATATATATTTATGGAAATAGTATCGTTCTTAAAATAATGTAAGTGTTAATCCATTGAGGTGCAGGAATCTGACACACACATATATACATATATATACACACATACATACATATATATACGTACATACATCCATACACACATATATATATGAGAAGGGGAAAAAGAGAGAGAAATGGATGGATACACTGCGCATCCACTCAATTTTACTCTAGATGCATCTGTCAATTAAAGGCTATTGTAGGTGACCATTGCACAAGATATCAAACAATGGGACTGAACCTTAAATCACGGTGTGGTGAAGCGAAATCCGTAAACACTCACTCGTATATATATTAAAATAATTTAGAGAATTTTAAACGAAACGTTTCAGATTTACTCATAAAATGAATTGAATTAGAAGGATGTGTGGTAAAATATTCCTTCTTAGAATTAACCATAACGTATTTTACTTATAGGACATCCAAATTAAATTATGGATGATTATTAAGATTACAACTTTCATGATATCAGACAGGATTATAAGAGGAATGGATTCTAATTCTGTCACAAGTTTAACAACTATTTTGTTGTTGTTGTTATTGTATGAGGAAAGTAGCGAATATTGCATCGAAAAGTTTTCACCGGCATGATTTGAACTCAGAATAGAAGGAGCCGGAACACAAGCTACAAAACATCACACCCGACGCGCTGACGTTTCTGTTAAAACGAAATAACATTAACAAAAACAATTATTATTATTATTATTATTATTATGGTGAGGAAAATGATAAATCTGATAGTCGTAAAGATATTGGTGATGGACGAGAAAGGGAATTAGGGAAAGCATGAAGGAAGCGAACGATTCTGTAATGAAATATAACAGGACCAATAAAATTACATAGTAGCACATTAATTATGTGATCAATGCCTGTTTAAAAAAGCCCTCCCCTCATAAACGTTTTCCTGCAACTATAACGTTAATCTCTATAGAGAGTAGGAACACATTAGTAGTTGTGCACACGAGAAATGTGTCTTTATCAAGAATAATAGTTAGGTGAATTAATCTTTTAAGACTATCCCATCGCATGATTGTTTTGTTGTGTTTAAATATTTTTTTATTTTTAAACATAGAAATCGCATTAGATACTCTGACACATGGACATTATGAATTTTGTTTGATATTTCTTTCTTCTTCATTAATTATAATTAATTTAACTATAAAATAAACAGAAAAATGATTTTAGCTCCGATAACATTGTAGACGTCATTGCCTAGCCAAGCACTATCTAGTGTATAAAATATGATTTAATTTTTTTCAAAAATTATGTTGCTTACAATTGTAAAGAGACAGTGCACAGACTATTAAAGTTTCTATCTGATATTTTTTCCAGTAAAACTATTTTTTGTATTTTTCTCACCATTTTATAGATAAGATGATTAGTTATCAGGCCTACGTTGTGTATTCCAATCGTTTTGTTTATCGGTTTAATCTGGGTTGTGAGGTATTGGTGGGAAGTTTGTATCCTAATCCACTATATCCATAAATTTAGTCACCAGAGAATTATATTCAAATGCTCGAAAACTAAAACCACAGAAACGAAGAAGTTATCAGTGGCGACAAATCAAAAGCAAACACATTAAGTAAAATCGCAGGTGACTCATATGTAAAGTAATATTCTATTATGTAATATTTCAAACACTGCACTGGTGTAACGATGTTTTCTAATTTAAGCACAGGAATAGAAATTCCGCGGAGGGGAAAGGTTGCCTAAATTGAGCCCGAATACTTGAAAAGTACATTTCATTCAGCGCATCTCCCTCGCTATCCTCCGTGGTATCGCATTCGAGATTCTGTCCACCGTGAGTATGTGTGAGGATGTAAGGTACGTATTACTTCGGAAAAATATTAAATAATTTTAAGGCTGGAGTGACTTATTCAAGGAAGGCTGTCTGATTAAGGCATGAAGTGCACAATCTACAGAGAGCTTTCCTTCCTCGCAAAATTTAAGTGGTAAATCCTTCGAGGCATTAAGATTCAGTCCTTAACACATACAACAGCCGGTAATATGTCAGTATCCCCATGCAAGCTTATGGGTAAAAGATAGCTCCATTGGGTATTTGGAAGATTGATTGATAGGGGTGAAGTGTAATTTTATAAGGCTTTTATAAATAGATATTTTGCCAACATTAAATATGGACGATTTGATGCGCTGTATACCTCCGCAGAAATAGGGGAAAACTTGTAATATATATATATATATATGTGTGTGTGTATATGTATGTATGTGTATATATATAGACATACAATTATTTTTATATATGTATGTCAACAATTGATGTTTGCTGAAATGTGTCTGCGTGTGTCTATCTAATAATGTAACCAGGCCAGTCAGTATAGTTTCTCTTTCCTTATTGGTATCTATTTCCAGTGGTACTTCCAATTGTGTCAGCTTATCAGGTGACGGTCATATATATATATATATATATATATATATATATATATATATATCATGATCCAATGATTGATGACGTTAAGAACATGGAATATACTGGAAAAAGGACTGACACAGATTAGTGATTACTATGGTAACAACCTAATAGCACTACTGCCCCGAAAGTTATGGCTGGGTAACATATGGACCGTCTGAGCACACACACACACACACACACACACATTATATATATATATAACGAAGGAAATGTGGTAAGGAACCAGGTGGACCATAACGCACCAAAGTACTCAATACTAATGGTAGTAGAGTGGGTAATAGGAACGAGTAGGACCCCGATGGCTGAGCTCAAGCCGTTTCGACGGCCAATTCTGGACTAAATGAAAATGTTTATCCTGGTATATGAATAGCCGAGCTTCTCAGGGGGTAATTTCATATATGGTAAAAGTGATTATCACAAGGATTGGTCAAAAGTTTGTTGTTGAGACACATAATTCTATCATGGCAATTTGTGAAAGGAAGGGGTAGCTGAACCTGCCAGTAGAAGAAAGAGGGAGAGGGGGTGGAGGAAACCCAGTCGTGCGTAAGATATACTCGGTTGATTACTACTAACTCTTAAAATGGTCTCATTATAATTCCGTCCCACCTAGTAAATTTTTCTATAGTTTAGCAGTACCAGTGAGAGACTTGATGACTGTCGTTAGGGAATAGTAACCAGAAATTGTTTTTGTTATACCTTTAACATTCTCGGTATTCTTCTATATATTTACCCCATATTGTTTTACTTATTGTTTCGACTTCCTCCCCCTCCCCCTCCCTAGTATACTTGCTTGACCTCCTGCCCTGCTGTAGTTGGCACTATCAACGCACGACTGGGTTTCCTCCACCCCCTCTCCCTCTTTCTTCTACTGGCAGGTTCAGCTACCCCTTCCTTCCACAAATTGCCATGATAGAATTATGTGTCTCAACAACAAACTTTTGACCAATCCTTGTGATAATCACTTTTACCATATATGAAATTACCCCCTGAGAAGCTCGGCTATTCATATACCAGGATAAAAATGTTCATTTAGTCCAGAATTGGCCGTCGAAACGGCTTGAGCTCAGCCGTTGGGGTCCTACTCGTTCCTATATATATATATATATATATATATATATATATATATATATATATATATATATATTAGTTTACGGGTTATTACCTGGTACCTTCAAACACTCATCCTCACCGTAATAAAAACATAAAAGTTAACATTTTCTCCGAGCCCAGACCCTCATCAGGCTTGAGTTTAACCGGGATTCCTTGGGTTTAGACCACTAGCATCATACGATTCAACGAGAAATGGAGACTTTCGCTCAAAGTCCCAACGTTCCCTACTGGCTATGAATAGATCTCTTAACATTACAATCTTTAGTTTCCAACACCATAAACACTAGACCAGGCGCACCATATTCTACTGAACATTTTCAATCGCAATATATCAATATAATCATATTTATATTCTCCTCACTCTACAGTATTTTTATCTTATTTTTTTTTATTATTCTTTCATATGAAGCTCACATTTTAAACTCCTGCTCCCAAAGTAATATTTATTGCATTTCAGTTGTGGCAATCATTTTATAGATTTATATTTTAACCATCAATTTCCTAATATTGCTGTTCACATTTTCCGTTATATATGATTGCCCCTTTTCTCAATCGTTCTCCTTTTACGGCTCTGAATAATATTGCTATATGTCTTTCTTCTCTCTATATGACGTTATACGGCTTTAAATACACAAACAAACACTTTTAGATAAAACGTATAATAATTATTCTTGCATACGTTGATGGTTTTATAATCTAAATGTGTGATAAATTTATTTTCATTTTCTTCTTTCGTTTCTTTCAATTTCGTGTTATTTCTTTCTGATTGTGTTTAACCTTTTAATCTGTCAGTACATATTACAATTTATTTTACTCTGTCTATTATTTTCATATTACTTCCGACCAAAAAAAAATTATATATATATGTATATATATATATATATATATATATATATATATATATATATATATATATATATATTAAACAATAAACAAAACACAAATGAAGACACAAAAAACAATTCTTTATCATCATTGTCCAAGTGTCATTCAATTTGACAAATGTCTCCAATAGTTAAATCTCATATTTGTTTACAATTTTTACTTATTTATTTTTATTTTATTATATTATGATATTTCCTAAATAGATTTAAAGAAACCGTTTAACGGTTTATCAAATATTGCTATTATATAGAGCCGGAAAAATCACGTGATTTTTCCGCAATAAATACAGACATAGTCGTACATATACATGAAGCGAAAACTATGCACACTTACTTAACCTGTACGAGAAGAGAGAAAGACTGCTAGAAAGAAAAAGAGACCACGTGAACTGGAAAAAAATAAAGGTATGTGTAAACTGGAAAGAGAGAGAGGAGGGTGAGATGGACATAGTAAGATGTATAAAGGAAGTGAGAGTGAGGATGATTTGGAAAGAGATGCAGAAACGATGAGAGAAAAATACACATTAATACATATCAGGAAAATATAACCTTGTCTTGTTACACCAAAATGCGGATTTTCAATCGTTTATAATTATTTATTTATTCAGACCCAATCCCTTACCTCCTATATGTATGCATGTATCTATCTATCTATATATAGACTGCGTATGATTGTGTGTGGAAATATACCCCACACATCATGATTATCAGTTTGTACATGTGCGAGAGTAGTTCAGTCTAAACCATTACCCGTGTCTTCCCTCCCCTGTCACAAATAGATTCATTTCATATCTCCATGAAATGTTTCATTGCATATATTAATATATGACACTCATATTGTCCAACCTCCTATCCCACTCGCCTGTCATTTTCTCGGTAACTGTAACTTAAATATGCATGCGGTATTTCTCCACTGTCAAGCTATTCTAAATTATTAAACATATTTAATAGGTGTAGAAAATTTGCCCCCTTTTGAACTTTCGGTATGTTTTATACATTTATTGTGGATTAGCAGTATCGGTAGGGCGTCGGATAATATGCTTCATGGTATACATTTTGGTATACGTTCTGAGTTCAAATCCCAGCGTGGTTAGCTTTGCTTTCCATCTGTACGAAGAGTAATACGATTTTATAAAAATATATATATCTGATGAAGGACTAGCGTCCGAAACGTTAAGACCCTCTTCCTGTTATATCAAGTGTTAACCTAATATATCCCTTCAATATACTGTACCGTTTGCGTTGTTATTTCTGTTTACCTTTTACATACATATATATATATATATATATATATATATATATATATATATATATAGTAATAATAATATATTTTAATAAATATATATATATATATATATATATATATATATATATATATATATATATATATATATATTGAAGTTTCCGTTGAAAATTGAAAAAGTCATAGGAGTGAAGAGTGCTCTATGTAAGTACCAGAGCTAAATTTAATGTATAATAAACAATACAATATAATTACCTCATTACCAGAGCTTTCCCGAATAAGAAGAATACGAAAAACGTCCTCATTCGTTCATCAGACAAGGCAATTTAAAACATAGTGAAATATTTGAAAAATCTCCTCAAGAAAGGCAAGAGTTTAACGCGTAAAACATAT
Organism: Eledone cirrhosa; assembly: GCA_964016885.1. Taxonomy (NCBI): domain Eukaryota; kingdom Metazoa; phylum Mollusca; class Cephalopoda; order Octopoda; family Eledonidae; genus Eledone; species Eledone cirrhosa. Next base: position 38,641,724 of record OZ024751.1, read on the forward strand.
ATAAATAAAAGTAATGCAAGAGATATATGAAAAAATATAGGGAAATATAGTTAGGGTATGTGTATATGTATGTATATACACTCACAAATGTACATATTTGTGTATGTACAAATGCATGTGTATGGTGAAAATGTGTGCGTAAGTACATATATGAGGGCAAGTATATTTGTGTATATGTATGTACGCATGCATGCGCTTTTGTCTGTACGTATTTGTGTGTATAAATATTTTTATATGTGTGTACGTGCGTACCTGTTTGTTTTCTTTTTTCTAGTGTTAATTGATAACCCCTCCCTCTTACTTACTCTTTGATTTATAAAAAAAAAATTTTCATTCTCATATATTCTTTCATTTTTATACATATATCGAGAACGACTCTTCTTTTTACTATTACACTCTCTTCCCTCTTTATCTTCCGCATATAAGTGACCATCGTGTGTATGTGTTTAAACGCGTGCTTTCATACTCGTATGTGTATTTAATACCCGTATCTGGATGCGTGTTAACTATATTATCTTACAATTTCTTTTTCAACTCATATTATATACGTATTTGTGGTCACATATACACAAATATACTTGCCCTCATATATGTACTTACGCACACATTTTCACCATACACATGCATTTGTACATACACACATATGTACATTTGTGAGTGTATATACATACATATACACATACCCTAACTCTATTTCCCTATATAATTTTATATATCTCTTGCATTACTTTTATTTATATATTTTTTTCCCGTTAAACTCTTGCCTTTCTTGAGGAGATTTTTCAAATATTTCACTATGTTTTAAATTGCCTTGTCCGATGAACGAACGAGGACGTTTTTCCTATTCGTCTTATTCGGGAAACCTCTGGTAATGAGGTAATTATATTGTATTGTTTATTATACATTATGTATATATATATATATATATATATAATAATAATAATACATTTGAAGACTAAAATCCAAAGAGGGCTCGATAAGGATAAATATATAAGAACCGTAGAGCAAATATTTATTAAAATAAAAGATTAAAGTTTAAGCAAAGAATCGCTGCTTTCACCCTTAAGGGGATCTTCTGAGACTAACAAAGTCAATCTGTAAACGCAGATTATATTCGTATTATATCCGTTTTTTCCCGTTCTTTGCCAGGGAACGTTTCCACGAATCAAATTATCGTCTTCTTGGGTTGAATTAAGATCCATCTATTGGAATGGAGATGACAGAAATGATGCACGTTAAATGTATCTGACACGTAAAGATTTCTAGATCTCAAAACACTCGTCAAATATTTGTTAAAGAAGGTCACTTTAAATAGAACTAGATGTTATTACACATTTTATGTTAAGTAACATGCACCCAGAGGCGTAACTAAGGGATGGCAAGCATGGCACATGCCATTGGCGCCATATGAACTAGGAGCACGTTTTGTTAAAGTCAAATAAGCCTCGTCAGAGAGTGAAAAAAGAAACTCCTTCAGACGTATGATCTGGCTCTGATTATCATAAATGAGAATACTATGGTGGCTGGATCATTAAACAATTTATACAAATTAGGAGGTCCAATTTTACTGCTTGCCAAAGGCGCTATTTTCTCTAGTTACGACTATGCACCTTAGCGCAAATAATAATACAAAAGTGCCACGAACTTCTTAGCACGTAAGGTGACTTGTTTTCCTTCAAGAAGCACATTAGATTCTTCCAAGGGATAATGTTTCAGCTTTCACAAAATCTCGTTCAAAATTATTACATATATCATCGTAGGCAGAACATTAACCACTATCCAAATATATTCTTTATATTTAGAAACAAACATATGTGAACCATTTCTCATGTGATCTGTCTATTTATCTAGCCTAATTTATCAATATATTATTGATTTTGGTATTTCTTATGTAATAATTTGATTACAATGTTACATAAATGAACAGGAAATCGATTATTTCATTGATGACAAGGACAAGTAAGAATTTGAAAGAGAAAAAAAGGGAGGTAATATATTGCAGGCTTATGGAAACCGGGGAATGGAGGTTTTAAACCAGTGAAAAGAAACAGTAGATCTATTGTATACGTATAAGAATACTTCAAACAAATCCCAAAGGTAATCGATTCAGTTATATGGTTTTGTTAGTGTGATAGAAAAGGGGGAAACGTGATGCAGTGTCTACAAATAAGAACGTTGGAGAAGAAAATAGGGTGGTCAATATGCAGACTGTTATAAATATTTGTATATATATATATATATATATACACAAATATACACACAAATCTCCATATACATGTATGAGTATGGTGTGAGTAAAGTAATTAATACTTCCAAATTATAAACATATATGTAAAATTCGTACAAGTAAATATTTATATATGTTTGAATCTCTCTCTCTCTCTCTCTCTCTCTCTCTCTCTCTCTCTCTCTCTCTCCGTCAGTATATACATAGATATATATGTGCTTGCGTCAGTACCGTTACACACACACACACAAATATATATATAAATATATATATATATATATATATATATATATATATATATATATATATATATATATATATATATATATGCCAGTTTGTGGGAACGTATGCAAATATATTAAAACGCTTTATTTTGCCAAACGTATAGTTGTGTGTTTAGAGAAAAGAAGGACGAGTGAATAGATGGCTGTTGTTGGTATTGTGAAGAACTAAAGAAAATGGTTAGAATACAGAACATGGACTATTCAATGATGTCTAGTAGAGAAATCAAAAGAGTCGTTCTAGCTAAATTCTCCTACACAAATATGAAGCACATTGAACGACTATCGATTTACAATCAATAAGTTCGATCTGTGTTCGGTCTGGACAACATCAAATATTACAATAAATAACTTTTTCTTAGCCAACGTATCCATGATAACACATAGATCTCCACACACACACACATGTATATATATATATATACATAAAGACGTACACGCACACAGTATATATCTATACACACACACACACATACACACATTTGTTTGTATCTATGTCTACATACATGTGTACTTGTATTGTGCATTTCTACGAAGAAACAAAAACGTTCATACAATACATCTTGAAATAGATAGAGATACATAAAATATTTAATAGGCAAAACTACGCCATATGATATGAGAAACATGGAAAGATATTTCGGGAGCTTATATAGAAAGATATGAATTAAAAATGCAAAATTTTATGTCTACTTCATTGAATAATTTACATGTTGTCCAATATTACTTTATGTATTCTGAGATAGTTTTCAGTTACAGGGGAGTAAGGAAACAAAACCACACAATTCAATCTCAAAAGCATGGTTCTGTACAGGGGAGACACATATTAAATATATAATAGCACCTTCCAGAATCAGGATATCTGTAAGACTGAAACAAATGAGGGTGCAATTTTGGAAGTCTTATTCGGGCTAGTCAACATCTGCCACAATCTCAAGCCCATAAAGATAATACTATTTTAAGAGGCAGCCTTTACTCCCCCCGTCATAACTATATCAATCTGTACACACACACACGCGCGCGCGCGCGTGTGTTTTTCTCGGACGACGAAAACATTCCTGGCATGTGTATATATATATATATATATGTATGTAAAAGGTAAACAGAAGTAACAACACAATCAGTACAGTATATGGAAGGGATATATTAGGTTAAGGCTTGATATAGTAGGAAGAGAGTCTTACTGTTTCGGACGCTAGTCCTTCATCAGAAGAAAGAAAGAGAAATCAGATAAATTGAGGGGACGGGCGGGTTGAAATTGGAAAAAATGTCTTTATATATATAGGGAGTGTGAAAAGGAAGATGTGTAAGACGAGGGTTAATGAAGAGAGAAATAGAAAGGACTGACACAAATTTGCGAAAAATAAAACCTATGCACGGCTCATTTGGCGCTTATTCAATTTGTTTCTATCTCTGAAATATCATACAATACACACACACTATATATATATATATATATATATATATATATATATATATATATATATATATATATATATATATATAGTGTGTGTGTGTATGTATTTGTGTATGTATTTGCGTATGTATTTATATATATATGAGAGAGAGTGAAAGAGAAAGAAAGAAAGAGAGAGAGCTAAATACCCAGACATACACTTGTGAACATGATACTTTCCTCAAGTGCAATAGACAAGCCAATTAAAACTATGATTCTTCCAATGAAGAGATCGTTGTATTATATCGGCCTGTTATAAATATATGGCCACCTCGCCATCGTACCAAGCTACACATACTTTTCATACGCTTCATATTGTAATGAAGATATCTCATGATACGGGAAAATGTTCTTAACTAAAGAAATCGATATACTTATCGTGCGATACAGCTATTGTAATATTTGTGACTTTTCTGTAATGCCTATGTGCGAAAAAATGTCAAACTCCAGATTTAATCTCTTAAATCCTTTTAATTCCTTCCAGTGGACCTAAATGCTTTTCTGGCTATACTATTATTATTGGTGAAGGGCAATAGATCTGCGGCCAGCTTTGAGTACCTTAATCGTTTGATGCAGCCGAATATATAGACTATATTCAGACCAGGCACTTATTTTCTTACAAGCGTGGGTTAAACTGTTGAGTCGCATATGTCGTACATATTAATAAAGACACAGAAGCAGAAGCATATATGTAAAAAATGTTTATGTTATAAACAAACTTTATATACATGTTAAATGTATGAAATTTTGTTTACACTAGATAAGCTCTGTCCCAGCAGATCGAGCACAGTTTTCCTTGATCATTCATCTGCGGTTTTCTACCAACGTGTATATATATATATATATATATATATATATATATATATATATATATGTGTGTGTGTGTGTGTGTGTGTATGTGAAACATAAACAAAAGTAACAACAAAATCGGTACAGTATATGGAAGCGATATATTAGGTTAACGCTTGATATAGTAGGAAGAGGGTTTTAACTTTTCGGACGCTATTCCTTCATCAGAAGAAAGAATGAGAAATAAGATAGATTGAGGGGACGGGCGGGTTGGAATTTGAAAAAATGTCTTCAGATAAAAATAACATGTCCGTTTATGTTGATATCTCTTGCAAAACTGTTGGTGCTGGCGTTTGGTGTATGATTTATTTTTTAGAAAAGTGGATGATGGAGCGCGTCTACCTGAAATGGAAAAAAAAAACGGTTTTGTAAAAAGAGTTATACTTTTGCACATGATTAAGCATGTGTGTGTGTGTGTGTGTGTGTGTGTGTGTGTGTGTGTGTGTGTGTGTGTGTGTGTGTGTGTTATTATACGTCCTTACGAAGCTAAAATGAAATGTGTATGTATATGTGAGTAAAAGA
>OZ024751.1:38657058-38664558 GCA_964016885.1 Eledone cirrhosa
CTAACCTCCTTAGTGTGTAAGGGCTGTAACATTTACTTGATGTGGGTAGGTTCCTTCTCTGAAGACTCTCTGCTGCCCAGCTCTCGTGAGAGTTTCGTACCAATACGTATATATGAACAGATTCAGAATCCCGACGGCTGAGCTCCGGCCGTTTCGACAGATAGATCTTAGATAGTGATAATTTGAAAATGCGATGCATGCTTTTCCAACTCTGAATATAAATTAATAGGATGGGCACTATTAGACTTGTCACAGGAAGCAAACCTATACTTACTTCTTCGACAATTCTTCGACAAAAGACATGTATGGTTAGATTCTTATGGCTGAACATTGAGTCTATTTAACCAAACAAACTATTGCAAATAGTTAGGTTTGACCAAACAACCGATTGTAAATTTCGAAATTAATCCCATATTATCTGGAATTATTTGTACTGAGTTCAAATCCCGCCGAGGTTAACTTTGCTTTTCATCCTTACGGGGTCGATAAAATAAAGTACCAGTAATGTACTGGATATTGCTGGTCTTGTGCCTAAAGTAGAAACAATTATTTGTAATGTAATGACTGACGGGCTATTAAACTTCACCATCATGGGTTTCCAGGATCTATGTTCCTTTGAGCAACTGTTTTTTTTTTTTACCCTACCATCATGTAGAGAACAGCATGAGTACCTCTATATTAGATACACAGACACACGATTTCGTATGCTGGTTCAGTCCCAATACACGTGTCTGTGATTTCCACGATAATTTAATGATTAAGACTTTTAGTTGATTGTTTCACTTTGATCCTCGATAGCAATGCAGAAACTCTAATCTATACACTATAATAATATATATATATATATATATATATATATATATATATATATATATATATATATATATATATATACATATATATATATATATATATATATATATATATATATATATATATATATATATATATATATATATATATATATATATATATATACATATATATATATATATATATATATATATATATATATATATATATATATATATATATATATATATATATATATATATATATATATACATATATATATATATATATATATATAGATATATATATACATATATATATATATATATAGATATATATATATATCTATATCTATCTATATATATAGATATATAGATAGATATATATAGATATATAGATATATATATCGATATATATATATAGATATATAGATAGATATATAGATATATATACATATATATAGATATATATATAGATATATAGATATATATATAGATATATATATATATATATAGATATATATATAGATATATATATATATATATAGATATATATATATATATATATATATATATATATATATATATATATATATATAGAGAGAGAGAGAGAGAGAGAGAGAGAGAGAGAGAGAGAGAGAGAGAGAGAGAGAGAGAGAGAGAGAGAGTGTGTGTGTGTGTGGTGTTTGTTGTATATATTAAATATTTCAAACTTTTTGTTGTATGCAACCTGTGTATTTCTATACTACCTATCGCCATAGGGCTTCTGGTTAAAAGGAAATTTCTATTTGCCTTCGTTTGGGTTCGTGACATAATATACTTAACCAAATGGTGACCAAGCTACTTGATCCGTATAATGGGATAATATCACTTAAGCAAAGTATATCATTAAATAATGAATGGTTGATTATATTATAAAGAAAAGTAAAAAACACACACACACTCCCACTCACATACACAATAAAATTATATAGTCTGATTTATGAATGTAATTCGTTCTGGCAGAGACATTAATAAAATACGACAAACTCTGACAGAGACTAATCTAAAATTAATTTTAATGCGAAGCAAAATAAAAGCGAAGTGAAAAACTGTATGGCGTTTCTACTGATGTTGTTTGGCAACCAACTAAAAATGTCCTAATGGTTAGTTATCTAATGGACAGTAAAATTCTTTCTTTTATATAACATAATATATATAAATTGAATCTTAGATCTGAACAAAATGTAAGATTTTTGTTTAATAAAAATGTAACATTGTAAAGTAGGATCATATATATGGAGTTATGGTTGCCAGATTCCTGGAAGTATAGATGTTTGTAGGGGTCAAGCCTAACATGCAACATCATATATACACCTGCCTCCTGCCTTGAACCCAGCCCTACGAAATCTCAACATAATACAGCGTAATATCTTCTAAACATCACCATTGAGAATATTTTACAAAAATGTAATGTAGCCTCGTATTTGTTATGATATGGGATTCTATTGAGCGAGAGATTGTATCCTGCGCACGGATCAAGGAATTTCATGTCAGAACAGCTTATCTACTGCTGGATCCTACCTGATACCCAGCACTAAGAACTGTCCGTATAGGATATTGTAGCATCTGAGCATCGGCATGAACAGACCGTCCAAAGCAGGTTGAGTGTAGTGAAAGAGACCAGAGTGCACCAAATAAGATCCCACCCCATCGACTTATGAAAAATTAATAACTCACCACCACGTCATTTCCACATTCTCACAGAAGCACTCATTCTTATCTCTGAAATATTTATTTCATATAGGTATTGTATTACAAACTTAACTTAAATAAGTGGATATAAAATATTTCAATGCTTTATATAATTTTCTTTCACACGATATATACAAAAAAAATGTAATCTATTAATATATGTGAGTGTGTATGTACATGCGTATATATATATATATATATATATATATATATAGTAGGCTAACAAAGTAATTAAAAACCAGTAGAATGCGTATTAATGTCATGTTTATTGAAGTGCATAGTCAAATGCTAGGTATATCAATAGGAGTATACTGTAAGAATGAAATAATTTATATACCTCTTTCGTGTTATAAATGTAATACAGAATTCGGTTTTATGAATATTTTCTGGTGTATAGAAGTAGCAATGTTTCAGTTGAAAGTTCCATTATGTACACTTCTAAAATATTCCTTGTTTTATATATGTATATATTATATATATATATATATATATATATATATATATATATATATATATATATGTGTGTATATATATAATATAGCTTTAGATATTTCAGAGTATTTTTTAACCTTCTGACAAAATTGTATTACTTTCTAGTAGTACGGTTTTGTTGGTTTGAAAAAATGAATCCACAACAAATAGACATACACACATCTACTGAGGTTTACCAGAATATGCTGAATACACGCCATAGATTAAAGTGAATCATAATCATTTATATCATCTCAGTAGCATCGTGATGCATAGGGGTGAGACCATCAGTTTCTCGTTTATTACATTCGTCTAAACCCCAACAATCATCATCTGTGAACGGATAACGTGACAAAGTATAAATTTCAAGGGAGCTAATTAAGGCTCTCCTGGCTTGACGTTTCACATACAACCAAGTTTCCGCAACACGGTATTGGAATCTCTTCCAATTTTCTGATTCCAAACAGCACGTGGAATCCACTTTGTTTAACATGTTGTCCGGCATGTGTATAAATAGCAGGATTGATTTGATAATGGAATAAAGGACGTGGATTCTTGTTGGCGAAATTGTTCGAAATGGTTTGTTAGCTTATATCTCTTGGTTACGTTATAAACGTCATAATTATACGTCACAAGCTAAACCAGTTAAAATAACATTTTATACATGCATATGTAGACAAACATATATATATATATATATATATATATATATATATATATATATATATATATATGATAGTAATATGTATTGCAGACACTCTTAATTATATACGTAAATATTCACATAACATATACATAGTTTCACATTAACTAATGTATATACACAATTTCACACACTGATTATGCTTACACATTCCCTGTCCGTAATAACGAATAAGAACACATACAGGCAGTCATATACTCACATAGTGCCTATAGATTATAAAATAGCCTATATACATATTCAGAAACAGTATGGAAGTAAAGTGACTTATAATTAAACTGTAGTGTAGTGGATGCGAAGGATTCTCGGAGTTCAATTACACTGCTTCAGCGCGGCAACTTGGGCAAGTGTCTATAATTTAACCTCGGGTCGTAGTAAATCTTGGGTAGACGGAACCTATGGAAACCCGTTTGAGTGCTTGAAACTAATTCAGCATTGCCAGAAATTGCGGCACGTTGATTCTTTTGGGGAATCATATTAAATATACAATCGTTTGAAATACTCAGCCACTTAAAACTGGATTCCCGACAGAGATAGTAAATTCGTCTAACAACCGAATGTCTAACATCAAACCCGACTAAGTATCTAGCATTCATTTACTGAAGTTACAATGACCAATGTGAGGTAGTAATTCTTCTTGTCCGTTATTCCCATACTTAAAGTTCTCTGAAACCGACTTTCTCTGTTAAAGTTCTCTGAAACCGACTTTCTGCCAATTGATCTGTATGGTGTTTATATATTTTGAATACCAGTGATATACTGAAAAATCTGTCACATGCGTCTTCTCTAAACTTAGACACCTACACAATTTAAAATACGAGATATAGTATAAAAATAATATATTCATTTTACTGTAACTTCCCGACACCAATGTAAACCCGGAGGTTATTGTCTGAGTAGAATATTTTAATACAACCATGCTATATATATATATTTATTTTATGATATATATTGTTAAATATAATACAATATATCCCTGCGATTTATCATTTTCTCCGATTATTTCACCATAGTTTTGATTTTGTTTGCTTTTATTTGAAAAAAACTGTAAAAAATTCAGATTTTTTTCACTCCCATCTTATTCCTTCAAACGTATTTTAAAATAGATAATGAAAAAAATAGACGGGACTATTATTATGTCAATTACATCTTTTATAATGAATAAAACAGAAGTTTCGAATCAAAGATGTTGTATTGCTTTGAAAAATAAGAATATAATATTTAACAAAGAATAAAATAATATAAAAATATTCCTTAACATATAATTATCGAAAGAAAAACGTCCATTTTTCTTTTTACCTTTAAATTCTATGTATTTTTTGGTTTTATTTACTTTTATTTGAAATTTTGTTTTTGAAAATAATTAAAATAATGAAAGAAAAATTTATAAAGGAAAATTATTATAATAAAAACGATTTAACTCCTTTTGGGAAGAAACTAATAACTAACTTCATAGTATTTGTTTTCTGTCATTGAAGACAATAGTATGAAGAGAGAATAGAAAATAAAAAAAAAAGAAACGTAAATGTAATAACAACTTTAAGTAGAGTTTCGTGCTGATCTATATTATTATCCCGGCAAGCTATTATGGCAAATATAGACGTCAGTCTCTCGCTAATCAATCCTTGTCGAGACATCACCATTATAATTCTGGATGTTATATCATCTGATGTTTTACAATCAGATGTATTATTATTTTATTTTTTATTATTTCGTCATTTATTTATGAAACAAATAGAGAAATAAATATACAAATATAAAATAAAATGTCTTTTTATTTTGTGTTAACAGATAACAGTCGTTTGGTTAATACTTCTGAAACCTCGCACTCGCAATGATTTATTTATAATACGACAGTGAAATAGAAAACATAGTTCTTAATTGTAAAATATATGACTGCAAGTAAACAAAGGCTAAAAAATATATTACAATAGTCGAATATGGGAACTAAAAGGGATGACATATCTGGCTGTAAAGGCATTGCCACAAAAACAATTTCTAGTTTGTAACAATCATTTCAAGGGGCTCGCACAGTTAATTCCTGCAGTCACTGGAACATTGTCCTCAAAATGCATGTTGATAGAATATAATAGATGAAATTGAATATAATAGATTAAAATATATCGTAGGACCATAGTCATCATGTTCCCGAATGAGGATGAACTGAGAGAGATATTAACATGAAGGAAGCATAGCTTCATGACAGGACATTAGCAACAATATCACCAATAATATTGATTCTTCCACAGTCAGAAAGGTGGACATTTGGAGAAGGTGCAGAGCCGATTATATAGGTCCAAGAACTTAAATGATGTTTTATTTTCTCGACACCGGAAGGATGAATGAGGATGTCAATTACACGGATCCCAGAACATTAGTGGTACTTTATTTTATTGAAATTTAAAGGATGAAATGAAAATTTGACCACGGTGGTACTTGGCGCCAGAACGTAATGATGCACAACAAGTCTTTGTTCAACGTTCTTACAACTGCGTCAATCCATCACCTTTCCACCAATAATAATGCGTTCTACTATAGCCACAAGGCCAGCATTCTTGGGGGTAGAGGAAATCGATTAAATTGATCCCAGTGCATTACTGATGCTTTATTTATTCGATCTCATAAGGATGAAAAGCAAAGCTAACCTCGGCGAGATATGAACTCAGATTATAAAGCGCCAGAACTATGCTGGAGAGTATGGTGACTGACGTTCTACTCTTTGTTTTTAAGTTAGCGCAAACTACCATTTATTTTACTCCTGTAAACATATTACTATTTTAACAGGAGTGGCTGTGAGTTAGGAATTCACTTCGCAAACTTGTGGTTTCTTATTGAATCAAATGCACAGTATATTGAGCAAATATTGTGTAGTATATCCGCCAGTTGACTTATGTTTTGTGAGTGAAATTTGGTTGGCGAAATTTGAAATGTCCCCTCGTATATATGTGTATATTTGTCCCTGTATGTATACTTGTTCCTTGTATCATTGTATATGTAGAAGTATTCAATGCTACGATGTTATATTCCCATTACATCGTATAAAATCTCTGCAACTTTGGATTTATATGCAGTTTATTATATGTATATGAATTATTCAACAATATAAAATATATTGTATAATATATTTTATGTACAAAATAGAATCAAATAGAGTGAATTCTTCCTCAAATTTAATAAAGGTTATTTCTATACAAATATTCGAGAAGCAATTAAATTCCCACAAATTATACAGAGCTCAAGAGAGCAAGTACCACGTCGTGAGACGTTCAATTTTCATTCACATACATGTATTCTTTTTTCAGAGACATATAACAATATTTCTGTGTGTGTGTGTGTGTGTGTGTGTGTGTGTGTGTGTGTGTGTGTGTGTGTGTGTGTGTGTGTGTGTGTGTGTGTGTGTGTGTGTGTGTGTGTGTGTGTGTGTGTGTGTGTGTGTGTGTGTGTGTGTGCGTGCGTGCGTGTGCCTGTGTGTGATAAAACGAGAGTGGGGTGGGATAAAGAGGAGAGTATAAGAGGAAAGACTGAAACATATTACTGAAGGCATTTGTGATAAATGTCTTATATAGATCCATTTATACGCACACACACACACACACACACATATATATATATATATATATTGCAGAATATAAAAAAATATGTCTTTCCTGTTTAAAGGTATTACGAATAAAATTACTTATTTGAAAATATATGTAGGATTGTAAGAAAGAACTATATCTATCGACATTGTCGTCTGTACAGAGTATATACAAATGTGAATTACAAACACGATACGTTACTGGGTGACAATTCGGAACATAG
>OZ024751.1:38667058-38686205 GCA_964016885.1 Eledone cirrhosa
GAATTATAAGAACAAGTGTATTGCTTTCAGTTCCAACGCTATTAACATCACTACATCCAATATACTTCAGTAATTTAACTTCATTTCAGATTTTCTTCCATTTTATTTCGCATACTTCAATTTACTTTGAGCAACAACCCTTTCCATTTCAATTGACTAAGATCTCACCCACTTATTGACACATTTCTCTATCGCTCTCTCCTTTCACTATGTATCTCTCTCACTCTCAGTAACTCAACTTTCTCACTTTTTCTCAATCTCAATCACTTTCCTTTTTTCCACCATCTTGACACAATGTATTTTCATTGTGACAGATGAAAAAATAATAAATCCGTTTCCAGCTAACACCCATTTTGGCATTGCCATTTCGTCTCTTACTCGGTTACAAAATGTCATTATTGCTTTACTTTAGAAGCTATTCTTATGTTTGTTGTTGTTGCAATTAAGAGGATAGGCGGGAGATATAGTAGTACGTAGGATAACAGTTCTTCGATTGCTAATTTTATATGCTTTACGTAGTGCGTTCAAATCCCCATAGTATCGGAGTTGTGATTTCTTAATTCGGAGAAGTAGTGGCTCTACTTAGAGTGATCTGATCTCCGAGCTACGCGCTTTATCGAGTAACGTTAATCCAACGACACTTCGGAAAATCCCTAGTTTGACTCCTCACGATCGCATTCTTTCGGTCATTATTCAAGCGTCATTACCATAGTTACGGGTTAGCAACTAACTACACTTAACATTACACTTAACTGATACATACTCGTTGACGGATATAATGATGAATATATACAACGGTATCTCCTTAATGATTGCTACCTCTGTACTGGGGAAGAGCTAAGCACGTTTGGCGTATATTGAGATCGCAGGAAGAGATTCTGAATTAAAATCTATAAAACAATATGTGCTGCATATATTCAATGGCAATTATGTTTAGTTTAAATTTGTAATAATATCAAATCCCTCCGACAGATAAAAAAATAAGCTGCCAATTGTGGCAAAATTATTAAAACTTTTGATAATATGGTCAACCTCTTCAATATTATTGAATTTGAAATGAAAAACGTTGAAGATAATGAAATATGCCTCACGTCTTATATTTAAAATACATTTTATTTGATTTTTTTTTTTTGTACATTTATAATTTAAATGTAAAATTCATTCAACATGGCTACGACTGCTCTGGTGGTTAGGAGAGAATTTCGGCATAAAGGAAACAACAATTATTTAATTATTAACATTATTAGCAACAGTTAAAGTGACAGCTTCACTGTGAATAGTTATATTAGATTAATATTATGTAGAATGAATGAAAAAAAAGGATTTAATGCATGTTTATGAAGAAACCAGGTTTGGTTTGTTTGAATATATTCAATTAGGGCTCCATACCGGCAGATTCATTAGATCATCAGGCAGGGGGGGGGGGGGGTTGCTGTATTAATTTCGGCTCCCCACTGTCTGAATAAAAATCCTACTAAGCTCAACTTTGTCTTTCATCATTCGAGATCCATAAAAAGTACTAGACTATGACTGGGGCCGAGTCGATTCTTCTTCTACATCTCTCACTTCTATACTCTCACTCTCTATCATTCGCTGTAAGAAATATATTGTTTTCATACCTGTAAAGGATTGGGGGTCCACTAGGTTTTAAAATGCCTAGAAACAACATTTACTATGCCATGCTGCCTATATTTAACGTCTTCTTAATTTCACTACATGTCATATATATTAAAGATCTGCACTACTTGACAAAACATATTTACCGCATTTATTCATGCTATGTATTTTTAATCCCAGCCATCAACTGTTTTTCATTACACCACACTTCATCATATAGAATAAATAAAAGATGTCCATAGTTCCATACATCCAATTCACTCTTTCAATACAACATTTCCGTAAGCAGTATTAATAAATCAACTCTCTTTTAGAGGCATTTTTTATACAGAAATATTTTTAATACAATTACTATTACTCTTGCTACTTCTTTAGAGACCGAAGTTAATATATCATTATATTAACTTTATGGGTTTTTTTTTTATTAGAATTGGTGTTATTATCAATAAGTTATTTTTATCATTACGTTGATAATAGTACAACTACCGCCATTACTACAGCAACTAATGTTAATAATAATAATAATAATAATAATAATAATAATAACGTGATCATGGTGCATCTGCTTGGCCACATTCCACGACCCGGAATAGGAAAAAGTTCAACAACAACAATATCAGCAGCAATGATAATAATATCCATACTAATAATACTATTGATAGTAATAGTTATGACAATATTCTCATCAAAACCTTCCTTACGTTTATCATCATCAGCAGCATGCTCAACCTATATACATCTTTATAACCATCAATATTATTATAAGCATCAGGTTTATCATAATCTCAAAATGTCTCCACCCTCACAAATCATAATCAACATTAATATTATTGTTGTTTTAATAATGATGATGATTATTAATACTGCCAATGGTTATAATGAATATAGCGATGATAGTGATGATATTGCCGATGATAATGATGATGATACTGCTTATGATGATGGTGCTACTGGTGATGATAATGATGATGATACTGCTTATGATGATGGTGCTACTGGTGATGATAATGATGATGATACTGCTTATGATGATGGTGCTACTGGTGATGATAATGATGATGATACTGCTTATGATGATGGTGCTACTGGTGATGATAATGATGATGATAATGATGATGATGATACTGGTGATGATGATACTGCTTATGATAATGATAATGATGATACTGGTGATGATGATACTGTTGTTGATGATGATGATGCTTATGATAATGATGTTTATGTTGATTTTATAGCTTTTTTTCTCCCCTCACTGAATCGATTCTTGTTGTAAACTTAACTTGTCTTTCTATTTCCTTTAATATTTCTATTTTGTTTTTTTACAGAATTTCATTTCCCTCGTCTTCACCTTGTTTATTTTTATACATGTATTGTTTATTATATTTTCTCTCTCGCACATTGCCTTCGTTCTGTCCATATTTAAATGCAATAAATTC
Organism: Eledone cirrhosa; assembly: GCA_964016885.1. NCBI lineage: Eukaryota > Metazoa > Mollusca > Cephalopoda > Octopoda > Eledonidae > Eledone > Eledone cirrhosa. The sequence continues at coordinate 38,670,112 of OZ024751.1, forward strand.
AGATAAAAACATTTTTGGCTACCAAAACCAGCCAAGTTCTGTCACTATGACATTGATTGAAGCAAAATAACTGACCGCGCCGCTTCTCGCTCCAATTTATTGCCACTTTTTGACCTGCGAGAATTTATAAAATACATTGTTTATTTATTATATTTATTTTCTACATTTTTATTTTTTCGCATTCTATTTTTCTCTCTCCTCTCGTCTGTTTATTTTGCTTTGCTTTATTGCTGGTTGTCTGTACGCACAGAAAAATTAAATCGTATGGTGGAGATGAGCTACAGAAAAAGAATGAAAATACCCTCGTTACAGAAGAGCTAAAGAAAATAATTTAAGGATACTATATATATCATATAAAGAAAATGGAAGACACTGATCGCCAGATCTGATCAAGTAACCTATCGCTCTGTTGGTCTATTTATTGATGATATTTTCTCAAATGCTATATTCATTAATCATTCTATCTTTCTGTCACAATATCTGGTATAAGGACTCACAATTTAAAACGCAATATACAAAGCCGAATGAGATACGAAAGCATTGTCACTACACTGCTATTATATCATATATACCTGCTCAAACTCCCTCAGACATGAGAAATGTCTATGACACATAAATATCGTGAAATGTGTTTCCTTAAATATATTAAACCTATAAGAAATATGTAGACGAGCTAAAATAGCAAAGATTAAACGACAAATAAGTTAGGTGGAAGTAAGTCAAAATAAACCATCTATAGTTTACAATGAATATTGTATATTTATAATACTAGATATGTTCCATACATCACTCACTAAAACAAACCACGGGTGCACATTATATATATATAAATTATATATGGGAAACGCAAATATGTATGTCTTTACTTGTGTGGGTATATATATATATATATATATATATATATATAACGAAGGAAATGTGGTAAGGAACCAGGTGGACCATAACGCACCAAAGTACTCAATACTTGGGGTAGTAGAGTGGGTAATAGGAACCAGTAAGACCCCGACGGCTGAGCTCAAGCCGTTTCGACGGCTAATTCTGGACTAATTCAGTCCAGAATTAGCCGTCGAAACGGCTTGAGCTCAGCCGTCGGGGTCTTACTGGTTCCTATATATATATATATATATATATATATATACATTATATTTGGGAAACGCAAATATGTATGTCCATACTTGTTTGTGTATATATATATATTTCTTCTGATCTTGAAATCTTATTCTTAAACATTATACACAGTGAAATAAAAATATGTTCACGCCATTCATGGTTTCACATAAAATATTAATGTCGTCGACAGATGCGGATGTCCGTCTGTCTTTATCACACACTATGTGTATAAATATATATGATATGTATGAGTGTGTGTGATTAAGTCATGGTGTTTGTTTCTATAAAAGTTCTTGTATACATATATACATATTGAATAACCATATAAATAAAAAGATTTGATGCATAATCTCATTCTTCACATGTATGAGATGTACACATATTGCCTTATATGGTGAGTATAAATGTGTTAATAGATGTACATATTTAAAGTTACATATTGAATTTAAGCTTGTATTACACTGTTTCAAGTTCAGTTATAGAATGCTTAAATTGTTCAAAAATGATATTTGAAAGTGTTATGTCACCGGTATATAAGATATTGATCGCCATATTTACTGATAGCTATTTATGGCTGAGAAACAGACTAAAAGTGACAATGCGATGCGTGCTTTCATGGTGTTTGAAATTAACTTCCTAAGTGTAATGCTTGGCGTAACGAATGGATACATATGCAATACTCATATACGCAGCAGATTAGGTGTATTTGAGATTAGTTGAAGATGCTGTAATTTCAATACAACTCATATTTAAGCATGTAGTCAGCAGTTATGAGGGAATAACCATCAATGCCTATTATAGATCAGAATTCACAAACCTAAGACGAAGAGTAGAGCCTCCACGGCGTTCGACAAACAGCATCCGAAACCAACAACTGCAGTACATCACTGCTTCCCAGAGCTGAGAGACGAGCAAATGATTAAGCCCAATGGAGAAGGGATGTATTTTGGGGGATGCGAGGGGATAATGTATCCTAAGCAAAAAAGAAGGATAAATATATATATAATCATCTGCATTAGACATACATTGAATAAACTGAAGGATAGTGTTTGTGAAATCTCAAATTTTATTATTAATTGCGTCTTTTCATTTAGATGTTTCGCTGACATTTGCCTTTCAAAAGAGTTCTGAGAAGCTACTACAGGTCAAACTTTCACACAAATGGAATTATTTCTGTTAATGTAACGCAAAATATTGCTGCGGGAAGCGACCAAAATACAGACTAATTATATTTACATATATACAAATATTAATTCTACATTTTAAACATTATCATTTAGAACGACCCACTCTGACTGTTACGTGAAAAATTATTGAGGAAATAAGATTCAAAGACATCATTACAGTTCTTTTTCGAAGGACCTAGAAATGATGAGACGTCGGTTATACGTATATTGATCGTTTGCAAAATAAAAAGAAACACAGTACATGTATGCAATATTAAAGCTAATCATGGGGAGAGTTTTCTCAAGCACGTCTTTTATTGGGCCCTGTCAGAGGCAACTTTCTCCAACTGCCCAGACCTAGTCCTCAAGTGAGACCAGGCGTGATCAGCCTCTTGGCGGTTGGGTTTGCCCCCTAAAACCTATCCCACAATCCTTTCCCTAGACATTCTGACCACTTATCCGTAGTATCTGAGCTGTGATCGTCATTTCAGCACTACCGGAGCGACTCCATGATCCACGGTTTCTAATTTAGACATAAGTCCGGTTGCCTGAAAGTATGGGAAAGTCGATTATACTAACACTCGGGATAAAAAGGCCGAAAGGATGAAAAGGAATGTTGAACTAAGACGCATTTGAACTCACCACGTAAAGAGATATAACTCATAAAATAAATCTTATTGTCCGATGAATCTGTGAATCCACCAACTCTAAATTAAAAGATATTATAATAATATTATAATATGACTTCGTAAGAAGACTGAACACGAAATCCACGTTTTGTTAAACGAAAACTAAAATAACAAGTAAAAAATAATTCAATAATGAATGTTGATTGAACTCGAATATATTTCATATTAATTTATATTAATGGCCTCGAAATAAATTGGTATCAATTAGAGCTATTTAATAAGTATTAATCATATGCACCAACCACTAAAATAATAGGCGAGCAAAAAAAAAAATATGAAAAATAAATATGAATTAAAATTTTAGCAATTCTATTAAGGTTCCTTCCTCATCCGTTACAATTTATTACCTTTCACATTAAACTGTCTCGTTAACACTTAGAGAAGTCGATGTCTTTCAAGAACTGTTATTAATACTAATTTAAATGCAACGACAGCAATTTCGTTTTCGTTAAATTTGATAGTATTTTTATATTCTTCGTGCTCATTCTTTATATCCACAACGAAATAGTCAACTTGATTATCGGACATATGTATGAAGTGTTTCAATTAATAATACTCAATGTTGTATTTCATAACATGCGCTCTGGATGTTATACTATGTACAGCTACACCAGAATAAAAACAAAACAATGAGATGAGTGGTGAAAGTTGGTAGTTAAAGCTCACACGTCTATTCGGTCTATGACGAGTTTGACCTCCAGATTCCATTGGAAGCACTTCGTGTTATTTATCTCAATACTGGTATTTGTTGAAGACTGTGTATTAAAGATTTTCCCATCTCTATTCTAAAGATATATATAATACGCCCCAACAGTTTAAAAGGTTTAAATACAGAATCCTAACTCTGAGTTTAGCTTCCTTCTTTCCGAACAACATCGAAACCTGATCTTAAATTTAACTGGCAAGTGACTGGCTATACATATACGTATAGCCATAATGTAATATCCAGTGTGATAAAATATGTGAAAAGTGTGGCCCTATGAATAATAGGAACAATTTCTACCAGCTAAGTTGACTGGAACAACGTGAGCTAACCACCATCAATCCTGGGCCTCACACCTACCTCTATTATGATATTATGATAATAGCATTCTTCTACTATTATGTATTACTGATCCACTACAAAGTTCAAGTGATATCTGTGGGGATATAGAAAAACAATATTGGAGACTCTATAAACGGTAATAGAAATTACATAATCCTCAATTCCTTGAAATGAGTTGAACCATAAGCATATGAATGGTTCGAGTAAGAAGAAAATATATTCACCTTGTTGTGGCAACGAAGTATTAGTATTTCAAAAACGGTTTCAGAAATATACATAAGATTTCCATTTTTGATTACTGAATATCCAAAGGCACATTTACACCATCCACTAACTTACGTTTATCCCATAAATGCATGTTTTATTCGCTTACATGATTTCAAATACGAACATGCATTCTTTCTTTCATCCCAGAATATTGTAATAGTCAAAATTAATTATTCATGAGGTCATGCATAATATATGGATCGCAAATGTGCAGAGCAACCGCAGAATACCTGAGATCTAGACTCATTTTTGTACACTGATTTCGAATCACGTCGAAGTCAATTTTCCCTTCCTTCCAGTATGGGATTCTAAAATATAGGAGTAGACCGTGACATAGGATCAGCAGAATTTGTGGTATGTTGAATGAAAAGGTTTCCATTCTGATTTCACACACCCTATTGATTGGTTTGGTTAGTAGACGTAATACGTCACTCAGTTTAACTTCCACCCCACCCTTTATGTATCAACACTCAAATCCACTCTTTTACAGCAGGCAGTAGGATTACGTCAGTGATTTGATTATATCTTTCCTACTGCTACCCTCTCTCACAGGCTCTGAAAAATTATTATGGACCTACCCTTCCCTTCCGGATAAAAGAAACAACACACACACAAACAATATATATATATATATATATTAGTGGATATATATATAGAGAGAAAGAGATGTGGATCACAGCCTGGTTGCATACATACAAATATATACATACAAACCCATTATATATATATATATATATATATATATATATATATATATATATATATATATATATATATGATTATTTGATGATTTAAATTAGAAGAAAATGGCATTTAACTATTATAAAATATAAAACTAAAACAAAAAAAAGAGATTCTTTGAAAAATTGAAACATACTTTCTGTTTTGCAAATTAATCGGAAGCACAGTTGCTAGCGTATTAATTCTGTATTTTTATAATAATTTTGCTTTTCTGCGCATAACATTTTTCACACTTCACTGATTCAGAATATGTTCGTTTTAACCTTTGCCGAAATTTTCATTTTCAACTCCTACTTTCAGCCGATCATTTTTTACTCATTGATTTTTGACTAACAAATGCACTCATCAATTTTTGCTTTTTTTCACTGTTATCATAATTAACAATGTTGAGAGATTAAAGTTATTTTTTGTTCATATTCCCAAAGGAATATTCATTTTAATGTTCAAACAAAATGAAAGCGTAGTTGTTTCTGAGCAGAAAATATTTTTTGAAAAATCAAATAAAAATATAATAATAATTAAATATTAATAATAATAATAATGTTAATAATAGAATATAAAATAAATTACTGGACTTTAATTTAAATTTTGATGAATATGTGGACATGATCACTTGATTAAATCACGAAGTTTCAAATTGATGTAAAAAATTACATGAAAAATCAACAACATGTTTCAAATGTTTGAAATTTGACAGCCAGTGAGGAATGCAGGAAGTAGCATTAAACTTTAGAATAGTATAAATATTGCCACTACAGTTACAAAATAAGTTACCAATATAATACTAAATCAGATGAATTTTGACGTTTCGAGATCATGGGGTCGTCTACTGAGGTTTAGCAAGCCAGTCAGAGAAATTATGAAAAAAATGTAATGCCGAATAAGATGACATTTATTAATTTTCAAACCCAATCTGTAACTATGAATATAGAATGTTTGAAACATATCAAACCCGTTCGTTAGCGTCTCTAACATGACCTAGACCCATAACAAAAACCCAATTTCAGGTGACCCGTCATTAGGAGAAACAATAAAGTTTGAAACGCTGAGAGGTTTTATGGGAGGCGTCTAACATTTTAGTTGTATTCTGAATGTAGCCAGCGAAAATTGTCAAATATTTATTCAGAGACATAAGTTAAAAGTGTAAACGTGTGTGAAGCTAAAATATTTCTATTTCTATTGAAGAGAAATAATAATTTTTTTAAATACTTATACAGAGTTAGTTGATTCCCAAATAGAGTTAGTATCTTATGTAATTCATAAACTACATACATGTGACAAATATGAGTAAAACAGAAATCGTAATCACATCAAAATCTATTTCAAAAATTATTGTATAAAATATTATAATTTGATATAGTTACATTCTTCTTTATAATAAATATGATAATTATGGCCCACTATATATATATATATATATATATATATATATATATATTTATTTATTTATAAAACTGATCAATATTTATTTATTTATAAAACTAATCAATATTTATTTATTTATAAAACTGATCTATATTATATTTTATCTGATGAAAGCACACCATAATTTAACTTGGTGTCCTTGAAATATGTATAATAAAATAAATATGGTTTTATAAATATAGTTTCCATTTGTTAATATATCGTATTTTTACTCCAATAATTTGTTGAGTTATTTATATCAGTTATAAACATATTTGCTTGTTGTATCCCAACAATTTAAATAGAACTTATACATATATATATATATATATATATATATATATATATATATTGTGGGTCCTAATCACCTTCACAATTTCGTTGTTTATTGTCAAAAAATTCGAATATAAACACAGCGATATCAAATTCTATTCTGAATATTAGACGTAGTTAATATAGGTAAGTTTATATTATTACATTATGTTTCTTTGTATTGAGCAAACTAGTTATGGTCGGCTCTATATAAGAGCAACGAAATCAAAAATTGAACTCCAATCGTTGACTCGATGATTCGTTTCACTAGTAAATTACGCAGAGGTCTATAATATTAGACATATTACACACTATATATTTTTGATTCTTTGTTGTTTTTCTTTTCGATTTTTACACATCTGAAGATATTTAGTGAGAGAAAGAAAATGAGTGAGAAGATAGAATATCGAAAGCACAATGAAAGAAACAGTTATAGACTGATCGAGTGAAAAAGCAAAAGAGAGAACGAGTGATAGAGAAAAATGTCGACTGGCTATATTAAAAAGAAAGTGATGGGTTATTTCTTTTGTTCAGCTGAAACCATTTTAGTTATAAAGATCAGGTATCATTGTTATGTAAGACATTAAATCACAAATTTATGCATGTATAACTATTTGTGTCTTTCTCGCAAATAAACAATGACAAAAATATATAATGTCCATTACAAATGAAAGAAAAATATTGTCGAGATTATACATGAACTTAATTAACAAATTTATACACCACACATCCTGATATTTGCGTCGCATTCTACATTAACTTACTGAATTGAGGAAATATTTTACATACCATGAATACGTTTTCGTCCATTCATTTCAATAAATATATTCAATTTGAAATTGAAACTTCGGTGATATTGGTTTGTATGTTTTTTGTTTTTTTTTGTTTTTTGTTTCGGATCCACTATTTCACTATTTGCTTAAAACTCATTGTAGATTATATATTATATTATAAATTTATTGTATTATTTATTTTTTTCATATATATATATATATATATATATATATATATATATATATATATATATATATAATATATATATATATATATAATATATATATATATATATAATATATATATATATATATATATATATATATATATATATATATATATATATATATATATATCATATTGAAATAGAACACAAAGAAATTGTTAAAATACAAAACTAATTCAATGTGATCGTAAATGTGTTTTGTAAGATTTCAATATTTCTACTAACCTTTAGTTATAACATTGTAAGTTACAAAGGCGAGAGAATCATTATAAATTGCCTCCCAGTGTGACTACAAGCAGCTTGGAATAGAAGAAAGATCTTAATGTTTATTGGAAATTCTTTTCTCTGAGAATGATTACAGTAATATTTACTGTGTCTAACATTTATCTCTGAATACGTCGCTAGTTTGTATATAGAATATGTGACTATACAAACATTCTCCAACAGTGTTAAAAAGAAATTGAATCGCCATATTGCTTTCGTACCCAGAAAACAAGGGTTAAAATTGGAGACAATAAAGTTAGCTTAACGAACGCTAAATAATAGAAAAGGTTAAAATGTCACAGTTAAAAATGACACGAATCGAAAATAGGGAAAATAGGCTCACATACTCTCGACATTTTACTTGGATACATCCTGGAGTACCACCTTTATTTAGTATTTAGTCGATTATATCCACTCCGTGATATATTTTTTTAGTTCATTACAGGCGCGTGCACAAACACACGCATATATATATATATATATATATATATCCATACACACATAGACCACACGATGGGATTTTACTACTATGTAGGATGCTAAAGAGTTTGATTATATCTGGTTGCAATTTGGTCACGTCGTTCCATATAACTTTCTTACCGAACATTTGCAGACCATTTGTGGCGTGGTCAACTTTGTTGCAATCATTTGCTCAACTTTGGGGATACATAATGGCTACCCCCACTTAACAGCTCAAGGACTCTGGCCTAAAAGTAAATCATAAGTAAAGTTATTCTCTGACTTATTAATCATTAATATGAAAAACAAAAACAATGTAAACCGAAATGAGATAAAGTACATTTTAATAGAAATTAATGGGGTCCAAGATATAAGACTGAAGAAGAAAACGAGTAATCGCTACAATTGGAATATTACTGATCATAGGTAGCTTTTGATTAGTGCTAATTTCGATCTGAATAACAGCTGCAACCGCTAAACCCATCATTTCTACTACTACCACTACTATTACAAACAAATGTACATTTGGAATGTCTGTCAGATTTGTAATGAAGGAAACACTACCAATGATTTAAAAGTGACCTCTAAATTTAAATATATATATATATATATATATATATACATGCACATATATAGACACTCACATATATACGCAAATAAACATATGTACATACACATACACAAGTGTGTGTGTATATCAATTGACTGACGAAGAAGTAAATGTCATTATTTATCGTGGAAAATGAATTCGAATCTTAAACTTTCGCGTCCTTCAGTCAATTCAGAAGTACTTTTATTACATTTTGAGTGATGGCAATTTGGAAAATCCTGTGATTGCTTTCTAATAAAATGCTATTTGGTAACTGCGATATTGCAGTATACTTCATTTTAGAGTATCGAACTAGAGAAAGTATATTTGTTAGTGTATATATAAATATGTATATATATATATATATATATATATATATATATATTGATCGGATAGCCTATATTGTTCGGATAGCCTTGGGCATTTCTACTAGTTTCCTTTACAGTAAATATAGTTTTCATATATTCAACGAACGGTAAACATTTCTTAAATATATAAGCTTATGTACTTATAAAATGAATGTATTGCAACTTGAATATACTGGTCATAATTTATTGAAAAGCATTTACGACTAAAATTCCAGGATAAACATTGAAATAAAATAGTGAATAAAGAAAATACGATTACAAAATCCAACGTTATGATTTATGAAGGAAATTAGAAATCCACCAGTAACTTTTATGACAAATTTTAAAACTTGTGATAAGCTCCTTTCTATCATTTCCTTTTAAGAAATAAGAAAAAAAATAGCTGCTCTTTAGTATATTTTACTACCAGTGCTAAATACGTTTGAAATATGAAAAATTCATGTTTATTGCTTAAAATAGAGTTATTATATTTACGAAGGTTTATGATCATAAAGAAGTTTTAGTTGACAAATCGAACTTTAAAATGTAATTTTGTTGTTCGCAAAATGATTGTAATCAAATAGGAAGGTTTTTCAATATTGCGCAATGTCATAAATGCGTTAGCTTAGTAAAATTTGTGAATAACATAATTTACAACTGATCATTAGAAGCTAAGTACTGCCATCTCCGTGCATCACATGTTTCCTAAAACATTGAAGCAGCCATTATTATTCCATTAGCCCACCTTTTTTTCATCTACATTATTTTGAATACTAAATACAGGCAGCAAATAGAAAATATATTACTTCATCCTTGAATTGTAGATATTTAAATTGAAGAATGTTTGACGAAAGAAGAAGGAAATGCTTAAATGTGTGTATTTTCAATGTGAATATAAAGCAAATAATTGTGAAATATAATTTCGTCTAACTCAATGTTATATATTACGTTATCGACATACATTATATATATATATATATATATATATATATATTTATTAAAATAACAGATTAAAGTTTAAGCAAAGAATCGCTGATTTCACCATTAACGGGATCTTCTGAAACTAACAAAGTCAATCTGTAAACGCAGAAGTGGATGTTTCAAAAAACGTTGCAACCGGAGGAAGACAGGAAGACGATACTTTGGTTCGTGGAAACGTTCATTGCCAGAGAACGTCTCTATGAACCACCTAAGAGAACATTAGTCTACGACCTCTTTTATACCATAAACGTGGTTCTGTCTTTGCGCGTAATTGTTTTTCACCGCTCCTATTAATAACGTATTATATTCGATTTTTCCCGTTCTTTGCCAGCGAGCGTTTCCACGAACCAAAGTATCGTCTTCCTGTCTTCCTCCGGTTGCAACGTTTTTTTTAAATATCCACTTCTGCGTTTACAGATTGACTTTGTTAGTTTCAGAAGATCCCGTTAAGGGTGAAAGCAGCGATTCTTTGCTTAAACTTTAATCTGTTATTTTAATAAATATTTGCTCTACGGTTCTTATATATTTGATATATATTTATCCTTATCGAGCCCTCTTTGGATTTTAGTCTTCAAATTTATTATTATTACTATATATATATATATATAGTAATAATAATAAATTTGAAGACTAAAATCCAAAGAAGGCTCGATAAGGATAAATATATATCAAATATATAAGAACGGTACTATATATATATATATATATATATATATATATATATATATATATATATATATATATATATATATATATATTGTATTAACCATATATACAACGTCAATTCTTGTTGAAATATTTCTATACATATACAAATGATATTTTGTCCTTAATGGGAGGGGACAGGTTACGAGGTGCGTAACGCCAGATGAACGCCGGCTGTAATCTGTTTCTTGCTAATATTATCAATATAAAACTACGAAAAACATTTGGTATATTTGAATAAATCATTTCACAGTGGTGGTGCAGCAGCATGACACATCTCCAATGATCATAGCTAAATAAATTCAAAGATAGTAAAATTAATGTACAAGTTTGAAGGTTATTGGTAAGTACATCAGTTGTTATGATTAGGATTAATTTGTTCCATATGTGTTTCCCTGTTTTTTATAAAGCGTATGGTAGTTGTGGTTCGACGGAAAGATGACTAATATTTCAAGCAACGCGAGCATTGTCACAGATCTTCCCGCGTTGTTATAAAAGGTTGAAATATCTACGCCTTGACAAAGTCAAAATTTTTCTATAACTGGCTTGTGACAACGATAGACTGTAATGCCTTAAGGACGGCAATTTAAAACTTTCATATATACGGAATAACTCTCATATATAACTTATTAATTTTTTCTCAAGACGCAGAAAATAATGACTTGTGTTATTGTGAATTTACTTTCATTTTTAATATTATATTGAATAGCATAGGGAGTAAAATGCCTTGCGAGAATGAGTTACACACCCTTTACGTTAGGGTTTTGAACGTCACCAATATCAACTCTGATTTTCCTTATTTCAAACTCCATGAAATAAAGTGCCAGGGATAATCTAATCTAATATACTCCCACAGCCATGTAAAAGTTGTGACAATGTGCCTTATTACAAGTTGATATTAAATGTAAAAAAGCATTGTGTTTAGGAATTATTAGAGCGGGGAGAATCCCTTTTGATATTTACCCTTCAGCTACATGTAGTTAATTTCGAATCTGACATTCGGACTTGATCAAATAAGTAATATTCCAGAACTGTTACTAATAGAAACAGCATAAATCCGACTTACATATTATATCGTGTTGTACATATAGTGGAATTAAATATCACATTTATGATGTAGCTTGCTGCAACCTTCACAATATACGTTACAGTGGCTTGTGTTAGCCTTCTATTTCGTAGCTGAATCATTTGCGAATTAGCCACAAACATCGTTAAACTTATATATCACTGATGCAAATAGTTAATTGCAGTCAATTATCGATGCTGATTAAACCATTTTATTAAGAAGTATTAGTATACTCCATTACAACTTAAAATGTAAATTTTGTACCAAAGATTTAAGGAGAACTTGTATAATACCTCAATATTTTGCATCTAATACTAAGGATTATGTCACTCAAATGCCATGAATGAATTGTACAACATATTTTAGCTTTTACATAGCAGCTTGTTCCCCTGTTTATAGTCTCAATATATTATATTATATCATTACTGACCAATGTTAACGATTCCTGATTAAGAAAACAATTGTGTTAGCTTATCTATTTGAAAAAGAAACGCTTCCATTTTTGCTCATTTCATATAAATGTGTCGACCATTTTAAATGAAAACCTATCTGGTGATTGTTGAGACAACATGAACAAAATTGAAAGGAAACTTAGACATAAGTAAATTGGACACTATACATACTAGAGCTCGTTAATACTTAAAAGAATTCAGAGACAATAATACGCTTTCATATTGAGAGAGAGAAATTACATTTTAACAAAGAACTATATTCTAATGTAAAAAAAAAAATATACGATGAAAGATTTCTCGTCAAGTGGAAAGAATGTACAAAGTAGCAAATACATAAAAACTGTAGCGTTCATATGTTTTTATATGTTGTTGTCGGTCTCTGTATTAATGGAAAAGTTTCGAACTCTTTTTTCTTGGTTTTCATCTTTCTCTCATTTCCCTTTAAAACCAAAAATGTTTAGAAATAAATCATTCTTATTTATCAGTGTTGTTACTAATGTTATGAAATCATCAGCAACATCATCATTAATATATAATATATAACTTTTAATTCATATCATTATTGTTATTTATAAATTATCATCACCAGCGTTACAACGTGAAAATCATTATTTTACACAGATCTTTCAACTTTGTATTAATATTACAATTATTATAAACTTCACTATTAGCATCTTCATACAAACGTGACCACCATAATATCAATCTTACCACTTACCTTTACTTTTTTCAATGCATCATCTTCATTGTAGTAATCATGTCTTATTATCACAGCCACTGTTAGACATCTATAATATTATTATCATCATCTTCATATATATTATTATCACAATGTACCTTAGTATCATTATTTATATTATTATCAATATTACTATTAATACTGTTTTCAGCGTGGTAAACTCCTCTTGTTTATCGAGACAGAATCAATCAAACTTTAAAATGATTATATGCAAGAAAAAATAATAGAGTAATAAAAAAGTTTGACATTTAAATTGACTTCATGTCGAACTAAATAATTCAAAAACAGAACGAATCAATCAAATCTGTTGAAAAATCCACCGAAGTTTTAATGGCAGTTTGTTGTAATACAGGTATTTCGTTTATAATCGAACATCAACATTTTCCTACATCAGGTAAAACAAAACAAAATCATAAAAAAAAGATAACACAACAAAAGCCAAACGTTAAAAAAAATGATTATAGAAATATTGTAAAAATAAAAAAATACTAAAAGAAAATTACTATTTTGTTTCATATTAGTACGTATGTTTTTTAAAGATATTTATTTATCGGTTTAATGTTTAAATAGTTTTTATAGTTTTATTTCATTAAATATCAAAGAGGCTTATGCGGTTATTGTTCATAATTCAATATCCTCTATATTTATTTATGTATTATATACATTTATTTATCTAGATATTTTTAACTTTTATCTAGATATTTATCTAGATATTTTTAACTGTTATATTTACGACTTGGGACGTTAATCCTAAATGCATATCTGAACATTTATATTCTTTCAGTAATAAAGCCAGTTTTCAATATAATCTTTTAAAAATATACTTTCTCTCAAAACACCACCAAAATATAACGGATAAACGGAAACAAAATAAAACAACAAAATCTGTGCAATTACTCTTGAGCAACAGAAGCTAAATTCCAGCCTGAGTTGACGATATTTTGACACGAAATGAAGCTTTAATTGAACAGGTGTCAAAAATACTTGAAACGTAATCACAGACTTAAGATGTTGAAATAGAATTCTTAATGTTTGATTGGGGCAGTTATGATAGCTATAATGCGATTCGGCTTTCTAGTGTCAAGTATTAAATATTTCACCGGAAAAAATGTAGCACAATCTTAATAATGGCTGTGATAGTAGACGGCTGATGAATTTGCACTCAGAGAGACAACATATGACACCTACGTATGAATCAATATAAAAATAAAATGGTATAAGTGCATGTTTTATTGACGATAGAATAGACATAAAGTGGTAAATACATATATACCCATACATGGTACAAACATATATACCCATACATGCATACACTCATACATGCATACATGCACGCACATATGCATTCACCCCACCCACCCCCACACACACACGCAAACATAATAGCAGTTCGAAAAGTTGAAATCTTTAAAGTGAGTGCCAAGACCTTAAAATATATATCTGGACTGATGTGACCGTCACTATCATATTTCACTATAATAAATATCGACTACCTTTCGGCTTTGTAGAAATATGTCGTAATTTTATTGCGGTGAGGTCGGAATTTTGTGTTGGCCATCCTTGGCTTAAGGGTATTTTTGGTAAAAATCAAACAGGAAATTGAAAATATGTTGTGCTCCTCATTTGATAAGCGCTTACCTCACGAATTCTGACGCTGAACTCATTTGATTAATAAAATATTAATTCCAATTAGAAAAACATACAGAAATCACACTTCAGACCTCTCGCAACCCAATGGCAGATGTATTACAGAATTATTGCACAATCTGAGAATGGTAAATGGATTGCAATTGATTTGTATATTACCGTGGGGCACAAGACTTATAAATAGTACTCATAATTCTATAATTCTATTGAGTGTAACGTGGTTATGGGGATGTTGTCGGGTTCTGTAACGTATGTACAAACATTTGTCCAAGGGCAAAATGTCAGGAACATTGACTCGAATAGCTTCATTCAATTATTTAACCATTGTGTGGTTTAGACAGGCTCATTTATCGAACATCATTCTAAATCATCAGATGTATGAATCAATTTATATTAAATGGTTACGCTCGTAAAAAAGAAGCACTTTCAGTACTAAAACATATTACACAAAGTTTAATAGTATACTCTTATAGAATACACATGATAGTAAAAAAGAAGCTCCTTCAGTACTAAAACATATTACGTAAGATTTACTAGTATATTGATATACAATACACGTGATGTTAAAAAAATTCATAGTTATCTCAGAGGATGTGTACAGTATCTAAACAATATGTTGATACGATTCTTATTTAATATAAAACATAATCTACGTAACATGTAATATATAATATTCTCGCCTCGATTATAAAATTGTGTTCGATGTTTTATTAATCTCATAACAAAAGTGCAATTTTTTTTTTATTGTTTCTTGTTCCTGAGAAGATCTTACCAAGACGGTGGCTTTATAAATATAAAAGAAACAAACTAAAATCATTTAATCAAGTATTTCTGTTCATTCCCTTACAAAAGGCATCAATAATGGCGCATGTTTAACCAGAGGCTTTTCTTAAACCACAGTATTTCAAATTAATCATGAAAAATAAAAATTCTTGAACTTTAGGCAGTTCTGATAATTAATTGTTGTTTTTTATTGGATTTTCATGAGAAACCAATTCAACATTCCTGCTTTTGGCTCCCCAGTGAAAGTATGACCAGCTACTAACAATTTCTAGAGAATAACAAGAGAGCAGCACTCACATCCACACATATTCAGTTTAGCAATAAAAGA
>OZ024751.1:38686405-38711405 GCA_964016885.1 Eledone cirrhosa
ACACACACACACACAATTATATATATATATATTATATATATAATATGTATACATTCATGCATGCATGGCGTGGCACATGCCACACATCTTTGTTACAGTCGTTGTTTGGAAATGTTGGTGGTGTGTGGCATTGATACACATATTATAATGTGAATGGATGATGGCGGATATATTGTAATTCCTCTAATATCCAAAGCTAAAAGAGAAATCCAATTTGCAGTCACGGAAAGAGTTGGCATTGTCAGCAGTCATGTGTGTATGTATGTATGTATGTATGTATGTATGTATGTATGTATGTTATGTATGTATGTATGTATGTATGTATGTATGTTTATGTGTTTCTCCGTCTCAAATATAGGAGTGTGGCTATGGAGAGTTTATTTGTATATGTGTGTGTGTGTGCTTGTAAATGTGAGTGAAAGTGTATCGCAGCCTGTGTACATTTGTGAGTGTAAGTGTACTTGTCTGAATGTTAACTACGGTGGGGGGGGGGGGGTCGTGTGTATGAGAGTTTGGTACACAATAGGAATTGGAATCACGATCATTAGAAACCCCATAGGGGAATCTGCAGCCGGAAACAATACTTCTAAAACTATGGACATTTTTAATTCCGATGTGTCCTCTTTTTTCTATCTAATAACACCCAGCAAATGTACAGCTGCCAATTGTTGCATTGAACTGGCTTTAAAAATTGTACAAAATGATTTCTGCTCATCACGTATAAAAATAAAATGGTTATTAAAATACTCGCTTTCACAGTAGTAATGGTGATTAACTAAATTTCATAGCGTTTAATTAGTTAATAAAAAAAAAATTGTTAGTGAATAATATTACATTTTTTTCTTAGCTTCTGTCGAAAATAATGGAATTAAATTCCCAGCTCACACCTATGCAGGTTTAACTGGCCTACTATTAGGTGTACATTTTATGTGAGGTATCTCGGGGAGTTTAACGAGGCTAGTCCATGTCATGACGAGGTATGAAACGCAACGTGAAATGAATCAATGATCTGACTTTACAAACTATACAAATAATTTCTAATCTTCACGTATCAGAATAAAATGATTTACAATATTCAACATCCCAATATACAAGGCACATCTTTAAATTCCATAGCACTCAGTTAAATTTAGAGTTAGTTCTTTTGTTGAATAATATTGAATGTTCTGACATTTTAGTCAATATTAAAGGTTTCGACACAATCAAATTTCGTACAGGCGAGATTTACTGTAGAACTGAAGCGACTTACAGTAAAAGTTAATTTGTCAGAATTACAAAATAAATCTATACCAGGTTTTCGTGCACGACAACGTTAATGAATTGGGGTAATTGCCAAACCCCAGGTACAGAACTGGTATAGTTTTACAGTTTTAATAAAATATGTTCTACGCTATTTTTGTGATGTGATTTGTCATCGATGTTTGTAAAATCAAACTACACACGCACACACACACACACATACACACACATACACACACACATGTATATATATTTATATAAACACATTATTAGTGGAGCCAGCGTCTAAAAGATCCCGACTTAAGAATCAGTTATATGGATCGTATCAGTTATATCCATCGTATGGATCGGCATTAAAAATGAGATGTGGTACTTTTCTGGTAACTTGACTTTGCTTCTGTTCATTCACACTCCACGCATAAAACAACTGAGTAGATTCATCGATCTCACTATATATAAGTATATACATGAATGCTTATGAGAAATATATATATATAGATGTGTGTGTGTGTGTGTGTGTGTGTGTGTGTGTGTGTGTGTGTGTGTGTGTGTGTGTGTGTGTGTGTGTGTGTGTGTGTGTGTGTGTGTGTGTGTGTGTGTAGCGTGTATGTGAGAATAGAAGGAGAGAATTGAAGAAAGTAATAGATAGTTAGATATAGAGGGAGATCTAATCACGAACAATCACATAAATGCTTATACATATGTTAAAAGTGAATGATATCAATTAGAGCTAAATCTGCTATTTCGTCTTTCTATATCTATTCAGTGATTTCCTAAATATCTCAAGGCGATATTATATGTTGAATAAACCTTTTGAATATCATAGCAAGCGACGAAAAGGAAAAGGAAAAACGAAATTAAAAAAAATATAAAATAACACATAATATAAAAAGAAAGGAAACCAGTATTATGTTTGGTCGTCGTTGCGTTCATTGGAAGTCAACAACTTGGAGGATTGTCCGAATCCAGTTTATTCCAAACGATCAGATGAATAAAATATTCAGTAGCGTTTTGCAAATAGAACCGTCAAATCCTTTCTAATGGAAAAAGATTTTCGCCTTAATGCAATCGCGACTCCTTGATTGAAAAGAAAAAAAAAGTTACATATAAATAACTAGAGGCCACAGAGAAATACTGGCTGTTTGGCTTTAGTGTCTGGCTTCTGTAGTCTGTTATTCTCACTATATATTAGGTCTTTAGACTATTTCACAAGGATTAGGCGTATTGTTTTCTTTCACATCTTCACTTTTTTTCTACTTTCATTTTCTCTTACCAATGTTTACCTATTTTATTTATTTCTATATTTATTTGTTCGAAGGTATATCTAATGTTTAATCTCAATTTACTTTTCACTGTTTAACTATTCTGCATTTTCTTTTCGGCTTTATCTTTACTTGCCTATTTATTTTCTACATTTATTTTCTCAATTGATTGTTTTGCTTCTTCGTACTACTATTTCCTATTTCATTTTGGTTTTTCTTTGTTTTTTATTCAATTAACCCCCACCATTATTCGGCATTAACACGTATCTTCTTTCAATAATCCCTCTATATATGTTTCTAGCACAGATTCTTTCATTTATAATTCAGCTTCTTTTACTTTCTAATGCCTACATTTTCACACACACACACGCCATATACACACACGTATATATATATATATATATATATATATATATATATGGTACGGATTTTACTCGTTTCTGTTCTCGGTTCTCGTTACTCGGAGTTTTACAAAAAACTTTCCCTGATTAAATACAAAACTATTCAATGCATTGTGTTCGGCATTCAAATGAATCGGATACAAGTGTGTGTGTGTGTCTGTGTGTGTGTCTGTGTGTGTGTATGTGTCTGTGTATGTCTGTGTGTCTGTATCTCTCTGTGTGTCTGTGTGTCTCTGTGTCTGTGTCTGTGTGTGTGTGTCTATGTGTGTTTCTGTGTGTGTCCGTTTGTGTGTATGTGTGTATGTGTGTGTGTGTGTGTGTGTGTGTGTGTGTGTATACACACGAGCGCGTTTCAAAATATTTCCCCGTTCTTTATAAATGCTTCCAAATATTTCCCGAAACATGGTGCTATCTTAATTTAATAATAGAGAATTCGCCTCCCTCGATCGGAACCTCGATCCCACCCATGCTT
This sequence comes from Eledone cirrhosa, assembly GCA_964016885.1. Classification (NCBI taxonomy): domain Eukaryota; kingdom Metazoa; phylum Mollusca; class Cephalopoda; order Octopoda; family Eledonidae; genus Eledone; species Eledone cirrhosa. The sequence continues at coordinate 38,689,780 of OZ024751.1, forward strand.
GTACATCCATCTACTCTTGGTACTGTTTGTTTAATCCGGATTCACTGAGACACTGTGCTCATCACACCCGTTCTGATGATCGAATCTATGCCCATATGTTTTGTGACCATCAATATGAATAGAAGATCATCGGTTTCGACGAGGTGTATTCCAGTCCTTTGGTCAATGACATCGCCTACTCAAGGAATAAATATGCCAGTGAATGAGCATTCGCTATCACGTCTAGGGAGATTCAGAATTGTAAGTAAATCAAAAGACTGGCCTATTGGAATACAGCTAGAGTTTCGCCAGATTTCGAGCAGTTAACGGCAACACAATTTCACTCACAAAGCATGGATCAAGTCGATTCCAGAGAGAAGGACACTTGCCTAAGAAGATATAACGTGAGATAAAACTCATTAACTAAGTATTGCGAATCTAACCCCTCAGCTATGCTGATTTTACTACATACACCGGAGTGCTAAACTGTTTCTGGCTTTTGGTAAAAGAAATAGAGGAGAATCAATTAATTGTGATATTATTCAACATATTCCCCTCTCAGAGTCAAGCGCTTATTGCAGCGGTCCTACCTCCCCTATAAAGGTAACACCTCTACCCTTTCACGATATTTTTAAACCAGGAACTTTTCAGAACTCTATGTGGGAGGAGTATGTTTGTGTATGTATATCTGTGTATGTGTGTTTGTGTATGTATATGTGTGTGTGTGTGCACTCACGCATGCCTGCATGTATTCATACGGATTCGTTAGGGCAGAAATAAATGACAATTGTAACATTGACACATTCGGAATTATGTTGGTGAAACATAATAATAATTGAAATAAATATAATTATCTTATCACACATTTCCACGTTCTACAAATAGCCGAACAAATGTTTAGTATAATAATAACGTCAATAAAAATGACAAAACATTCTGTCATAAACACAAATACTCTTTGCGCTGGGGAAAAATAAAAACTTGTTTTGATTTTTGTGGAAAAAAAAAACGCAAAAATAACGGACGCGTCATTGTCAACAAAAAGAAAGTCTCTTTTTTTTCCCTATTTTTTTTCTTTCTTTCGCGTTTCCTTATCAGTCGGTCTACAAGTTGTTATACATTGTCATTCAACAGTTATTTCTCTACTATTACTGCATTGTTGTATTGCTTTTCCGTCACTTTTTAATGTAGATTTTTGATGTATATTGTTTTGGCCGGTATTTTTCGCTTTGCCTATATATATATATATATATATATACGGAGCTATATATGTCTATATATATTTATATATATATGTATATATATACGTAGATATATATGTATATATATATTTATATATATATATATATATATATATATATATATAAATATATATATATATATATATATATATATGCACATTTGTTTTTTTTTTATTATGAATGAGGAACGAAGTGTTAATCTGATAAAGTAAATTCATTTCGTTTCGCAAGATTTTGAAAAATTTGCAGCAGCAATGGTTACAATGAATTGGGGTGAAAGAAAAGACAGAAAAAGAAAGAAAGGAGATTTATATAAAGGAGAATGAGACAAAATAAAAAGTAAATTGGTGTATATATATATCCTGCATCTGATAATTTAAAGATAACAGTTTTCTTTCCGTTATTTTTATAAAAAAATGTCTATTGTTACGGTACGTGGGAACCTTAACGAGATGAAACGTCATCTTCGCTGATGAGTGATTCACTGGCGTATGACTTTAATACGATTGTCTTTTGTTATGTTTTTAATGAAATTTTCACATACAATCAGCGACCATATTGGAAACACTAACGTAGTGATACAATTTATTGACCTATTTACGATGAATTATGTTATTATTTACCGTGTGTATGTGTATGCGTGTGTATGTATGTGTGTGATTAATCAAAATAGCACCGACCGAAACATTAAGAAGGCAGGCAGAGATGGTGTCAATAAAAAAATAAAACAAGGAACAGTTAATGAACATGTGTAACACAGACGTACATAAATAATGAGGAACAAATTAGGACGAAACAAAAAGAACCAGATCTTGTCATTAGCTATCCTAGGTGTGTCATTTCGTGTTCAAACTATTGAGTGTATTGTCCCATGGAATTGGAAAATATGTTCTCTATTAACAACTGTCTTTAATTATTTATTGTTAACTCTATATATTAACGTATCTTCAAAGAAACTGTGTGTTCTTTTATTGAAATATAGCGGGATATATATTTTGATATAGAAAAGAAAAGCTTTTCATAAACGTTTATTTAATTAGATATTAAAACAAGTCTTCTGGGATGAATTTGAAACGTCCAAGAATTGTTAATATAATGATTCTGTTGAAACCTTCACCCATCTTTATCTGATATGTTATTAATCGGTATACATTATACATATATGAATATAGAAATTGGCCCGAACACAATAGAATATTGAACAAGCAAATGCTGATTCATCATAAGGTACTTTCCTATCTTAGAAATTTAACAAACGTTCTATAGTTTACATACATATTCACACATTATATATATATATATATATATGTATATGAACATAATGAACATAAAGCTATATATATATATATATATATATATATATATATATATATATATATATATATAGCTTTATGTTCATTAACGAGATAAGTCCATAGGCTGAGTAAGACTCTCTCATGGAATGACCAAATGAAGATTATTCTTCAACTTGAAGAAAACAATGTTATTAATGAGGTGTGTTGAAGGTAATGTATGCAAGATTTCACAGCGCTAGCATCACTCATTCATAGTCTATTTAGTTTTCAGCCTATCATCCTATATGATAAATTATAAAACATAAGTGATTCTGAAATAACACCGTGCAGTAGACCAGACCTACCCATAGATGATTGATTCTGTTCAACACCAGTAACAACAACAACAACGACAACGGATAGCCGAAGCTGTAGTGACCAGCTACAATAACAGCAATAACAACAACTTCCGGGTAAACATCATTGCCACAGTCTGCTTCCTTTAACCAATCCTCCTCCCTGTTGTCGATTCTTTGAGAGATTATCTCGTTCATTTGTTATTGATATATATCATTTTCCCTCAACTATTTAGTACGACAGAAAAATAGACGTTTTCCTCTTTGTATAGTCAGCAGGAAGCTGTAGATTTTGGCACAGATAAGATCTTCACAGATTTATGAGTTTGCGTCACACTCTCATTCCTAAAATCAATTAGGAGTCTCGGTGTGTTTATAATAATTATTTAATCGATCATATAATATTACGATGCCAGATGGTCCATCACCTAATTCCTTTTCGTATATTGAAACCACGCAATCGGCATATACGTGACAGGTGATAACCAGATGTATATTTCACAGTCTGATTTCCTCTAACCCAGACTTGCACACAGACTTGCATTTCCAGTTACGATATTAATCTATTTAAAGTTTACTCACCATGTGATGGATAAATTGTTGTGATATTCAGTAATATTCATGATTTACAAACCACTACAATAACGATGCGTTTACACTACATGATTAAAATGCTAAGAATACACAAACATTTCTTCTCAATCAACGCTGAGGGTTTGTTCCAAGCACTCCATAAAATCAATGCTAACAAGATGAGCAAATGGAAAATAAAAACATGTATATTGTATTGAATTGTGTCACTCTTATCTATGACTAATATATAAATCTATTATCACTATTTTGACAATATCACTCATACTAGTCATATCGTGGTGGCTGTGAGAACGGATGTATATAATTGATAGTTTGATATGTTGAATAATATAATTGAATAACTATTGTCCATATGTAGTAAGGTTTATATATCATTTTTCTTTAATGAAATCCTCTATAACAAAATTGATATAGTTACATGCATTGCCCTCCCTGATACAATATCTAAAATAATAAGTTTATAAATACCAGTAAACTGTTGGAAATATCTCTTTAAAATAATTCAAGTTCTTCAGTAATTAGTTTACTTGATAATGATAATTGTTAGTGCGTCAGACTAAATATTTCTGTATTTATTCCAACTCTCTCTAGTCGAAGATCAAATCCCGCTAAAAATAAATTTAGCTTTAGAGCTCAATTATAAAATAGCAGTCAAGTAATGTGTCGAAAGTCTCTCTATGTTTCTTCATTTTCCTACATCTCTTACAAAATCCAGTTGATGAAATATGGACTCACGCAAGTTTAGAATGCCTAAGAAACGTACGTGTCAGCATGGCACACTTTAAGTGCCCTTTCTTTTCCATAAACATTATTTTATAAATGTTTCACGCAAGGAAAGAATTTAGAAATCATATCACATATGTAATTCTCGTTGAACAAAATTGGCTGGATGAGGAGCTTGTGATGTATGAGCTCAAATCATATGATTTCTTATGGAGTAAATCTAGGACATTTAAATCTGGAGTGAGCCGACACTCAACAGGCAGAAACACAACCGATTTTCTCGACACAAGCGAAGAAATAAAGAAGTAATGGGCCATAGTTCTGGATGGTGTCATTTTTATTAACTGTAAATGATGTAAACCTAAGTTAATATCTGCGGGAATTTGAACTAAGGACACAAAGAACTGAAACAAATAATCCAAATCATTTTTGCCGACGTTCTAAAGATTATGCCAGTTTGAAGTCCTTTTATCTAATAAATTGTATTTAGATTTGTTTCGTTAGATTCCACGTCAAACTATTGTGTTGCTGGGAATTAGAGTATACTTAGAACCCCAAAAGATGTGTTTGTTTTATTATAACCTGGTGGGGTGTAGCAAGGACTGTTTCATCTATGTATGAACTATATGATAAATTTTCGTTTAAATATTGTTCCTCGGGCGTCTGCACATTTTCATACTTAAATGAAGACTTATTCAAAATAGTGAAAAGCAACCACACACACACACACACACACACACAAATATATACACGCATATATATATATATATATATATATATATATATACGTGTATTCATAGACATACACATACGTACATACACATTCACATATATATATATATATTTATACACACGCATATATATATACGTGTATTCATAGACATACGCATACGTACATGCACACACACACACATACTATATATCTACATATATATATATATATATATATATATAGAGAGAGAGAGAGAGAGATAGAGAGATGGATATAGATATATAGATATATATTCATATATATACATCTATCTATTTATCTACATCTATATATACATATATATATACATATATATATATACATACACACACATACTTACATACATGTATATGCATATGTATATACCTATATATATGCGTGTATGCATATATAGATATATGTTTATTTATATACATATTAGTATCTATGCGCTTGTATCTGTGTGTATGTTTTTGCCTAGAACATGACAATAAGATATAAGATGTCTTATTTGTCTCTAACAGACAAATGTCACATTTAACTTATCGTAATATTTTCCTGGCGTATCTGGTTTTGCAATGAAACTCCAATGACCTGTGAGTTTTGACTTCTTGGCTCTTTATAAATATATTGCTATGATGTAGATAATGCCAACTGGCAAAATGACCGTTCAAACAGAATATAGTAAACTAACCTGAGTCAATAAATTTTGACCCGAGTCACATCTTACTGACACAATTGGCAGGCATCAGCCGATTGTTCTTTAGCTGCTAGCTATATTCTATCATTCCTTTCTCCTTTCCTTTACATTTTTATTGCTCATATCTCTCTCTCCCTCTCTGTATATAGATACATATATATACATACATATATACATACATATATATACATACATATATATACATACATATATAAATATACATATATATATATATATACAGGGTGTTCCAAAACAATGTATACACATTTTGATTACCTGTACAGGAAATATTTATTAGAATGCTTTTGAAGTGTGTATACATATTTGGGGACTCTCTCTCTCTCTCTCTCTCTCTCTCTCTCTCTCTCTCTCTCTCTCTCTCTCTCTCTCTGTATATATATATATATATAATGTCTCATAAGCAAGAAATAATCTCCCGGTAAATAGAGACTAAGAGATGGTTTCGATCCTTGACTCAAGGTGTTTTTCTTATTAATGATAGGTACTAAACTGTTAGAAAGCCGGATTAAATGCCTTGCTCTATTTACACTGAATTGAGTTGTATATCGAATTTTATATCCTTCCACTTTAAACGTTGTCTTTCCTTACTTTGAGGTCAAAATTTAAAATACCAGTAGAGTAATGGAGTCGATTCTGCATTTCTTTCTCTGAAAGAAACTGGCTCTGTTCAGACACAGAATGTGTTAGACTCAGCTAGCCCTTAATTTCAAAGGTCACGCCGATCATCACTATGACACACCTACGATTATATCAGGAGTTAAGTGTATATATATAGAATACTTCCGAGCTATATGTGTTCATTACATTCTCCCTCATATATTAGTTTTTGCATACACACAACGCCAGTAATTTATTCAATGCAAGGGGGTGGTGATGTGAATAAATTAAATCGAAGCACAGTTCTGGATTGGTATATTATTTTATCGAACTTGGAAGGTTGAAATTTGAAATCAGTACGTAGATGGTCGTAAGGAAAATTGGTAACATTAGACAACTAATGATTCTGTAAATTATAATAATATATTTTTAATTTAGACAATCCCAATATTCTAGGAAGTAAAATGTCGATTGAACAAACTTCATTACTTCACTAACTCTGTATTGTATCGACACTGAATTTATGAAAATATAAGTTGACATCACTAAGATTTGAATCCAGATTCTTAGATGGTATTAAGAAAATATTACAATGCATTTCCTTCGACGCTTTAACGATTCTACCAGCCCTTCGACTTAATAATTATACTACACCTGCTACAAGGATTGTATTCCAATGAAATTAATCCAAACTGCATGTTGGTTTTGAAACCAGCACTTACAATCGAAATACCGAAAAAAAATAAATGAATACATCACGGCTGCTCAATTTCTCCATTCAAAGTAAAAGTGGGTGTTATCTAGTTATCTATATATAGGAAACCATTAAGTACACATATACAGACCACACACACACACACACACACACACACACACACACACACACACACACACACACACACACACACACATATATATATATATATATATATATATATATATATATATATTTAAATATATATATATATACATGTGTGTATGTGTGTGTGTGTGTGCGTACAAGTATATATAGACAGATAGGATGGGTGGGGACAGGAGGGGTGCGAGAGCTATATTCTATTAAGTAGAAAACATGGTAATCCACAGTCTGGTGATGTCCTCTATGGTTGTTGACGGTGGTGCTAGCGAGGAGAAATACTTTTGTTTATTGATTTCGGAATGGCGTCAGTCTGGTGATCAATGTCTTACTATTTAGGCTTTTATATATCATAAGTAAACCTATTCCATCCAAATTAAGACGAAAAATTCAAACAAGAATATTGTTAAGCGCTAAAAAAAGAGAAACCAGAACACAATTCAAACATCATGACCTAATTCACCGTAGGATATTCCTTCCTATTTGTTTGCTCTATTCAAGGAATCATAATAACAGTACAAATAATAATAGTCTATACATGTACTAATACAAATGTGAGCAGTGCTGTAAAGATTCAACCAATCCACGTAATTATTTCTTCTTCTGGCACATGGCCAGCAATTTTGGAGGGGAATCTCTTGACTACTACGACAACAGTAGTTAACAGGTACTATATTTTATCGCCTTTAGAAAGATGAAAGCCAATCCACCACTGTCAAAGTCTGACAATCCAATAATCAAGAAAAACCAAGAAACTATGTTATCTATATTTGGTTAATGAAATCCTGATTAAATTAAGCTGTCATTTTCTTTGCGATTTCATTATTGCAATATAATGAAGTTTCTCCGGTTAGTGTGATTCACGTGTGATATATGCCTGTCATTCAATGTCTTCTTTGCTTTTCTTCTCCCTCATTCTCTTTACCCCTCACACTCTCTCCCACTAATTCTCTTTTAACCGACTGCTGGGAGGAATGTATGAAAAGAGCGCGTTCCAATGTTGTGCATTCGTCTGCAAAGGACACTATAGTAGCTTTCAATCAGGCGTACCGAGGAAGCAGAGCCGGATATCAGGTCTAGCTCTTGGAATCAAATTTAGTCTGCAGCAGGAACTATCAGCTGCTGTCCATGAGTTCAAAAGAACGTCAGGAAGTTCAACGGCTGCACCTGTCTGTGTAGCATTATTCAGCACGAAACAAAGTGAGTGTGTATGATCTATGGTTTAAAAGAGCTTCACAATTCATGTTAAAGCTATTTTCATTGTTTCTGGTGGCTAGTTCTATACATATGTATTTAGCCATAATTTTCTATTGATTGACTAGCCAGTAGATTGCTGTTGAAATATTGCCAGCTCTTCAAACTGAAATAAATGTCACCTCTTATTATTGCGATATGAATACATTTACACTTAGGCGCCTGCTCATAGAGAACAATATTTAGCTGAGATGCCATAATGTACACTACTCTCAAAAACTTTTTATTTTGTCATTGCCTTCGACGTTGTTATCTTCACAATCAATACATCGCTTATCTTACTACCACTACTTGTCATTGTTTTAACCAAACCACTCACATCACCAAAACAACAAGAAGAAGACGATCAAGACAACTTCAAGTATTGTTTTCAATTCATGCAAAGGGTCAGCAATTTATGAGAAAGCATTTTACGTGACTGATAATTCGTTTACTCAACCGCGGAATGATTAAATAAAGCCGAAGTTGACCACGAACAATATTGAAATCAGAATACAAAGGACTGGAGGAAATGACATCACAACGCCTAATGCGTTGACGATTCTGCCAGTCCAGCAAGTTTAAATATAATAATGATTTCTAGTATAGGCACAAGACCAGTAGGTTGCGTGGAGAGGAAAGTCGATTAAATAGACCCCAGTACGTTGCTGGTGTTTTATATTATCGATCACGCAAGGATGTAAGGCAAACATAAAGGCAGGATTTGAGCTCAAGATCTAACTGGACGTAACTATTTGCTGCAATGCATGTTGCCCTTAAAATAATATCTCATTTTGGTGCAACACCTCACATACGGCTGGCAATTTGGGTGAAAGGAAAAGCCGATTTAAATTTACTCCACTATTTGACTGGTACTTTATCGAGCTTAGAGAGGAGGCGAAAGACAATATATGTGTGTGTATATATACCCACACACACACAATATATATATAGAGAGAGAATAAGAAAAAGCGAAGTAGTTTCAGATGTTAAAGTCCTTTAATGATAATGCTGTGATATATATTTCAATGACGACAGCGGCCACACGGTTCGGTGCGCCCAGTGCCGTGACATCATCAGACATCTTGTTACATAATAAGGTTATGTTTTCGAGGCAAACTTCGCTTTTTCTTATTCGATATATACTCCGTCACTCCTATGTGGAAAAAGTACGTTTAGTGCTCTAATTGAATTGCATCAATATTCACCTTAGGTATATATATATATATATATATATATATATATATAACGAAGGAAATGTGGTAAGGAACCAGGTGGACCATAACGCACCAAAGTACTCAATACTTAGGGTAGTAGAGTGGGTAATAGGAACGAGTAGGACCCCGACGGCTGAGCTCAAGCCGTTTCGACGGCTAATTCTGAACTACTCTTAGTCCAGAATTAGCCGTTTAAACGGCTTGAGCTCAGCCGTCGGGGTCCTATTCGTTCATATATATATAAATATATATATATATATATATATACATATATATATATATACATATATATAAGGTTTCCAGGTATCTTATCAAGGCTAAGAAGAAATGAAACAAACCAGAATGAGGCTCTTATATATCTTTCTTTCAAGTATATTATATCTTTGTCCAGGCAAAGAAATAATGTACTTGTTTCTTTTCTCTTTTCCACCGCCTACAAATTCATCATCTGTATCATGAGCTTTGACGTCACTTGGCATCATCATCACCATCATAGTGCTCCTCATGGTCATCAACATCATGTATATTAAACCGTTTTATTTTCATTTAAAGGAATCATTATCATCATCATCATCATCATCATCATCATCATCATCATCATCATTATTATTATTATCATTATTATTACTATTTATTGCTAATATTCCCATCGTTATTACTACTATTATTTTTAATATTCAATATTAATTCTATTAATATTATTGATATTTTATTCATTACTGTTATTATTGTTATCATTGTTAATATTATTATTATTTACTTTTCGGTGTTATCGTCGTTTTTGTCGGTAATAACTTTATCAAATTATGTTCCTTCTTAATTTAATTATCCGATTTCTTGCCTTTGATGTATTCTATGAAATATCATCGGAATAGCCTTTTTAATTGTTAACTAAAAATTTTTTTCATGGCTTAAATTAATGTGATCTTGCAACAGTTCTTAGACAATCATTTGTATAGCGTTCAAGCTGGTATTATCACTTATTCTATCAACATCTACATTGAAAACTAGCAATAATATTTCGAATATTTTTATGTACAAGTCAATAAATATTTCTGGGAAAGTGATTTTGTAGTATTGCTCCATAGAATTCGATATCACTAAATAATGTATTGGTTTCTGTTTGTGTTTTTTGTGTCTTTTTTCGTCTTTTTCCCAAATATACACAAAATCCAATAAACCTGATACGGAAGTAGAAAACCAATAACTTCCAGACAGAAAAAAAAAGAAATAAAGAAATATATAAATGTTCTTAAAGTTAAAATAAATAACATATGGTCTGAATATAGGATGTCTTGTAGTGTGTCGTATAAGTAATATTTCAGTCGCGGTTCTGTTTATGTTCTGTTTCATATAAGTTCTCTGTAACTAATGATTTCCTTCGTATGTACCTTAGGGCAAGTTGAATGTATGTTTACAGTACACTTGCAACTCTTTCGAAGGCCATGAACGATACAAATATACATTTAACCTCTTGTCCAAACATATTCACCATTTAAAGATTTGTAGTATATATATATATAAAAGAATGTTTTGGTAAATCTCACTCAAAATCTTTGTTCAGCTTTGTTTAGGCTACTCAAATCAATCATGGCCTCATCTGGATGCAATCCATATATGAAACATGATGGTTAAATTTAGATGGATGTTTAGGAAATGAGTGTTAAATACTCCGCACAAAAATAAATAATTATGAATAGATATTACCTTACAGAGCTTATTCAAAACAAATGATGTTCTGTTATAATAGTATTACTGATTAAGGGATATCAAAGTTATGATACCTGCATGGTTTCCTGAAATACATACTAACCATGGCAGATGGGATTAACACTGGATCACGATAACAATCACAAAAGTAGTTAATTAGACATAACTGACCATCGCAAATAGTGATACATACTGAGTTAGTGTCTCGCCGGCAGAAAAGCCTGGGCTGATTGTTGGAATTCTACTTCTCCAATATACACACTTTCCATCTGTTCTTGTATCTAGTGCTACCCACATTTATCTTTGCACATCAATGATTCCGCTTTATTCTGAACTTCTTCCTATCTACTTTATCTTGTCATTCAGAGAGAAAGACAAGATTGAGTAAATAGCGTTTGAAACCTCAAATTTCTTTTCCTCCGAGTCCTTTTCTTTCATATGACATTCACACCATTCGCTTAAAAGACTAACCGAGAACAGGATTATTTACATTACGAATAATAAAACTGAAGGGAAAGTCATGTTATGCCTCTGTTTCTTTAGTCTTTCAAATCTATTTCTCTCGACCATTGACATCACATAATTTTAAATCATATTGTAATAGCTTCTATCTGACGTTCTAATGAACATCATAGTGCCACCTTACATAACAGAATACAGTTATTAATCAATGCAAAAAGCATATATTATAAATCCTTGTTTTATTACAATATACTATGAATATTATGAACTCATTTCATTATTAATAATTTATATATTAACTCGCTGACTACGAACAAATCCTATGGTTTAATTGGAAATAACCTGCTAAGTATTAAATGTCAATATGACTTTCTAAGTATTTTATGTATGAAATACACAAAGATTCAAATAATACAACTGCCCGAGATATGAAGAAAAGATTTCAACGTACACCAATACAAACATACACGTACATACACACTCCCACTATTTTTTTCTAGGGAGACGAACATTTTACATGAAATTTAGAACAACTTTAACATAATAGATAGATAATATACAATATTAAATTTTAGAAATAAAAAAAACAAAACAAATGTAATTGTTTTATCTCATAGGTAGATAAATGCGTGACAGATATCCACGTACACACATATACGTACGTGACTCTGTGTGTGTGTCTGTGAGTGTTTGTAATATTTTGAAAAATATATAAATATATGCGTAATGTATGAATGTTTAACATATCTATGTATTCATTTATACAAGTGAATATCTAAGCAGAAACATATGCCTACATCAGTGTGTTTGTATATAGGTGCATATCAATAAATATGTTTTCCGCAAGCATTCATAAAAATACATGCATTTATGTAAACACACACACACATTGTCCCACTGTGGCCAAAGTAGTGTTAAGCCAGTGTGAAATCACACACACTCACAGGTACATACACACACACACATACACTCATTATTGAAAGTGAAGAAATATTTCTGTCTTAGGAAAATATAAATAGTTATGCTAAAAGAAAAAAGAATACAATAGGTTAGTTTTACGTAAACACAGCATTATTTGTACAAATAAACTTTTGCAATAAATGTTAAAGTTCAGTACAACACTAGTAACTAAAAGAAATTATCTAAAATAAAGCATTTATTTAAACAAACCATGTTTCTTCAGTGACCTTTTTGTTTAAAAACGCTTTTGTATCTAACAATGTTGAATGATAAAAATGGAGATATGTTATATGAGATGTTTTCAAAAAGGGGAGAAACAACTATAAAAACAAGTTTGAAAATGAAACTGAAATAAACTTCAGAACTCCTTGAAAGTATAAAAAGTATAAAATTATATTTTATGATACAGTAAAAAAAAAACATATGTAAAGATTACAGCAAAATAAAGACAACGAATTCTGTTCATCTGAATATTTTAATTCTGTCATGAGGCTTTTCTTGAATATTTCGTTGTTCATGTATATATTATATATTTATTATTCCTTGCTAAAATAAAACGCAGAAAATATATGGAAAACTTTCAATAGCCGTCTTGCCTGAATACAAGTGTATTTTGTGAAATTATATTCAATTTGTTTCTTTCTTTATCGGGCGATTGAGAAAAAAAAATTTAATGTTAACTGAAACTCCGGCAACATCGACAGATAAAATCGGAAGCACCATCGTTTCTGAAACCTAACTTCAAATTCCTTTATGATTGCAATATAAATATGTTATATAAAAAATGTTATGTTTCTAATCGAACACATTTATATTAACTCATATGTAAGAATAATTTAAGAATAATTTATATTTGCATGAAATGGCGAATTTACACAACTAATATAAAATATGTTAAAAGTATGTTAACTTACATATTCATGATTAATCTATAATTGCATGTTCTGGAGAAAGTTGATATTTTAATCAGGAATTTCGAAAGACATAATCGAACACACGTACAATATGTTTAAATCAGATATGATGAATTTTGTTGAAACTCTTGATGCACACCTGCGGACGGTGCTATGAAACAAAACAGCCAATTTTAAAGCGATTCTATTCAAATTCAAATCTTCGAACGCAATTTGATTAAAAACCTTTCTTTTATGTTAAGCTGAATAAGCTACGAGTAGTAAATCCCTCCATTTTCTTAGTTCATTCAATTGTATTTCAGGAGAAATATGATTAGGAAAGTTAATGTATTGCGAAAAAGTTTAAGTTTTAGAAACAGTGATTGTATAAGATAAAATAAATCCTTTCCCTTCAAAAATGAATAGAAGTGGATTATTGGGGCGCAGATATAACAATGTATTTGTAAGAGAGCTGACACGTAAATATAATTTTTACAAAAAGTATGAACGATATCATATTAGATAGTAATCTCTCACCATCGCCGTACATTATGAATAAATATATATATATATACGTATATATACATACGTATATATACATACGTATATATACATACGTATATATACATACGTATATATATATACGAATATATATATATATATATATATATATATATATATATACATGGCTGTTTTTTACTCCATCTTTTCCCGCACATTCTTCTTCTCATTCTTTATCTTTCCATTCTATTTACTGAAAAAGGACTAGTGTCTGAAACGTTAAAATCCTTTTCCTTTTATTTCAAGTGTTAAACTAATATAGTTTCGTTTGTTATTTCTGTTTAGTTTTATACAGACACGCACACACACATAAATATATATATATAAATATATATATATAAATATAAATATATATATATATATATATATATAGGAGAAAGTATGACCCCGACAGCAGAGCTCAAGCCGTTTCGACTGCTATTTCCGGACTAAAGTAAGAGTTGTTTTAGTCTGGTAAATAAATAGCCGAATTTTTCAAGGGATTCTTCCTTATATGGGAAGATTGTAGTTGTCAAGAGGATTGGTCAAAATTATTTACCAGACTAAAAAACTCTTACTTTAGTCCAGAAATACCCGTCGAAACGGCTTGAGCTCTGCCGTCGGGGTCATATTTTCTCCTATTACCCACTCTACTACCCTAAGTATTTAGTACTCTGGTACGTTTTGGTCCATCTGGTTCCTTACCACAACTCCTTCGTTATATATATGTATATATATATATATATATATATATATATATATACACACACACACTACATGAATAGGATATTTACTTACATAATTCATCCTTTCTACCGCAATATGTTGGAATAAGAATTATATAAAATGGAACTAAATTGATATAATAGATAATCCTCTCGTCGTAGGTAAATCTAACTTACTGTCTTCTATTGAGAAATAAATAATGTATCATTTAAAATGAAAAACGTTGCAATTCAAGTCTGGCGATATTCGAAAAGCTGATTAAATTTTAATAGATATTTCATGTGGTGGAACTTTAACAAGTAGCTATCTAATTGCCATCTGAATATTATACATACATACATTATATATATATATATATATATATATATATATATTTATGTGTGTGTGTGTGTGTGTGTGTGTGTGTGTGTGTGTGTGTGTGTGTGTGTGTGGGTGTGTGTGTGTGTGTGTGTGTGTGTGTGTATAAATACTTAAATACATATAGGTGTGTGTGTGTGTGTGTGAGAGAGAGAGAGAGAGGCGAAAAGATATGTATTTATGTGAGCGTTTATGTATTAAACATACATACATAATATATATATATATACATAAATACATATATGTGTGAGAGAGAGAGAGAGAGAGAGAGAGAGAGAGAGAGAGAGAAAGAGAGAGAGAGAGAGAGAGAGAGAGAGAGAGAGAGAGAGGCGAGAAAATATGTATTTATGTAAGCGTTTATGTATGTGAGTAAGTAGGTATATACAAAATGGACAATTAGATAGATTCGTAGTTAGATTAAGATTCTTAACGCTTCATAACCAAATCAAAACATTTACAAAGATATCCAATCTATTTTAAATGTTCTCTTTCGAAAGAAACAATTATAACGAATTCTGAACATCGCATTTTTACAAAACCCATGAAATTGAAGATATGAACAGCTTGATGGGTAATTTGTCTACATCTATTCTAAGCAGATGTGTGTTACCTATATAGCAAACGCTGAAACATGACGTTATTTTACATTACTGAGGCTTTATGGGGAACAATAGAAGAGGCATGTTGGCAAAAATTTCAACATTACAAATTCGGCAACATGTGATGTGGAATTCGAAAGGCAGCATGCAGGCTCTTTGATCTTTTCATTTTTATCTCTATTATTTTAAAAGTCGATACGTTGTGATTTGCATGTTTGTTTGTTTGTCTATTGTGCATTTCTACATCTCTAATGGAACGCATTCCAAGGTATATGTGTGTGTGTGTGTGACAGAGAGATACATATATATACATACAGAGATAGATAAAGAAACAGAGATACAGAATGAGAGAGAGATTAAAATCTACGCGTTCGTTGCAAAATGTTTTTGATCATTTTATCTGTTAGTGAGATTCAATGATAAATTTTCTTTTATTCTTAAAAAAATATATAAAAAATATGTATATTATCGTCTGCTGTCTTTCATATTAAAACCCTTAATGTTCTTCTACAATAGGAGATTCTCTTTTGAATTCTATAATACATATGCGTTTCGAAATAATTTTATTGAATTAAGCTTTAGTGCATATTCCTCTTTGATTTATCAGACAAAATTTCTGTTTTTATTCGAACAAATAGTAAATAGAATTGAATTATACACAAAGAATGTAAGAAGTAATGACAAATAAAAATTGAAAGAAAAAAATAATAAATAGAACACAGGCGTTGGTCTATACAAAAAATAACGTATTATAGCTTTCATTTACATGTTTCCAATTCTTACTTTTTTTTTTTTTCGTTTCGTTACATTTTATTATTTTTACTTTTGTTTCGTTTCATCAAAAAGTTATTATGAAGTGGAGCATGTTATGTTTGCGTATGATTATCTTTATGACAACATTTGCAATGAAAAACTATAACGATCCAAATCACAATTGTTCAAATGTTTAACACGTAATACACATTCCACACCACTTTTTAATTTTTTTATATATATATATTGTTTTTATTTTAGTTGGGTAAAACTCTAGATAATAGCGTGTCTGGCTGACGTCAATGTTTGCATGAAATGGAAAGCTGTACTTGCAATTCTTACGAATAAAATGTAATTAGAGAAGTATATATTACTTAAGCTAAGACAATTATTAGGAAGGGAATATTGAAGACAGTAGCCGCACCATAAAATAGGAAAAAAATGAATATATTTCAATGATAAAGGAATAGAGATAAATAAATATATAGATGTTTTTTTCACAGAACCATAAAGAATAATTGTTCAATGCAGAGACACACAAATATTTATGCATAAACAAATAAATAAATAAATATACATATACACACACACACACACACACACACACACACACACACACACACACACACACACACACACACACACACACACACACACACACACACGCACACACACACACATATATATATATAGATATATATATATATTGATATGTACAACAATATTAATACATATATATGCATATGTAAATATATGTATATGTATATATACATACATATATATATACACAAACATACACCTCCCACACATACTTACAGACACAAATGTTTACATTAATTACCGCCAGCTAGATAAATTTCACCAAGAGTTCTAAGCATAAGTTCAAATAGAAAATTAAAAAATATTCCAGGCTAAGTCATGAAAACACAATTTGAACGACTAAAAATATATACGTAGAGCTAAATCCTCTTGGATAAAAGAAGGGACTCTTCGTTCATAAATGGCCAAGGGATTTGAATATAGAAAGTTTCCTTTCAAAGACACAAGTCCGGGCAAGTGGCTTTGAGAAAGACCAGCAGTCACCCTGCATCAAAGTATCCCCGTTCCACGACAGAAATATTATCCAAGGAGAAAAAGGAAAGCAAAAGCCAATAGATATTAGCATCAGTGACCTTTTATCTCATTTCTACAACTGGGTGAACTGCAAAAACATGAAATTGTGTATCTTGCTGAAGACTACAATGCATCATCTTGTTCGGGAATCGAACGCACAAGCTCACGATTGTGAATCCGCCGCGCCTACACACACACACTAACATACACATAATATATATGTATCATAGCTTGACCGATAATCAAGCTTAAAGATTTTTTGATGAGGTATAAGCTTGATCTATGGGCATTTTATCATATAATATAATCTACAGTTTACTTTATGTATCGTCATACTAGATGTAACTAGTAACATGGTAACCCTCCCTCATATGCGTGTGTGTGTGTGTGTGTGTGATTGTACCTTTCTATATGGGTGTGTGAAGTCATGTGAGTGCGTTTGTAAAATGCTTCTCAGTTACAGTATCAGTTTACACAGACACATATATATATATATTTGTATATATATATACACACACACACATACTTATATATATATATATATATATATATATATATATATATATATATATAAGCATACACACACATAATATACATATATACACAAGTGAGTCTGCCAAAATTGAAAACCAAATTTTAACATGTCCGTTATAGCATATCATATTTCTTTTATGTATTAATGTTGATATCCCGCCATATCTGACAGAAGTAATAAATAACTTCCTGTACGTGTGGCACGTATGCTTTAAAGATTGCACGGATATACATTTGCCTTTATAAAAGAATGTCTAATCATAAAGACTCTATTAATTTTGTGCACCTCCATTATCTACCAGGTTTTTAATAATGCACCTGTTATAGAGATATAATGGATTGTTTGGGCTGGTTTTGCGGACAGTAGGACTCACAGTGACAAGGGAGAATGGTCGGGGTGAAGCGAGTGCCTGATGAGTAATCTATGTCAAAACTAGTAGAATCTGGCAGTTTACGTCAAGGTAAATTCGAAAAGATATTCTTGTTTGATAATCATCATATGATAATTGAACTGACACACAGTCACATATATAATTACATGATGTCCTCCAAAAATGTATACACACTTCAATATCATTCTAATATATATTGCCTGTACAAGTAATCAAAGTGTGTATACATTTTTTGGTGACACCCAAATAATAGGAGGATGTAATAAGCGGGGTGGGGGTGGGGGTTCTGATTGTAGGAAGTAATCGGCATGGTTGACTCCATCGCATGCGCAGAGAAGACAAAAATATAAACAAATAAATAAATAAATAAACAGACTAAATAAAGATGGCGGAGGCAGACAATGCAACGGGAGGAAACATAATAGTACCACTGACGATGTTGCAGATGTGCAACGAAAGAACTTTGATAGACTATATATATGTATTTGTGTCTATATTGTATCTGTATTTTTGACCGTTGGTCAGTCAATGATAACATTGAGGACCGAATAAATTAAATTAACCGATATAAAAGACACAGAAGCGAAAACCAACCAAACAGTGAGTGAGTTCTGTTATTAATTCTGGCAATATTATTACACAAATATGACCCTCCCCAAGTATAACAATATATATATATATATATATATATATATATATATTTCGTTTCTGAATTTGTTTAGCAAGATTCTTTATCTGAAATCGTGTGTTGAAACCGATATTGTTATACTTTGGGAGGGTCATGTTGCCAATAAGAAACACACGCACCAGTTGCTTTCACTTCAATTTATTATATATTTATAAATTTATAAATTTACAAATCTACAAACTTATAAATTTCTGAAGTGAAAGCAACTGGTGCGTGTGTTTCTTATTGGCAACATGACCCTCCCAAAGTATAACAATATATATATATATATATATATATATATATATATATATATATATATATATATATATATATACATGGTGTTAGTTGTACATTCACAAATTATTTGTTTCATAGAGTTATGACTGTATTTGCCATTAATAAAATGTGTAGGTCCGTTTTCTTAACAACTAATCAGCAAATCATTATATAATTATAATATACTGTACTATAGCCATGTCATAATAATATAGTTTTCGAGCATTAATATAGACTAAAGCGTACTAAAAGAACCTAGATCACCACCATTCATGATGGCTTCGATTTTAATCATCGATCAATCAGTGAAAAGAACTAGAATCTTGAGAAACAGAAATTTACTTATTTATCTTTTTTAATCCTTCGTTATATAGTCTAAGTTTTCGTCGCTTTGCTTTGAAATTCTAGACAACGTCATATTTCAATATTTCCTACTAAACAAAAAAAGCTATATCAAACCCTCTTACTAATATCCCTTTCTTTTGGTTATACTGCACGACACTCCATTCAAGGGTATGAAATATTGGTTCTCACAAAAAAACTGTTGTAAGATACTTATGAAAATGTACAGACTTAAGATTAAAAGATTAAAACTTTCTTGACATTTTCATTCTTTTATCGAGAATATCTATGTTTTTACTAAAAAATTTGCTTCTTTAAATTTGTGAGTTTGAAGAATATTTTATAGAAAAAGCAGATTGTAACCCGCTTCTTTCTTTATCATCGAACACAAGCTAAAATTCTTTGAATCGCATATTTGCTTTTTCATGTACTTCGAAGAAATGTTGAAACGAACAAAAGTGAACAGACACTCTGCAAATATTATTTAGATAGTAAATAAGTGAAGAAAAAATGACAAGCCAATTTCAAATGTACATCAAAGTATAAATAATTTTGTTTGCCTTCTTCTCTTAACGTAATAAAATTAGAAAGTTTCACGAATTTCTAACGGAATAACTGAAACGAGTAACCTGAAATTACACAGCATCTAGATACTGATAACTTGGACAAATATTGTGAAAGGATGACAGGAGAAAATGCCGATGGGGGTTTGGTCGGATGATGAAGAATCGTAAAAGCTAATTCGAATGTAGTTTGAATTTGCAGATTAACCCCAGTTAATGGCTTCTTTTCAATTCAATTATTAGGCTATATCAAACATACCTTAAGCCATATCTTTTATTATCTTTATCATCACCTTTATCATTCTTACTATTATTATCATTCTGCTTCTTCTTCTTCTTCTTATTATTATTATTGTTATTGTTATTGTTATTATTATTATTATTATTATTCAAAAGAGAAAATCTGATGTGAAATGAATATTATTATGCACGATTAATTTCCCAATCGTTGTTCTATTTCATCTTAAATAATACTCCATGAAATGCTTCTATTTTCTAATTCACCCAATATTTGGCAATGGAATTTATTCAAAGCTATCTGCAACAACTACCAACTTGTTAATACGAACATTTTCTCTACAAGTTTTTACTTATTTAACTTAACGAAAGTAAATGTGCACAATAACGAAAGTAAATGTGCACAAATGTACATTAGTACGTGCAATATACAGAGAATACTCACTTTCGTAAGAGATTCAATAACAAACGAAAAAATAAAATCTTTCAACATTATTTACTTTCAAACTTTGGAAAGTAGTGATGGCTTATTATATTTTGACAAATTACAGGAATCACCTAACTTAATTGTATTTTGATTATACCAGTCTAGGTTTAAGTGACTGACATTTTTAGCTGTTTTGTGAATATATGGAATATCTTAGTATTATAGCCGGAAAATTGACAAGATATTTAGAAGTTCGGATCTTACCATGGTTTGTTTTAGACGTTCCGGATATCACAGCTCTGAATTGAAATCCCGTCATTATCAACTTTGCCTTTCTACCTTTAAATAGTAAAGTAGTTGCCTGGTAGTAGGTTCAATTCCTCTCTCTCTCTCTCTCTCTCTCTCTCTCTCTCTCTCTCTCTCTCTCTCTCTCTCTCTCTCTCTCTCTGTCTCTCTCTCGCTCTCTCTCTCTCTCTCTAAATTTCAACAATCTAAGCAAGCCAACTGCTAGATGAAGACATCAAACCTAGAATATGATGACCTTTCTCATT
>OZ024751.1:38713905-38716405 GCA_964016885.1 Eledone cirrhosa
CTAATCATATATATATATATATAAGTTATTCCGGGTTGAATCGGAGGTAACCACAGTAAGTAATGTTCTCAATACATAGCAGAGTATAAACGTTTTAATATAGAAGAGTTTCTACAGGACTAGAACTGTTTCATTCGTGAGAAATCATCAGGAAGCTCTGATGATTTCTCACGAATGAAACAGCTCTATTCCTGTAGAAGCTCTTCTATATATACATATATATATATATATATATATATATATATATATATATATATATATATATATATATATATATATACATACATTCATGTTTAGTTTTATACAGATATACGTATGTATATATATATATATATATATATATATATATATATATAAGAGTGTGTGTGTGTGTGTGTGCGTGTCTGCGTGTGCGTGTGTGTGTGATCTCCCACCGCTCCGTTTTACTCAGACAGAAAGTCACGTATATCTATATAGAAAGAGACGTATATAAACATCTATAAACATCGATAGCCAATTATATAGTTTCACTTAATATATCTAACACACTAAACCTTTTGTGATTTTATCAGAATTTCGTATATTTCCCTGCTTCTCTCCCTTCCACCATATTGACTCCCACTACACTCATGTAGACACATAAACAAACGCGCACACATACAAACACACATACGAGTGTGCGTGAATGTCTACGCATATATATGTAGGTATGTATAGATATACATATATGTAAATACGTATGTATCTATATTATATATATATATATATATATATATATATATATATGTGTACGTATATATATATATAAATACGTATGTATATAATAATAATAATATTTGTTTCTAATTTTGGCACAAGGCCAGCACTTATCCCAGTACATTACTGGTACTTTATGTTATCGACCCCGTAAGGGTTCGTTTAAACAATATAATATAATATATATATATATATATATATACATATATATATATATATATATATATATATATATATATATGATGGCTGCCCCCACCCACACATGTCCATACATATATACACACATACATTCATACATACATGATGGCTGCCCCCTCGTTATTGAGTATGGCCATTGCACAATATAACATTATTAATAATTATTAATTAATGCTATCGTGCAATGCGTGTGCCTGAACATTTATTTTTAAGTGAGGAAAGACTGTGCACTGAGCCAATCCCACTCTCTGAGAGACAGTAGCTATAACCCGAAAAGAAGAAAAGATCAACATCATCGGTAACTACTGAGCCGCAGGTTTTATATCGGAGTTATCCCAGTTTCCTGAGTTCCGTTCTCCTAGAAGAATGCCCTGAAAAAGGCTAGGGGGTCCTTCATTCCCAGTGGTTTAACCACGCGATCGGGTGTCCAGCCAGACTATTTCCATCTCCCCGTGCATATACATACATATCTACATGTGTATATACATATTTACACACTTTTGGAAGGCCGTTGACTCTTATGATTTCTTCCTCCTTTTGTCAGGTTTTGTTTTTTGTCCTGCAGGGTGTCGATATCACCCTCCTCACCAAGTAAACTTGGTGAAGTTGCCTGTTTAGTCGCCGACGACCCGACCATGCGACAGTTGTACCGGGTTACATGTTACCAGTAGCACTCAAAAGTGACCCGACATAAATACATACATACACGTGGATGTGTATATATTCATATATGCATATAAATCAATCGTGTGACAAACCTTATGTATACATACCCATTGCAATTGATTACGAGTTATTTGGATTCCGGTTTAAGGTTTTTTTAGAGACGCTTTAAGATTGGTTTTAAAAGGTTTCCTCTGTATATACAGCAGCCTTTTCCATCTTACTTAGGCCTTCTTTAGGAGTTTGTGGAAACTCTGGGTGCTAAACCGATTCAGAATCTGAGGTTGGTATTTTGTCGTGCCACCGGATATGAAAAAGTCTGTTATGGCACATATAGCAGGAGACTGCGGGAATGGGGGCGGAAAGGACTCAATTTTGATACCAAGCTGAATATTTACAAGACATCGGTGCTAACCAGACTAGTGTACGCCTGGGGAATGTATATAAATATATATATATATATATATATATATATATATTTATTAAAATAACAGATTAAAGTTTAAGCAAAGAATCGCTGCTTTCACACTTAACGGGATCTGAAACTCAGTTTCAGAAGATCCCGTTAAAGGTGAAAGCAGCGATTCTTTGCTTAAACTTTAATCTGTTGTTTTAATAAATATTTGCTCCACGGTTCTTATATATTTGATATATATTTATCCTTATCGAGCCCTCTTTGGATTTTAGTCTTCAAATTTATTATTATTACTATATATATATATATATATATAATGGGAGGGAGAGAGAGAGGAGGGGTGAGATATATAGGTTGGCAATAGAGAGAGAGAGATATCACAATATAATTGCATCTATACCATTTCTTTCAAATTATTTATCTGTTGTATAGATGTACATTTATCTGTCTCTACACTTGTATGTATGTGTTTATGTAATTATCTATTTT
>OZ024751.1:38726405-38733905 GCA_964016885.1 Eledone cirrhosa
TAATACAAGTCCTACAATATTATTTCATCTAGTCAATAAGTCATAGTGGACTTATGAGGGATTTGAGCTCAACATGTAAAGGAAGATGAATGTATTAGCCACTGATTCGGCCAATTCAACCCTCGACGATTCTATGAATGTTCAGACACAGATGGAAATATTTAAAATGTTATCATTGAGAAGAACTGATATGATTTTCAAGCAAGCAATAACAGTCAGGACAATATGTTCACTGTGTATCTGAGGAGCGAAACTGAACATGTTATGTAAAGACTACTGGCTACAGATAGACTCACATTTCATATAAAGAAAATAAGTTGACATTTATAAACATGGAAAACAATAAATATTTTGGAAAAAGGAAATAATGAGAAAGTTTAGTTATCGTAAATGTTGACAGAAATTGTTCAAACTTTACATAAACGTCAACTAGAGACTTTCTGTTGGTAATTAATAATATTTCGCAGTCATCAAGTTTTCAATAGTTATTCATAGAAATTTAACTGTTTACCAAATATGTATGTCATTCATCGAAATGACATGAACTAACCTATCATTTATACATCTACGTTTTATTTCGTTTTATCATATTTTACAACCAACACCCCATTCTAAATCTTCTGACGATGCTTGCTTTCTTTGTCTCTGAGTCTCTTTGGCCTTTACTAACTTCTCTCAATCCCTCTAATTGCCTCTTAGTCTCAGTATATTCCTCTCCCATTTCGCTCTTATTGTTTGAATATGTCAAACTCTCTATCTATCTATCTCTGATATCATGATGAAATACTCCCCCCCCCCTCTCTCTATCTGTGATATCATGCTGTAACACTCAAACATACAGTCAGTGACAAATTCATACACATATGCCATTGTATATATATATATATATATATTTATATATATATATGTATATATCCACACAGGCACATATACTATATACGCATGTATGTATATATATATATATATTTACACTCACACAGGCACACAAATACAAATTGTGTATCGATGTTAATCTGCAAGTATTTAGATAACTTAAAGGGCTTCCTTATTACATTCTTTTTTGTTGTACTTTTCCCCAATAAACAACAATGTATGTTTCGCAGACTTACTAGCTTTTTTTGTGTTCTTATATTTTTATTAGTTTAGTTCAAAATAATAACTGTAGTCACTTTGTGTCTTATGCTACCCTACAAGTGCTTTTCCATGTACCTATGTAAGCCAAGTCTCCGATCATTTGTATTTACATCAGTTTTGCGGGGTTTTTTTTATTGGGTTTGTTTGTTGTTGCTGATTCCTCGACGGGGAAACGATTTATTTTTTCAGAATCAGTGGAACTGTTAAGCATTTATTTTGTAAACACACGTATGTTTGTTCGTTTCTGTGTGTGTCTTTGAGAGTGTGTAAGAGTATATGTGAGAGTGTTTGTTTTTGCGTATGAGCAAGTTTGAGTGAGAGTACAAGAGTGTGCGGTGTGTGAGTGTGTGTTTATATATATTTATTCAAACTCCCTAAGCATGTAAAAACATGTTTATCCTAACCTGTTGTATATACATTATGGATAAAGTCAAAGTGTAAAGAATTATATTAGTCGTGACATTGTTTTATAGTATCTTTACATAGACTTAATGACAGGTTGTAGCAACATGCGTAAAACATGTACTTCTCCGGAATTTCTCCGGAATTTCTTTCTGTAGATATTCAAAATATTCTGCAGCCATCACCAATCAATGCAACATACTACATATATATTTCTAGAGTAGGGCATTGTTTAATTCAGAAAATTTCATTCCTTACACTTAACTAAACGACCAAAATTCCCCGGTGCTAATAAAAGTAAAACGTTTGCATAATGTGGTATGTGTGATATCTGTCAGTGTGCGAGGTGTATGAATTCATGCGGTTCATGAGTGTGTGTGTTGTGTGATTGTTACCCATACAAACACACAGTTTTAAGTTTTAAGTCCGGTAATTCTGGCCTACAATTGGTTTGAAGAAGCACGGTGCTTATTCTGATTAGATATCGCGGTAGGTGGTTGAGAGTACAAATCCGCCACAACGGTATTCATATTCAGCTGAGTAAAGAGAATAAGTGTGAAGTAAAATGAGTTGCTCGGGGACAACATACGGCATCTATTCTGCAAATCGAGCCATTCCTTTATGATATGAGCTCAATGCCTGCTTACTTGCGGCTTCAATATTCCTTATTCACGGTCTATAACTTACTTAAAACAACACAACCTTGTTTATGAGGCTCTTCCAGGAATAGAACCAACGATATAGCGGGCGTCAGTACAACACCCACCCAGTGGTTCACGCTCCTTCAATATTCACTATTTACATTTGCTAGTATTTTATAATATATTTTATACAACACAGCATTATTTATTAGGCTCTTTCCAGGAATAGAAACCACTACATCATGGTCAGCAGCAAAATCTTACCCTCCGGTTCACGTTCCTTCAACTTTCATTATTCAAATTCATTAATATTTTATATTTTCCTTACTACAACACAGCTTTGTCTATTTCACTTTGAAACATTTCAGAAATGCTGCAGTGCGCTCAATTATATTAAAGGGTGATTCTATTACAAATATATTTTAATTTTGCTTTTGTTTCTCTTTAATGCTGTTTATCATATCGCTTCTGTTTTATGATATTCGATGTTAAAAGAAGATCTGAGTGAGGTTTAAATATCTGTAATGCCCAGGCAGAGAGAAAGACATGTCTTAGAATAATTTTCCATAGCTATGTATGTATACACACACACACACACACACACACACATACACACACACACACACACACACATATATATATATATATATCATACATGTGTACAAATTCATTTGGATACATACACACACATACACACAAACATTTATACATATATATACATAGACATATACACATTTATATACATATATACTTATACACATATTACATATATATATACACATATGCATATATATATATACACATATACATATATACATATATACATATATACATATATACACACGCATATTTATATATATATACACATGTACACACACATATATATATATTTGTACACACACACAGATATATAAATATATATACACACACACACACACATATATATATACACATAGACACATCCGTGTGCTTGTGAGTGTTATCAACCTTGGTTTATCTTCCATTAAAAATACATTTTTTACATATTTTATTATAACATTGTTAATACTATAGAAACAAGCCCTGCTATAAATTATGCCTGGTTGATTAAGTACTTGAAATATATTAAATACTTAAATACCACAACAAAATATGTACATAAATAAATACAACATAATGAAACAAAAATAACAAAAACAAATAGATAAATACACAGACAATGTTTTATAATATTTAAAATACAACCAGGAAGCAATCGGGAATGGTCATTATTCTGTTGTTAAGTCGAACAGCTAAGTGAGCATAAAAACCTTTAATATTATTAGTAAGACACTTTAGCATCCGGATATTCACCGGAAATCGACGCAAATTTCCCTACGCTGCTTTTGAAGTTTTTATATATTTCATATTGTTTGGTTTTCATTATTCATAATCACATGAGTTGAGAGAATTTCAATAGAGTTGCTTATTTAAAATTTGTTCATGTTTTGGTTTGTTTAACTATTAGCAAAAAAATATTTTTTTCCTATATTCGGCTTCTGACAATGCAGGTGGTGATACACTTGTTAATTTCCTGTTAATTAAACCGTCTCTTCATAATACTTCAAGGCGTTTTGTAGTTTCCATGGTTACAATAATTCACGAGTGGTGAGTGGGTGTAGTGTGGATACCAAATATGCATAGTGATGTGAGAACAAGAGAAACATAAATAGCAAGAAAATACAGGCTGATAAAATTCTAAGTATTCATGTATAAACATGTGGTGGTTTCGGCTGTTCCGGGTTAGGTATACCATGTAATATTTCGAGTTCAATTTCGTCATAGCTTTTGGTTAATAGTATTGGTGTTAATGTCAAGGTTTGCTCCCTTCCGAACCCTCTTTGGGGTCTAGAGATACGCAATCGCAGGAACGAATTCCTGGACAGATTTTACGAAAGAAAAACACTGGCAGGAGACCCAGAGAGAGAGAGAGAGAGAGAGAGAGTGAGAGAGAGAGGGAGAGAGAGAGAGAGAGAGAGAGATGTTGGGACAACAAGCCGAATCAGTTGAAAATGGTTGCTTCTGACAGGATCTGCTTGAGGAGTGAACCCCGGCTCCATCAGCAATAAGTCGGTGAAGAAGGAGAAGTAGTGATATTAGAATGAAAACGATAAGGTGCAGCTATGTAAAATGTAATATATGAAATATAAACCAACACTATATATTGAAGAAACAGAAATATTGAATAATGATCATTATATAACCTACCTATGAACTTCGACAAATATAAAGCCATGTACATTTGCAAAGCGAATGTAAATAACACACACACACACACACACACACACACACACATACACACACACATACGGACGTATATATATGTATATATATCTATAGACAGACACACGTGTACATAACATATTATGTGGGGTGGGAGATAGTGTTTAGATGGCGTGTTCAATTCAATGTGGCACCCTGTATCTTTAAGCAAGTCACATTATGTCAATAGTAATTATAACTATATGTCGAAATGGCTAAACCCCTTTCAATCTATTGTGTTTCACCAAATCAGCCTGATAATTAAGAAACTAATAATACTGTAATTTTTCTCACATTATATATATATATATATACACACACACATACACACAAACACACACATATATATATATATGTATATATTTTTGTGTATGTGTGTCTAATCTTTTCCTTTCGTTCTTCCTTGGGTTTTTTTTATAAAAATCATGATAAACGAAGTAGAAGTCAT
Source organism: Eledone cirrhosa (assembly GCA_964016885.1). NCBI lineage: Eukaryota > Metazoa > Mollusca > Cephalopoda > Octopoda > Eledonidae > Eledone > Eledone cirrhosa. The sequence goes on from OZ024751.1 coordinate 38,731,311, forward strand.
GAGTTAATCTATAGATATTCAATCAGCTGTTTATTAACGTGTCTAGTTTATTATTTCTTTGCAAAATTCATGAAGGTTGAGCAAATATGAATATAGTCTTATTATATCTCAGAATAAATGTTATATATTACAGCAACTCTTTTATAGCCTATCAATGAGAAGAATTTTATTGCTTTTGTTTTGGTTTCTCGGTTGTTTTTGTTGTGTTTGTTTCTTATATTCCTTGATATACTTACTTTAGCAGCTAATATTATACATTTTGGGGTATATATGTTCGGAGTATGGCCATCTTGTTTGTAATGAAACTTGCAGATGGAAATATTCTTCCAGTCAATAATAAGTTATCCGTCGTCTGCATAATAAAGCTTGTTTGTATACGAATGAAACCATTGCTTACCGTGTCTGGAAAGGGAAATATAAATGGTTTTCCACCTACCACTACCCCAAATATGCATACACACACACAACGCACACATATAAAACACAAACACACACAAAATACACACAAAATACACATATACACACACATAAAAACAACACAAACTCACGAGGTAATTGATTTGGTTTTAGCATCCATACTCAGTTCAAATTACATGCTAAATCATTACAACACCGAAACCACAAAGTTTTAGAAAAGAATCAAAGACTATGTTTTCGACCTTGCATGGATCTTCATTTTAAAGAGAAGAATTATAAAGCTCTATAGAACCAGCAGTATTTCCAAGAGGAATTTTAATCAGAAGTCTTTGCTAATTAGGTGTGTATATCAGAGATCCATTTTAGTGAGGTCGAATCCAGTTATTAAACGGAGAATTTATAGATATTATGGATATATTACCGAAAAATGAAAATGGCAACGAAGATATATTGAAATCGACGTTAATCGACTAGATAGAGAAAATGTATACCACTTTGAATAATGACCCGCAATGAACTAACGTTACCACTAAAGGACGGTAGACATAGCAGCCAAATCTCATTTGAATCGCAAAGGAAATTCTATTACTACAGATAATGTGGTTGATAATATATTATATTTGTATATTTTAAAATGTGACTAAAAATCATCGACTATCGGAATGTGTGTATATATATATATATATATATATATATATATGTGTGTGTGTGGGGGGGGGGGGGGGGGTATGTGTGTATTCATGTATTTATTCATATATATATGAATAAATACATGAATACATATATATATATATATATATATATATATATATATATATATATATATTCTGCTCGTCACAATTCTGCTACTCAAATATATATATATTTCACTAGCAGAATTGTGAGAGCTTCGGAAAATATGGTTTGTAGTATTATTTAGTTATGGTTCTTTACGTTTCCACGTTCAAATACCGCCGAAGTCAACTTTTCATTTCATCCTTCGAAGACTGATTAAATACATTACAAGTCGTTGGTGGCCTTTTGCTTAAATCAGAAGTAATTATCAATGTTATGTATATCATGTCTTCAATCTGTACGTAACTTATATAATTTGGTCTACACTTATGCTAAAGTTGAGTGCCGCATGTATACAGCAGTAAATCAGAAAATAATCTATTGAAGTATCAACTATCAACACGAAATGAGGCATGTTATTTGAAATATGTAACATGTTATATTATTAATACATAATAGATTACATGTAGGGGTGAGGACTGAGGTCTTAATACGACAAATACTTATATTTATTATTATATTTATGTATATGGAGACATATATAATATATTTTTTATTAACATTTTCAAAATTTTAGTTGTACAAAGAAAAGATTATTCCTAGTTTCACAGAAACTATAGCAAAATTCCCAGTTTTCACCTGAGGCATTTGCCAATTAGCGTGCCAACGGTCTCATTTACTGATATTCATGTATCTTAGCCTGGGGCTTATAATTAATTTGTGTACCCAATTAATTCTATTGCCAATAAAATGCTTAAGTTATAGGATTTTTTTTTCGTAAATATATTTCTGGAGCTTAAGCCGCTCTAATAACTCCATCTTAAAAATGAAGTTACTTGCTTAGTTTATTAATTGGACTCCAAGAAAGTTTTCCTAAAACTCTCTCTTCTTTATTTGAAATGTTGTGTCTTAAATAAGATTGATACACTTCTTAAACTATGTTTCTATAAGTTTCTTTTTTAACAGAATCAATCCCAGAACTTTTGTATCAAATATTAGGTCATTCGACCTAATTGGTACATAATTACATATATATTTACTCATACACATCCATATACTTTTATTAAGGTCGTGTCAGTATCCTGATGTTGTGAAATCGTATATTTACAACTATATGGACTGATGAGCCTCCTAAACAAACATACAGGAGAAATTCCAGATTAACATTACACTGAATCGATTTAAAAACATATATAGCTTAATCTTTATCGTGTTACTGAGTTTTCTTTCCAACAACGGTTAATGAAAATAAACGATTATATATATATATATATATATATATATATATATATATATATATATAGAGAGAGAGAGAGAGAGAGAGAGAGAGAGAGAGAGAGAGAGAGAGAGAGAGAGAGAGAGAGAGAGAGGGGCGAGGAAAAAGGAGTATGACAGATTTTGAGA
>OZ024751.1:38748905-38761405 GCA_964016885.1 Eledone cirrhosa
TAATAATATTTCAAATTTATCAACGGGATACATTTCCAGGATATTTGGCGCCATGGCGTTTTAAAAATAAAACCTTATTGTCGTAATTTGTGATCTTGTACATATAATTATGAACAGTTATTAATTAATTTGGCCTTTTACACTGAAACGAAAGATTGCTCTTTTCAATTCAGTACATTGTATAAAAGATTAGTATGCCATTTACGATATCATTGAGTTTAAATATTCGATATTTCTTTTCAAGCAACAGACAATAATCTTTACTCCAAAATATTTCTCGGAAAGCAATCCTTGTTTATTCGAAATAAATATTGTATTATCTGTCTGTATATATATATCATTAGAGTGACGGAAAATGTTAAGGTTTTTTTAATCATGTAAGGTTTATGAGAAATATATTTTAATACGTCGATATATATATATCTTTATATCATCACAATGTTATACGAATATTTATTACTTATATTTCGTTGGATATTTAATTTCTGAATTGTTTTGGGCTCGGACAAAAGATTGCTGTATTTATTTATAGCTTCTTACATACCCAGTTCAAATTCAATCGAGGTCAACGCTGTGTTATATATTTCCTCGTGAGTGAAAAGTTCTAGTCAAATAAAGGAATCGATGTAAGAATTATACACACCCAAAGTATTATTGTATAAACTTTGTTAAATATATTTGCTTGTTTTCATAATCTTACACGCTAGTTACAACACCATACACATCCAGAAGTCCACACACACACATACATATATATATACACACACACACGCACACACACATATATATATATATATAAATATATTTATATATATATACATATATTTCTGAAAATATTGGAAACTTTGGAAAAACATGGGATGGAAGAGGTGATCTTTTTCGTTCTATCTACAAAACCTTTACGGATTATTTTAGTAAAGTTGCAATTCTTTGATTTTCAATTGTAATAAATTTGGTCCATCGTACCAGCAGTGTCACCAAGGAAACTATGACCAGAAGCAGACGTTTATAAAACATCAGGAATTATCAGGTTTATTTTGGTTCTCTGATTTCGGAATATGCTGTCACATCGTTTCTATTTTTAACACGCGTTTTTATTATAGTTTCATTTGTAAGACTGACCTCTTCACAAACTTCTGTCAGATTACCTAACCAATCATTAACAAATGGAAAAGATTCTTTTATCGTTTAAGCAACGCGGGAATTATATATATATATATAATAATAATAATAATAATAATAATAATAATAATAGTAATAATTATATATATATATATATATATATATATATATATATGAGAGCTTCAACGGTAGTTCTTGATATGTCTATATTTGTTCATTCATCTTATGAATACTGTCTTTCATCAGCCTTTCATGTGTCAAAAATGTGTGACCCGATATTCTGAAGATTCTATTCTATTGATACCTTTTATACATGTAAGCGTGCAGACATATATATATACACCCATACATACAGATGAGCACACGGCATATGTACATCCATCACTATAAATAACATATTTCCACTGTAGTGAGAAAATAACTGCTGCTTACGTACAATTACTTCACATATAGTACACTGTGGTTTAATCGTCACAATTCTTGTAAATTAGATGATTTGATCGGATTAAATCTTGGCAAAATTTCAGTGTAGATTTGTCTCTTCCTTTGCTTTTATCAGAGGAATTTTCGTCGAAAACACAGCGTTTGTGTGGCTCACACATACAGAGACCAAGGTGATGGGCCATTCCGATGCGAGTGCACTCGTGGTTAAGAAGAGTACCTATTGCTGATGAGTAAGGCAATGAATTTATCAAGGAGTCGTTGTTTGGCTGTGAAGCGGAACGTTGTCATATATATACATACACAATGTAAGTTTTCCGTCCTCCGTTTGGATTCCTGTCTGGGCCAAATCTTTTCCCTGGGATTTCAAATCTCGTTCCTAGAAGCCAATGCCCAATGGTTTGAAGATTAGTGCCTTGGATAAGAAAATCTGCAATCTTATTCATAGTGAAAGTAAATCAATGATACTAAATAAGGAGATTAGATACCATTCAACTCCTCCACGTTTGTGTAAGAGATGAAGCTCAATCAATGAGGCTCTCGAATATTAATATTGTTTATATCATTGAAGTCAATTGTAAAGGATGTCGGAAATAATTATATCATTCCATACAAAAATTATTGCAGAAATATGTTTCGGTGAATAGTTTATATTTAAAGTATACACATCTAAGAATGAATATATACATACATGCTCATAAACACAAGCGTATATGCGTACATTTATATACACAAAGTGATATATGCATAAATATATACATTAATATATACATACATACGTATACACATACATACATGCATATACACACATATATATATACAGGCACGTATATACATATATACAGGCACACATTATATATATATATATATATATATATATATATATATATATATATATATATATGTGTGTGTGTGTGTGTGTGTGTGTGTGTGTGTGTGTGTGTGTGTGTGTGTACATGTGATATATATATAAATGTGTGTGTATCCGTCTGTATGGATTTATTAGCCTCATTCACTAATTTAATTTCGAATACACGTTTGGTTGTGAATTTATTCGTAGAATTAATACAGAAAAGTCAGATTATACTGAAGAAATAATTAATAAAAGAAACCATTGTCCTGGATTATCCCACATTAATTTATATTGGTAATTACTTGTTCTATCTTTGGTACGGCATTGGATTTGGATGTTTGTTGATGATGATGCAGTGAAAATGACATGGGAGAAATTACTGTAAGAATTTCTTCATTATTTTATACAATTCTGACAATATTTGAGTTAGATGTATGGCGCCAATAGAACGGCAGAGCTTGTAGAAGCATAAAATGTAAAGAAACAAAATCACTCAATCTTTACAAAGGTTGATATAAAACGAATAAGATTTTTTTACAGAATAACATTTAAAGGAAGAATCTATTGGTTTGAACCAAAATATAAAATAATCTAATTTTCGTTGCTTTCAGTTATATTTTCTTTCTTTTTTATAATTCATGTTTCCAAAAGTCATAATCATCTTCATAAAGTCAATGTTGATTTTATTTCCCTTAAAGCAGAAAGGAAAATACACAATTTCTATATAGCATCAGCATAGAGAAAATGCGCATAGATCAGAAAAGGTTATATACATTGTAGATTAAACCTGGAATTCAGATGACACGTGTCAAATTGTATTTAGATCAATATATTAGATGGAGAAGATAGCAAGGGATTGGAAGACAATGGATTTCGATCAACATTGCAAAAGTCTCGTAGATGACAGATTGCCAAACAAATCTCAACATTGCGAAGAGTTGTAACTCCATTGTTTAAATCATCGTCGATATATATATATATATATATATATATATATATATATATATATATATATAAATACATACATATATACATGCAGACACATACTTGTGGACTAACATATCCTAGATGTCATAATTATATATATATATATATATATATATATATATATATATATATATATATATATATATATATATATATATATAGGGAGAAGAGTGTATATGTTTATGGAGTCATGCATATTTATATTATTTTCAAATTGAAAATGTGACTGCGTTCCAATACTATTCTTATTAAACATTTGTTCATAGCTATAAATCCTTTATGTTTAGTGTACCAATATATACTAATGTTCAGTGACTAAAACGTTATCGTATAATATTTTAAAAGAAGGTTATGCCTTATATACTTAAAATCACACACACACAGTACATGTTAGCTGACTCGTGTGCAGGACAGGATTTAATTGCCCTGGGCCCCTGCAGTGGTGAGCCCCCACCAGTGTTGGCCGTAGCAACTTATCTGAGTCCTTAGGTGGGGTTTTAGTTTTAAGATGGTTAGAACTTTTTTAATTTAATTCCTGTATGTTTAACTTTTCAATTACAATTCCTTGCACGAAGCGAACTTTGATATTTACATTTGGGATGGGGGTGCTGTGTATTCTCATTTGTTTATGTATGAGAAGCCCTCAAAACGGAAATGCCCCGGGTCCTCGAAACCTGAAATGCCCCAGGTCCCTCAAGGTCTAATTCCAACACTCCTCGTGTATCAGAATTTCCATGCTTAGCGCAGACTGCATAGCTGGTTTCGACCCTTCCCCACACACACATACACTATGATAGTTTGTTCAAAAGGCAAACTGTATTTCGAAGATATCTTTATGTGTCAACATATTATTGGTGATATCTGTCTGTCTGGGTATCGCTCTATCAACTTATATTGTCTGTGTGCAGTATTTAGTAGACATTGAGCTAGCTTATCAGCTGCACGTGTCTAATATCACGTAATGAAGCTACCGACAGATGAAGTAAACTAGAATCATATTGATATTAATGGTATTTTCCATTAATTTGTTGGGGGTTGAGGCTGGGTGTAGGAACACATTATCTCAGGAATTCTTGTTACAATATGGTGGTATGTACATACTCATATATACGTAAAGAAACGTACGTACATAGAGATACATACTTACATTAAATACATATATACGTATGTTTGCTGGTTCAAGCTAGTAAAATCACACGTACTAAGAAACAATATTGTAGTTTGATTATGCATCCAAGGTATTGTCTGTAAATACATATATATTGTGTGTGTGTGTGTGTGTGTGTGTGTGTGTGTGTGTGTGTGTGTGTGTGTGTGTGTGTGTGTGTGTGTGTGTGTGCGTGAGAGAGTGATAGTGTGTGCGTATTCATGTATATAATTTATATATAAAGAATAACCGTTTACCTTACTAAAATTTATATAAATCTGGTTACACAAATACGAACAGACAGACATGATACGTACACACATACATACATATATATATATATATATATATATATATATATATATATATATATATATATATATATATATATATATATATATATATACCACTGAGTGAGATATACAGGTCAGACGGTGTAACATATAAACACTTATGGGAGTAACATTTCACATAGTTAAATTTATTTAGACGTTTTATGAAACAGATATCCACACTGTTTTACATTCGTGACAATTAGTCTGCCAGGAATTTCAGATAATTTCATTCCTCCGATTCTCTAAGATCAATACTATGTTGTCCAGATATTAATCATCCACGTTCATGGTAGCATCGAATATTCGATCGATTTAAGCGGAAATCTTAACTACTTACAACTGTTTGTTTTTTTCAGCAAGTCGTATATAAAGTTATTTGTTTTGAAATTTACTTGACAAATTATATTCCCTTTGTCAGTAAATGTCCCTGATATTTGTTTGGTGGATGATAAAAGGAATACAAGTTGTCAAAAAGAGACTATACATTTGGCACTATATATCAGTGATACTATCTGCCTGTATCTGTGGGAAATAATATATATGTATATATATATGAAGTATTTCCGTAGGAAGGGAAAAGGAAAGGGGAGTGCTCTATGTATGCTACATAGCTATATAAGCTATATAATTATAAGCTATATATAAGCTATATATAAACTATATATAAGCTATATATAAACTATATATATAAGCTATATATATATATATATATATATATATATATTTAATACAATAACAGAGAAAGCTTTAAGCTAAACTCCGACTGGTAACCATCTCACTCAACAAACTTTAGGATATACGTTAGTATAGTCCCAATTTAGTGTTTGGGGTGCTAACTATATGTATTTTGTGGAAAGCCAAATTATATATATATATATATATATATATATATATATATATATATATATATATATATATATATATATATATATATATATATATATATATATATATATATAATTGGCGTTTCTTATCAAATGTATGTAAAGTCATGTGTTTAATACACCACAAGAACAATACTGTTTATCTAAATTACGTTGATGCTATCGCAATCGCTCGCTGATCGATCGACAGGTTCCCAGACCTCATTCGGTTGTCGAGAGCGGTGGAGCTCGGAAATTCAGACCAAGGAAACAATGTTTCCATTGATCGATTCATTGCTGATACTATCTATCCGTTGCAACTCCCAGTAGAAAGAGCAACGTGAAATTAAATGACTTGCTCAAGGACACAACATATCACCAGGTCCAAGAATTGAACTTGCAGCTTCACGATTGTGAATTCAACTTTCTAGCCAATAAGTCTAGCGGCTTCACACTATCTTTATAGTAGGAAAACATGTGTAAAACCTTTACATGGTTTGATGGGTGGCATATGATACCTGAACTCTGCAGACGTGGCGAAAACTTTGCGGACAATTATTCACGATACTCACAGCATCAGTCACGAAACGTTTATCCCACTCTGCTTTAAATGTCAATGACGTTAATGAATATCTGACATGAATCACATATTCCTCCTTTATATTTCATTGACTAACCTATCAAGGGGAAACACGTAGGAAATATTTAGTGAATGCCGTAACACCGACATATTTGCAACTGAAATAATGACATAAATATCGATAAAATAACTTCAAGTATTCTTCAACATAATGTTATAATATTGATCAGAATTTTGAAAATCTAGCCATTCAATATCTTGAATATTAGTATCCGTCTAAACACTTAATTGAGGACTAATGGCAACGGTCTCAGAATATAAGAATGTAGTTTAAGAATGTTTCTTATAAATCTAAGATCGGAAACGGGACGATGAAACATTTATCACTTACACTTAATGACGTTATAAATCATTATGATATATCAAATCACAACAAAAGAAACTGCAAAGAAACAGGAAATTACTGAGTATAAATTCTGAATGTTTTCATCTGACGAGTTTTAATAAATAAAATTCTCTATTCAATAATCTTTTCATACCATCCGTGAAACAATACAAATCTGGCGCTGTCACTCTCGTTTAAAGGTTATGGAAGAGAGAATATAACGACATTGACATGTAAATGAAGAAATCGGTTTAAATAAGCATCTACAACACATAATTTCGTTTAATTATTATGAAAATAAAATCAATCTAATTTCTATAGATCTTTACACCCAGACACCCACACACTCTTGTCATTATCACATACTGCTACGTATATTTAAATATAGAACACAGAAATAATGATGCGTGATTAATTAATTATTAACCAAAAGAGAGTGTGATGATGAAACTAGTTATTTCAAGATTGAACCATTTCCTAACGAGTTAATATAGTTACTATGCTACAAACCATGTTCCAACAAATTATCTGCTGAAATTAGTAATTCTAACACGGAGGAAGCTCTATAAGATTGCTTCACATGATGAAAATATAACAACCAAATTTTCGTCAACCTGCACCCTATCTCAGGCCTCCAGCCTAAATAATTGTTTCTACCTTTAGCACAAGGCCAGCAATTATCCCAGTGCATTACTGATACTTTATTTTATCGACCTCGTAAGGATGAAAGGCAAAGTTACCCTCGGCGGGATTTGAACTCAGACCATAAAGGGCCATAACTCTTTGCTGCAAAGCATGGCGTTCGACTCTCTACCGATACTGCCAATCCACAGGTTGGTATATTCACTTGAGGTATTGGCGTATACACATAAATATGTTTTCTTCTACTCTTCGGTAATATCATTTCAAAAAGAGAGGTATCACCCTTGGTGCTTCTGAAATGAAATTAAAGCTGAATAGTCGCCTTTTGAAGCACATAAACAAAACTCAAACAGGCAGGGTTTTCAGAAATATGTTAATGACAGAAGAACAGATATTAGGTGAGGAAGTCACGCTAACACAGTCGTTTACATTACCATAGATGTTTTTTGAAGGAGTTTGAGTGTAAATAAAAAATAAATAGCAAATACAATTCATGAGTTCTGGCGTAATTTTCTTTTAAACTTGGTATGGGTAACTTCTGAGATAAATTCGTTTAAATGTGATTCATTATGTTGTAATATATGATGCTACTGATTTAGCAAGAGACATAGGTCAGAAGATAATTTTAAGACGACGAATGAATTCTGAGTATAAATATTAATAATTATAAGGAGTCGAAGTGACAAAACAGGCAAACGTAAAGCAGCCTAATACTTTGATAGGGTGGCATGTGCAATGTCTCTCTCTGTATATATATATATGTGTGAGAGAGAGAGAGGGAGAGAGAGAGATAGAGAGAAAGAGAGATAGTGTGTGTATGGATACATATATGCATGTGTGTTTATATACAAACACACACACATATATATATATATGTCTGTGTGTGTGTATGTATATAACGAAAGTCATTTTTAGTGAAGAGATAAACCATTTAAGCAGGAAAAGCCGAATATATATCCATGATCAAAGAAATATTTTGGTAGTCACTTATTAACGGAGAACATTTTATTGAAGAATTTCACTATCATATGTCTAAATTAATGAAGCTGGAAAACGGCCAAATTTACGTTGAATTGATACGTGACACGACAATTTACTAAATGTTTAGACAAAAGTTTGTCAACAACTTTATCCTTATATTTTCATTCATCTCGTGCTTTCTCATAATAAAACTGCCAAAACTACACAGCCTTCCTATCAGTCTTTTTAATTGGTAAATAGGTTTAGACGTAATTTATTTGTATTTTTATATATTATGTGAGAAATTTTGAAACGAAATTAATGCAGTCAGAAATATACCATATGTCTAATGATTTCTTTGTTGAAATAAACTTATAGCGAAATTTAGAGATTGTGGTTATAAAATCACTGGAGACACCTGTCTCTATGAATATTTTTTAAAGTTACCAATATTAAGATAAAGTTATGACCCAAGAAAAACTGGTACTAGTGCGGACATATGTACATACATACACACACACAATATATATATATATAGAGAGAGAGAGAGAGAGAGAGAGAGAGAGAGAGAGAGAGAGAGAGAGAGAGAGAGAGAGAGAGAGAGAGAGAGAGAGAGAGAGAGAGAGAGAGAGAGAGAGAGATGGCTTCTACATGACTAGAACTGTTTCATTTGTAGTAAATCATCAGGAAAGCCCCGATGATATCCTTCGAATGAAACATTTCTTGTCCTGTAGAAGTCATTTCTATATTAAATATTTATACTCAGTTATGTATTGACTACCTTACTTATTGTGGTTAGCCCCGATTGAACCCGACACACATACCCCCCCCCCCCCACACACACACATTATATATATATATATATATATATATATATTTATTAAAATAACAGATTAAAGTTTAAGCAAAGAATCGCTGCTTTCACCCTTAACGGGATCTGAGACTCAGTTTCAGAAGATCCCGTTAAGGGTGAAAGCAGCGATTCTTTGCTTAAACTTTAATCTGATATTTTAATAAATATTTGCTCTACGGTTCTTATATATTTGATATATATTTATCCTTATCGAGCCCACTTGGGATTTTAGTGTTCAAATTTATTATTATTACTATATATATATATATATATATATATATATATATATATATATATATATATATATATATATATACACTAAGAAGCTGATGGGATCTTTGTAGGATAAACTCAAAAGAGACCCGTTGCAAGTTAATCAGGCATCCGCCAATTGTATTTGGTCGAGAATGTTTGTATGCAGTAATACTCAGTGTGCGTGGGTTGCTGGACATGTGCCAATGTTAGTACTAATTATAATCTACTACATTATGAACTAAACCCAAAATGTTCATGATGGTATCAGAAGGTAACCTGAAGATATTATACTAATGAAATTATTTCAAAAGCTCTCTCTTCTCTCTCTATCTCTATCTCTCTATCGATTATACAGAAATGACCAATATCAAAATTTCCCTATAAATTCGTTACTCAGCTAGAGTCAAGTGAGGAAATATATATAATTAATATTAATCTTCCTTAATATGCCTATGTCATGTGTTTCTAAGTCTAAATCAAACGATTATCTTAAGTACCTCACGAATTTACTATTCCGTCTTCTTCAATTCTAATTTATTGTCATCTTTGAAAACTTTTGTAATATAATCTTTCTTATTATAAAAATGAAATTAAGATTACATTTTCCAAAGACGTTCCTATATAATATAGTAGGGGATGTCACATATATTATATAGAGAATGACAGAATATAGCAAGTAAATAATCATTATAGCGTATCTTATGCCCAGACATATGGTATGTATGGCGTGCCCTAAGCTGGAACTAACGCATTGAGGTACATTTATGTATGTATGTGGTGAGGAGGACTAACTCCTGGGGAGGCATGTAAGTGGTGTAGTAATATACGGTGTGTATATATATATATATATATATATATATATATATATATATTTATTAAAATAACAGATTAAAGTTTAAGCAAATAATTGCTGCTTTCACCCTTATCGAGCCCTCTTTGGATGTTAGTCTTGAAATTTATTATTATTACTATATATATATATATACATGTTGTAATATAGTATAATTAGTTACAACAGTGACGAGAAAATGTTATATATGTATACATATACATATATATATAGCTTGGACTTAGTGATGGCTTTCCATCACCTTTAGGTACCTTTAGGTACCCGGACAGACGTTCATCCACGAAACTCGCGAGCCACGTATGGTCCCTCAAGGACTCAAGTATAGACTATTACATTCAATGGAAAGCCATCACTAGGTCCAAGCCATACATATATATATATATATTTGATTTATTATAGAAATGGGTTCTACATGGCCCTAGATTGAACAAGGGACCAAAATATATAATAGATGGAAAATAATTATTTATATATATTTATTAAAATAACAAATTAAAGTTTAAGCAAAGAATCGCTGCTTAAACTTTATATATATTTATCCTTATGGAGCCCTCTTTGGATTTTAGACTTAAAATTTATTATTATTACTATATATATATATATATATATATATATATATATATATATATATATTTATATATATAAGATAATTTTGCAGCTACTGGTGATAAACATTCACTAAGGATCTGAGTAGACCAACGCAAAAGAAATGTTATGTTAAAAAACTGCAACGCGCCAGCCACTTGAGGTATCGAACCCTGGACATTACTATCCTGAGCCAATCACCCTCAACACAGTGTGTGTGTTTGTGTGTGTTTACATGTGTGTGTGTGTGTGTTTACATGTGTGTGTGTGTGTGTGTGTGTGCACATATTTATTCACAGACACTTTTTTACTGGAGGGCTTTGCTGCTAAATAAAACCACTAGAATCAACAATCGGGCGAGAAACATAACAATAACGAAGACAGCTTCCTTACTTTTAGAAACAACTCTCCCTCAGGGATATTAATTATTTTCTCTTATATTTTTTATCCTACTTTGTTTAACAATATTGTTTTTATATCTACTATTAATAATGAAAGTGAAAGAAAGAAAGAAAAAACTAAACCCATTTCTTTCGCTATTCACATGTGTCTATATAGTTTTTCTTGCATACTTTATAAGGCTTTATGGACATATATATAGATTTCTACTAACGCTTTATACTGATAAAGATTATTGGTATACGTTTTTGTTTCTATATTTCTTACTGAATAATAAGTTATAAATAGGGAATTGAAGACCTAAGACGAACTAGGCCTATTAGAATATATATATATATATATATATATATATAGGTGTGTATAAATAAATATAAATGCATATATAAATATATACAGACATGCCTACATATAAATATATACATGCATACAGATATACGTGTATGTGTATGTATATATATATAAAACACATTTGTCTAGCAGGAAATCTCCAGAGAAACAAATACATTCTCTGTTCACAGTTTATATTTTGTGTAAGTAATTCTATAATATATAGATATATTGAAAATATGTCTTTATGACAATTTATAACTTAATAATTTGCGAGATGCATTCTATATAAAGCTGACTTGTAAATATATTATTCACACTATATTTCCACATAGACACATTTGCATACACATTTCTGTATATATAAACTTAGGAAAATTAACAAAGAGAACACAAGGCACCTAACGAAAACAAGGCAAGACAAACATTTTTTTAAAGGGGGAAACCTAAAAAACATATTTTTTGAAAATAAAAATAGAAAGAAAGACAGAACTCCAGTATCGTCAGCCGTTGAGCGGGCAGTTTTCATTTTCGATTCCTACCAACGGTACATCTAATTCAACCAGGATCACAGCGTCCGACACAAGCCAGAGCGTTGATCATTGAGTAAGATACAAGACAAAACAATTTATAGAAATTAAGCAAAACATAGAAACAAGACAAGAATAACGTAAAATATCGTGTTACATGTAAATAATTGAGATACTTGTGGGAGAAGAGGAAACACCTTCTTCACAGATTAGTCAACTTGGAGAGAGAGAGCAAGAGAGAGAGAGAGAGAAATATATAAGCTTGCTATTTGGCTGACAAGGTTAGAACAAACTGTGTCACTAGACTCTTGTTCTTTCTTACAATGTTTGTGTATATATATATATATATGTATGTGTGTGTATATATATACATATATATATATATA
>OZ024751.1:38766405-38783905 GCA_964016885.1 Eledone cirrhosa
CTCTATTCTGCATACTGTGGTGTCGGTAAACAACAAACATATACTAAATATATATGTACTTGTCTATACCATACTAATTCAAACTGCCTGAAGAGGTCACAGCCAAATATGGTTGTCACTGAAATATATATAGCAGTAATAAACGAAGCTAAATTTTAATCATTTGACTTTTATTTAACTTTATTTTACACTACTCCGGAGTAACCAAACCAACCTGCGCACCTCGTCGAGTGCTCCAGCCTGCATCCTGAGGAAGACGGCGTATATATGTGTTTGGTATGTATATTTAATCTTGATAATTTGTATAATTTTGTATAATTTTGTACATAGATCTGTTGAATATGCATACCAATTATAACACATATATATCCTAGAAACGATCGTTAAATAATGAACTTTTTTTGTTTAATATAAGGAATTGTTTATTCATTATTTGTTTAATATTTTATCTTGACTCTGTATACCGTTTATCTTTCACCGAAAGTCGTTTTTCATTACATCTCTTCTTTCCATGATATCCGGAATACATTGAGTTCTTCATACGGATTGGACACTACCGTAAACTCTTGGTAGATTTATCTACATATATATATATATATATATATATATATATATATATCAGAAAGTGAGTTTTTTTTTTACAAAATGAAAAATAACCGAGGTTTACTACACGAGTGAAAGTATAAAGAAAAAAAGATGAAATCGAAAATGCAACTGGAGTCTTATTTTTAAAAAATATATATATATGTATTTGGTTCCGTTACCGGTTTCGCAGTTCTTCTGCTTTTCAAAAGTAGAGTTGAGATGGAGGGTCTGTGGCTTTTATATATATATACATATATATAAAGACCCTCTTCCTGCTATATCAAGCGTTAACCTAATATATCCCTTCCATATACTCTAACGATTGTGTTTACCTTTTACATATATATATATATATATATATATATATATATATATATATATAAAAGGTAATTTAGATTTTTTAAGAGAATATGTATGTATATATTTATATATATATACATACATGTTCTCTTAAAATATCTAAATGACAATGTATATATATAGCCGTTTGACAGTTTGAGCTAATGTATTCCTTGATTAGCCTCCTCATAACCGTATATAAATTAAACGCAATCCGCTCTACTCTATATTAATTTATCCAAGTAACTTGTTGCTCCACTTCAAACCTGAAACTATATGGTATTTTGTCATAGTTTTCCTCTATAACACTCAAACAGTCTCCCACATCTTGCTCACAAAGTTAATTATCCATCTCTAATCCTTAATATGAATTTAATTAGCAATCACTGAAGACCCTAACATATCATTTGTTATGTTACAAAGGTCGAATTTAAAGAAATAAAGCACTGTTTGTAACTATTTTCTCGTGAACAAATAAAAGTAAATATTCTTCTATAAATATAGTTTTGCTATATATTGTACATACAGTGATTTTCTTTTCATTTTCATAAAGCAAAAGGTCACTGTGGTTACGAACTAAATATCAAAATAAATCAAGGAATACTCCAATGGAAGACCTTTGAATAGTAAACATTTACAATAAAGCTGTTATCACGTAAAACCTCAGATTATACTAACAAAACCTTTCATAACAGTTATACGAACAATTACCAAGGGAGACATCAGATTAGGAAGAAATTAAAGTGAAAGTCAATCATATTGTGTAAATGATTCCTCTGTGGTTAAGTTCTGTGAATTACTAATTAACAAAAGGCGTCTACTGTTATCGAAAGATTGGAGAGTAGCACGCAAAATTCACAAGTTGAACAGACTAAATCATGCTAAGCATTGTATGCCATCATGCAATAGATCAGAACTGCTGGCATTAAATTTGAATGGCTCTGATAGAATTTATTTTTGTCATTTTTTTCTCTCGGTAGACGTTTGACTCATAGGTTCATATCTTTAGAAATATTGCAACGAGATATAACAACATCTGACAGTTTTACAAATCATTTTCATAACGCTATTTTTTCCACAATATATATACATATATATATATATGTTTCTGTGAAGTAGTTCCCAGTTCAGCACACATTGCAGCTTTGTTGATTAAATGTATATAGCAACGAGGTAATTGAAGCCCTCATGAGATGCCAAACATAAGGCCCAACGAACTACCAGATATAGTGGGAGAAATGCATGCAAACTAACATTCAATTAATATCTATTTATCTATTTGAAGAGTGAAGGAATTTCTGAATCAGGAGCCATTGAAATACACGGCACATCAACAAAAATGCATTGGAATTTCATATTCTCATCTTTCATATCATTTATTTTTAATAATGCAATGGAAAATAGTTATCCAGTGCACTCCTTCTGTAACCCCCTATTGAGAATTAACGGCGACAATTTACAGATTTCATATTCAGTAATATATTATAAGTAAATCGAAAGTCTTAATATTTAAGAGCTTTGTATGGCAATTTTAGTGTATGTAAATATTCATGCGTTCTGGTACATGAATGAATGTACAAATCAATGTATCTATGGACGGCCATAGGTATAGATAGAAGATTATTTGAACAAAATATATATTTTTTTAAATATTAACAACTGTTTATTGATGTTCGGCAACAAATGTTCAAATTCTAAAAACGACATTTGTTTTCAGCTGATATCATATTAAACACTGTCGAATAGTTATTACCTTCGTTGCCATGGACACAATGACGAACTAAAATATAAAAAAACATACTAATTCATTAGAGTGTTAATCCAATTAACAAATTCGTTTTCCCGAAATTAGAATTACAGCACAAATTATGTATGTGTTTTGTTTCATATATTTTCCAACAATCCACAGTTCTCTCCATCGCCATCTAAACACTAACATAAACATACTCCAGTATTTCTGTGTGAGAGAAAAAAAGGATAACGTTTTGAATAATAAATATTCAGAGTGTTCAATGAATTTATGTGAAAAACTTTGTTGAAAATCTGGTCCAGAAAACGTTTCGTTCCCATGCCATATATATATATATATATATATATATGGTGTGTGTGTGTGTGTGTGTGTGTGTGTGTATACATATATATTTATATATTTGTAGTAAGGTTGCTTGGATGCGTCCATAGGCGGTATGCCAGTTGAGAACTCTATGCTCCTTCGGAGCAGAGTATAATTGTTTCTACGTTAGGCACGAAGCCAGCTGCATTACTGGTACTTTATTTTATCAACCCCGTAAGGATGAAAGGCAAAGTTAACCTCGGCGAGATTTTAACTCAGAATGGCAAGGGCCGTAACTCTATACGTCAAAGCATGGCGTCCGACTCTCTACCAATACTGCCAATCCACCCCCAGAGTATAATAATTGTTTCTACTTTAGGCACAAGGCCAGCAATTACCCAGTGCATTACTGGTACTTTATTTTATCGACCCCGTAAGGATGAAAGGCAAAGTCAACCTTGGCAGGATTTGAACTCAAATCGTAAAGGGTCGTAACTTTGCTGGAAAGCATGGCGTCCGACCCTCTACCGATACTGCCAATCCACCCCCAGAGTATAATAATATGGAAAACAAAGAATCAGTTATGCATGGGAACACAATTTATTAGCGTATTACAATTGTTATTCCGGCAAACAGCTCGTGGTGCGATCTATTTGTGGATCGAACCTGACTGGATTCGCAGAGAATAATTGTAACAACTGTCGATTGCTTTCAATAATAGATGGAACACTTTAAACGCAGCCGCTATGGAGGATTG
Organism: Eledone cirrhosa; assembly: GCA_964016885.1. Lineage (NCBI taxonomy): Eukaryota > Metazoa > Mollusca > Cephalopoda > Octopoda > Eledonidae > Eledone > Eledone cirrhosa. The sequence continues at coordinate 38,770,140 of OZ024751.1, forward strand.
GACTCTATATCTCTAGACTACCTCACATGGTACTCTGTGTATCTCGAAATCTCCTCCTCGCCATAAATATATATACACACACACACACACACACACACACACACACACGCACACAAAACCTCACACACATACATTCTCAAATAATTATATGGAATCACTCAATCGTTTCCAAACTTTCAAAACCACCCGATATTATTTTCATCGAAGAAAGTAGAAGCTTTAGTGAACTGGATAACGAAATGGAAGTGTTATTGCACTGTGTAAACCCAGCATGTTATTTAGCATCCAACGTATTCAGCTTCTGTCCTTATTTCGCCGGAGTCTCTTTAGTATTTGATTCCTAACTTTGTTCCTGATAAAATAACTAACAGTAACGTGAACACAATTGAAATTATTGAATGTACTTAGTTAACTGAAACAGTTCATCTCGTTTGTGCTTTAACCAAATTATTGACGTTATATACATCATATCGGAATATATTCCAAAGCAAATATTATCGGTAAACAAGGAAATATGATATATATATTTATTTACTAAAAGTGCTGTAGTATGGGTGACTGCTTATAAATAACGAATCAAATGTGTCCTTTATAATTATATCGTAGGAATTACAAAGGAACATCAACACCAACACGTTAGTTTAACATCTAATATATGGCACACTGAATAAATTATTTACTCTCCGATTGAATTATATTAAGACACATCGACCGACCTCGAAGTATTTATTTTAAATAATTGTTAACCGTTCTATTACTTTTAATATATATTACCTTTGGTACATTATAAGGAGAATCGCAGCTGCTGTATTATCAATGGGAAAGGTTAACCTTTCCGACCTTGATGATACGGTGTGTTTACGTACAATATACTTAAACACATTCCGGCAGAGTTAACTCAAAGGCAAACTACTTCTATGAAGGGTACAGCACTATCATTACAGTGTAATTTGTTACATTATTAAGTTCAGGACTGTATTCTTCAGCGATAATGACTGCAGACATGTGGGCTCTTTAAGACAAACATTACCCCACGTACAAACTAGAAATATATTAATTCTATTTACAACCAATTTTCTCAATTTCTAAATTGAAGAAAGAGCGATTACGAAGCCGAGAACCGAATACAGAAAAATAATTATTTATACTGGCAAGCTAGAATTTGGTGTTTCAAATCTAAGGAGTATTTGCATCTTAGTTCACAAGTATGCACTAGAATATTCTCACATTATTCATTGGCAGTATCGGTAGAAGCTCGGGCGTCACGCTTTGCAACATAGAGTTATGCCCTTTTATAATCTGAGTTCAAATCCCGCCGAGGTTAACTTTGCCTTTCATCCTTACGGGGTCGATAAAATAAAGTACCAGTAATGTACCGGAATAATTGCTGGCCTTGTGCCAAAAGTAGAAACAATTATTCACTACATACACTGGTATGTTAAATATAGTAATTGACTATGTAGTTACGATTGCTGTCACCCTCATTTGGCACATTTTTATTGCTTTTGTGAATATACAATGAAAATAATGTTTAGATATAGAAAAGAACGTTTTAAATATAGGCAATAGATTTCCTCAAAAGTAAAGATACGGAAGTTGGAAAAAGACACAGACATAACGCCCGACACTTCAATACATCTGTCGAGTCAACTGTGGTATTTCTAATTTCCTTCAAGGTACATATGACTATAAAACGGAACCGATTCTGAACATTAAGGTATGACATTGATATATTAAAGGATACACAGTAATAAGACTGATTCGATTTTGTACAAATCCAAATATCTTTGATGCCCGTGTTAAATTAGATTAAATTTATTCAGGTGTATTACAGGTATTTAATTTTATTGATCAAGCATTTATTGATGGATGGGTAAGCGATTTTGTACTTATAACAGTGTTAAGTGGTGACGCGAGCAAATATTGCTACAAATTTTCTATTTGTAACGAAAAAATAAAATCTTGCATTAATTATAACGGCGAGATACATATTACATTGGTGGAAGAAGATTTTCCAAAGACCAAAATTGAACACACCATTTCATCTGTTCAGAATCAATATTGGCTGTAGAATGTTTCAATTCCATGCTTCAAATAGGAATTGCTGAATATTACGAAAAAGAAATGTAAAATACGTATCATTTATCATTGAATATATATATTACGTTAGGCATAAACATTTGCTTATATAAGTTGCGACATTTTAATATATTTAACGTGTCGTGCATATCACATTAATTACATATACACACATGTATATACATACAAACACATGCTTACACACACAAATATATTTATATATATATATATATATGTGTGTGTGTGTGTGTGTGTATGCTGAGAGAGAGTCAGTAAGAGCGAGAGAGAGATATATTCTCCCCCTCCTCATATTAAACTCCATTATGCCCCTGAGATATTTTACACGTATTTCTGAATATTCACATAACCAATGTCCAGATACATATTCGCCATTCATCTATAGAGATATAGACGGAGAGATAGACCTGCATTTGAGTGGAAAATAACATTGAATACTTCCGTAACGAGTCTCCGTTGAAACACTTTCTAATTGAATATATATATCGATGTAAGCGTTACTTTAAAGACACACTATATATATATATGTGTGTGTGTGTATGTGTGTGTGTGTGCGTGTGCGTGTGCGTGTGTGTGTGTATATCACGAAATAATTTTGGTGTGTTGTATGAATAGCAGAAATACCTTTAACCCGATCGTAGACAGGTGATGTCGGAAAAGAAATATAGCCTAGCTTACTTTATCAATATTATTCAAATGTTTTAATGCTTATATAGCCTGATCCAATTCGGTTCGGAAATAGCTCAGACGGATATGCGTTTAGAAAGACAGGCAGAGAATACGGAATCTGCTATGTTTAGATGTTATGTTGACACATTCTATGTTTCTTACTTTGACATTTGAAAGATGTAGTAAGAGCGCACGGGCGCCTATGTATGTATATATATATGTGAGTGAGTGTCTGTGTGTGGTTGAAAGTAAGGAAATCGGAAATACATTGGTTGGAGAGAAAGAAGGCACAGGAAACGGGCGCTAATATAAAGAATCCAAAATAGAAAGCAACATGAAATTTCGGTTTATATAAAATTGAGTGAAAGATATCCAGAAAAGTGATGCATTATCGATACGTCCATATATATATATATATATATATATATATATATGTATATCTACTTTCTACACACACACATATATATATATATATAAAGTGTGTGTGTGTAGAAAGTGGATAAACATATAGATAAATATATATATATATATATATATATATATATATATATATTCAAACATGAAACCATATGCCAAGCTCTTTTCAGAGTTGATGCCACTAAGCTAAAATATATAACTAGGAAAGAAACTGAAGATGTTATCTTTGGTATATTTAGGAATGATTTATGCTTTGCAGAGTGCAAATCCAATTTATTATATTGATGCTACTAGCTCATTAGAACGTGGCAGAGACTGTCACATCTAGGTATATTATTAAACATCGATGGGTGAGGGGAAGACCATTCTGGAATTAAGAACAATCTGAGGGTGAATATAACTATTAGCGAATTTCTGATCTCTGTGAGCAATAGATACTTATTCTTTTCTAAAAGGTAAGTTGTTACTATGAGAAGAACTACTTAAATACAAGATTTCGTGTGGATTTCATGATCTCCTTTATGGCCAAATAAAAAATAAATTTGTTTTCATAGAACTCTACAATGCAAAACAAGTACGTTAAAGATATACTCCGCATAATGGACAGGATGGAAGGTGTAGAAAATTTAATGGAAAATGGTAGAAGGACACTTCACACTAAACGCCAACATGCTGAGCATTAGATATACAACACTTTGAAATGTAATGAGTATTTCAAGATATGAATATTGCGTCCGTTTACACGAAACACACAAATGTATATTCTAAGATTGAAATAGTGAACCTCCAAACAGATACAAATTTTAAGTGGAAGAAACCTTACTACCAGGAGTATCGGGACTCTCCTTCCCAAAGAAAGGGCCATCTATAAAAATCCACATTAAATAAACGTTTCTCTATTTCCATTCAAGATACAAGAATGATTTAATAACACGAAGAACATAGAAAAGATTAGAATTTGAAAATATGATTATTACATTACAAACAAGCAATTGATACCTAATGGGTGCTAGAAAGAATATTTATGTTAAGGTCTAATACATGCCACCAACATTTTACGTAAGGATCTGTGTCATGTTCGGAAATTGAATAGAATAACAAGGAAGTTAGTTATATTACTGAATCCCTCCAAAGTCTTGCTTAATTTAAAACTCCTTTGACAATAATAGACAGTGTCGTTCATTAGAAACATAGTAATGAAATGGTTAAAAACGTGTAAATATTTGCAAAACTCTTACTTCATGATTTCTTTAAGAATCTTATTTCGAAATTACCATCTAGATATTAATATATCCGTCTAAATTCTTCATTATTTATATACTATTTTGAAAACTCCAAACAGCATCTTTCGATTGAATTGGTTGTGAAAAGCCTATATGCGAACGAGACTCTCTAAATTGAATGCCCATTGTAAACAACGAACCACAATTTTACAGGAAAATAAATTGCGTTTACTTCAATATAAATTAAAAACAACCGGTTAATCATACGTTGCAACACATTTCAGAAAATTAACTTAGTATATTTCGAAATTAAACACAAGTCTTTGCAATTCCCAAGAGTCTTCTTGAAATGATAAAGCAACATATTTGTGAAAGCACGTAACATTTATCCCCAAGATGCGCTTAGATAAATGTCAGCAAATTGTCTCTTTATTTTAAATTACGAATTACTAATACGATCAAAATTATGGTTTCATATAATGTTTCATGTTATAGAATAGTACATACAGGCACACACACATATATATATATATATATATATATATATATATATATATATATATATATACATATATACACACCGACATTATATATATATATATATATATATATATATATATATAACGAAGGAAATGTGATAAGGAACCAGGTGGACCATAACGCAGCAAAGTACTCAATACTTAGGGTAGTAGAGTGGCTAATTCTGGACTCAGAATTAGCCGTCGAAACGGCTTGAGCTCAGCCGTCGGGGTCCTACTCGTTCCTATATATATATATATATATATATATATATATATATATATATATATATGAAGTATTTCTTTGAATAATTATCTTCCACGATTCTTAGAAACCTTATCTTTGTATTATCTACAGAAGGTTCCTTTCTGTATGAAATAAAATGTATAATTTCGTATAACATCTATGTTTATCTCTTTGATAACATCTAGTTAGCGTTTGAAGCCGAAATATATGATATTTCTGAGATTACCAGCAACCACTGAAGATGATTTAGTCGAGGACATTTAGGGATAACTTGTGAATTTGGCCTTGCAATAGGGATTAACCACATAATCCCATCATATTACAAACATTAGGGATTTCAAGGAGGATTTCTAGACGTTTATGCTTATAAATTACTTCCTTTATAAGTGATATTTAATATAATTGCATTGCTATTTAATGGAATAATGGTTTATATTAAGGTTTTACGATATGTTCGAAGATAAAGACAATAAATCTGTACATAATTGAAACTTAAGTATTGAACAATAAAATCTTTATTAGCTGGAATAACTATTCATGATTATGCGAGAGAGATTTGTTCAGCAGTAATGGGCAATCCACCAGTAAAATACAGCCTCGTTTCCTTGTTACATATAAATCACTTCACGTATAATTATCTTACAAGAAACTAAAAAGGTAATTTTAGATAATTCTGAAAAGAAGAGAGATATTATGTATACGCTCGCTCAAATCTCTCTCAAATCATAAGTAGAGACGTGCATATTATAAAGTGAAGGCTTAGATACCCCAGCAAAACAAAAATGACGGCTGCAACCTTTTGATGAAAGAACTGTCCGATTAAGGTTCACCTGTTGTTAAGCACAAAATAACATCCTGGTAGATAACAGTACAGATAGAAATCCTTGACAATATATATACTATTTGGGGTCTGACATGAACCTGTTTATATTTCTAAGAATATTTAGTGTTCAAGCCTTGACATAACCTCAGTGACATCCTTCTGAAATCCGACTCCATAACGAAAAAAATACATTAGATTGAGCTGTGTGAATCTTCGAATAACTGAGTCTCAATGAAAATGTATGATCGCCTCTGTCCAAAACAGTTACACGGAAACAATTACCTCCCATAAAAAGATATTAAAAGATATAAATCCTTTTTTTTTCTTTTTTTGCTTCATTAGGTAGCTTTATGAAAATCATCGACTTCTAGCAGTACTGTCTCTACCGACCCCAAAAATTGATTTGGCTGTCATTGAAATATTTAGCAATTTGAATTTAGATATTAAGTTATCTAATAATTACTAGGATATGGTTCTCTATATATATATGATAGAAAAGTGGGTGAAGTTCCATACAAATTTGAAGATTATAGGGAGAAAGAAGAAGGAAAGAACCCGAGTAATATAGCAAATGATTTCTTTTATTTAATCCAATAGAATATGTAATTTATAATTGTTACATTAAATAGAGTTATATTTTAACAAATATTAGTAAATTAGGTGTAAGTAGCCACAGAATGGGAGAACATATTTTTGTAATATTTGATAAGATTGACCTAACAATCGAAACTGGTAAAATTTGATAGAATCTTAATCCATGTAATGCAACAATTACAAAACCTACATCGCTGTGATATTTCACTTTTACCTATATATATATATATATATATATATATATATATATATATATATATATATATATATATATACACATATATCACAAAATTGTATTTTATAGTATAATCTGCAACCGTCTCTCTCTCTCTCATATATATATATATATATATACACACACTTGTGTGTATATATACACACACAGACATACATGTGCGTGTGTGTGTGTGTGTGTGCGTGCTTGCGTCTGTTAAGCAATATTCTGACGGCTTGTCTTTATTAAACGTTCTTTTTTCTACTTTTCATTTTTTTCTTGTATGGATGAAGGATGTACTTATGTTATTTGTGTAGAATATAAAGACGAGTTGAAACGAGTATAAAAGAAAAGTGATAAAATATTCTTCACACAACCCCAGGCTTTGCTGTATATGTTTTCTTAACAGCCGTCGGGCATGAAGGAAATCATACATCTAATCGCTGGCAGTTTCTGTCAACAGTTCTTAAGACTAACTGTACTTAGAGAATAAGTGAAATTGTTTCCAGACAAACATGTTTCTCTTCTCTCTTGCCTGGTGTGTTTCTTACGTATGGACACCATTTTGAAAACTAGACAGTTAACTTAAAAAAGAATAAATAAGAAAAATAACTCAAACATAACTAAAAAACTGAGCGCTGTCATCTTAGCTGGCTATTTAACGACTCCGTCTTTTGCTTTACTATGATGCTTATTTTGACTACTATCACATCTTGTTTGTTAACGTGTTTCTGGTTTTGTGAATGTTTTTTGCTATATTATTTTATTTTACTTATATTGCTTTACTTTTCACGAATAATAATCTCCATATCTCTGAATATATTTTTGAGACAGGGAAAACACAGACAAGACATCACACACACACACACACACACACACACACACACACACACACACACACACACACACACACACACACACACACACACACACACACACACACACAAGTGTGTGCATATGAATATATATATATATATACACATAGATATATGTATGTAGGTAAATGTTTATGTGTGTGGTGTAAACATATTTTGGTTTGTTTGAACCAAGAAACATTTCTCACTCCTATTTCTTAATATGTTCTTGATAAACCAATGCCTGTGTAAGATTAATTGAGATCAAGTGTAATATCAGGTCTCGGCAATATATATGCACATCTACATGTATCACTCTCTCCCTCTATATATACCATTATAAAGGCAACTCCTATTATCTATACAGTTACACAAATATTTTACATTATGTGTATATATATATATATGCATTATATACACACACACACACATATATATATATATATATATATATATATATATATATATATATATATATATTCGTATGTGTGTGTGCACCTTACTATATATTATAAATAAACACGTATATATATATAAATATATATATATATATATATGTGTGTGTTTATTTATAATATATAATAAGGCACACATACATACGAATATACATGTATACGCGTAGTTCCTTAAGATCGACATCTTACTCAGTTGTACTGTGCTTTATTTTTCATCGCTTACACGTTCCGATAAACTACACATTTCCCTGTCTACACTTGCTAATGACCAGATGCTAATATATATATGCCTATCTAGCAATATTCTACACACACATACACACACACACACATATACACACACACACACACACACACACATCTATATATATATACGTGTGTGTATGCGTGTGTACATCAATTTTTATTTCCTACTAAAGTTGATATGAATATCATACCGTAGACACAACATCTAAATTACCTATATAATATACCAACTTTCATGCTAGCCAGTTACTGAGATATATATTACATTCGTTTTAGCAAATTCGAAGCATGATTTCCCTAGAAAAAAAATTGATGATACCTGTATGTAGTTTTAAAAGTTTTAAATTTATTAAGTCCAATATGGTTTTTCACCTGTTTACAATGGTAATGAAATATATTTTCGTTCTTATTTCTGGTCTTAGTATTAAATTGAAGGTTGGCAATGAGCTGTGGAATTGGCGTTAAGTGAGGTGGGGGACGGGAGGTGGCAGTGTTTGGTAATCGGATCTAGACAACGTAGGGTTTTCAGCAGACAATCCAGTGTCTCATAGAATATGATCACCTCTCTAGTGTTGATGCCCTAATAAGATCCATCAAGTATAGCCCCTGTCAAATGATGGGGATAGTCATATGGAAACGCACTCGGTGTACCCCAGAAGAATTTTGGTAGTAAGAAGGAAATCCTTTCTTAGATAGCATGCCAAATAGGGAACGTAATGAGCAAGACTAGGTCGCACTAATCCGCCTTGTCTCGGACTGTGGTACACGTCGAACTCATGCCAATGTTTAAAGCAGGCGCAAAAGGATGATGATGATGTTGACGCTCTTGTAATTTATTCTAAAGCATTGGTTTAGCGATTCTACATCTGTTTCGGGAAAATTCGACCCAAGAGAAATGATTCATCGTTACACAATTATATTTTAAAATTGGTTTGAAAACTGGAGAGCAATACAGATATTTTGTGTGTCAACATATGCTATACAATCTTCTCTTCCCCTTCTTTATTTCCTAATCATGTTCTCGTGTATATTCACGTTTAAGAATTACATGAAATTAGACAAAGCTAGTAAATCTATTCTTTATAAAATGTCATATATTTCATTCTTGGGTTACGAATAGAAGTTATATTTCCAAATAAAGTGTCTGAATAAATGTTAAATGGTTATATCCAACATAATTGTAAATGAATCGACATTAAGATTTCTTTATGTAAATTAAATTACTGTTTTAAATATAACTACAAGCAAAATATAAATTAAAAGGAGTTTGTTGATTTTGAAAAAGAAGCATATGGCGAATTTAATATGAACAGTTTCAGAGAACGGAGGTTTTGAAATGACAAGAAAAATATGCCCTTCAGTAGTATAATCACTAAATTCAGATTAACTCATTAGTCTAAAATGAAATAGTAATAATAGGAAATATATTTAAATCTTCCCGAAGTGTTTAACCGATTCAATACAAATGTTACAACAAATTGAATATTTTGTTTTTGGTCTTACGCTAAAGTTTTCAGAATCAGACAAAGGATAAACAGAATAAAAAGTCAGGGAATCATTATTTCTGTTTAATTTACTATACAGAGATGGGAAAGAAGGGAAGCGCCCATGATACATTTTCAGGCTACCTAAATAAAGTATGTCGGAGAAAAATAGTTCTACTCTAACGTGACGCCTGACGAAGATACTTCAAAGCAGTGGACCTCTGTAAAAGTATATGAAGAACCAGATATTGATGTTAAAGTGAACGATGAATTACACCTGCCCTCTAATTAATGCACATAACTCAGAAAGTGAAGAGACGGTTCATTTAAGTAAGGCATCAAATGCTAACCTAACTGTTCGACCAAGGCTAGATATTAGGAAGGGTTCAGTATCATAGATTTGCTATACCACAACCTTCTTTTTATATAGCCCAAAATAGGAATGGATAAGATTGGTCAGACACGAACCGAATAGAGGAGATCATACGACGCTAATAAATAAATGTTTCTACATTTTGAAGAAGGCCAACAATTAACCAGTGCATTACTGGTACTTTATTTTATCGATCCCGTAAGTATGAAAGGCAAAGTTAAGCTCGGCGGGATTTGAACTCAAACCATAAAGGGTCGTAACTCTTTGCCGCAAAAGTGGCGTAACTATGCTGTCAAGCATGGCATGCGACCTTCTACTGATACTGCCAATCCGCAATAAATAATTGTTTCTACTTTTGGCACAAGGCCAGAAATTATCCCAGTGTATTACTGGTACTTTATTTTTATCGACCCCGTAAGGATGAAAGGCAAAGCTAACCTCGGCGGGATTTGAACTCAGACTGTAAAGGGACGTAACTATGCTGGAAAGCATGGCGTTGACATGTATACTAAGAATAAAGGTCTTACTGTTGACATGTATACTAAGCAATTATGGTTGAGGAACACGTGATTTTGGGTCTTCCTTTGCTCCGATATTCACTTTATCATGCATCGTCTCCTCTAACATCCGATGAAGTTCAAGTGACCAGTATCTAGATATTCAACTTCTCTCCAGTTTCAGACATTATTGTATATTATCAATCTCTTATTTTGTTTTGTTTATATTTTCTTATTTGCCATGTTGAGTATGCAATACATTATCTCCTGAAATCTATCCCTATATTCTCTCACATTTCCGTATAATGTACCCCGGATCAATATCACAGGCTTATATCCGATTCTCGTTCTTCAAACAGCGTATTGAATTCTTTAATATTGCTATGGAAGATTCATAAGTTGATTTAGACACTACGTTCTCATTTACGATATACATTTTATATTATTTCATTGTTTGGCTATATATAGCTTGATAGATAATAAAAATAAAATTTCAACAGCGCATTACAGCTATAGAAAGTAGTCAAAATATTTTAAATACCGGGCACTTAATAGCTCAGAAGTGATCGTATATTTAAACGGCAATATTTATACTATATGTCTTCTTGTATAAACATATGGTGTACTTCATTTACATACCCATATATATAAATGTTTTGTATGTGTGTACATATATATATAGAAATATATATATATATATATATATATATGTTTTGTATGTGTGTACATATATATATATAAATATATATATATATATATATATATATATATATATATATGTTTTGTATGTATGTGTGTATATATGTATACCTATATATATATATATAGTAATAATAATAAATGTGAAGACTAATATATATATATATATATATATATATACATACATACAAAACACATACACATATATATATATATATATATATATATATATATATATATGTGTGTGTGTGTGTGAGTGAGCATACACGCTGAAAATATCGTATTTCGTTTTGGTTCGTTTCGACTTCTTTTTTTTTTTCTTCATTTACGATATATTTTTTGGGGTATTTCTTCCCCTTTCGTTCTCATACAAAAACTTAATATTTACTAAATATTCATAAATCATTTTTTCATAAATAAATATCTATTTTCATTTTTCTAAATATTCTACGTTCTGTCTCTATTTTTCTCTTTTACCTTCTCGCATCCTCATCCACATTTACCACCATTTTTCTTGCAGATGTCCTAAGCCCTTATTGCTTCAATTAACTAACGTTTTCTATCTATTTTTCCATGATGTTGCACTAATTGCCCAATTACTGTTCTACAATATATTCCCCCCCCCCCCTCCTCTCTCTCTATCTCTCATTCTAAGATATATATATATATTTTTTTTAGTATATCGTTCTCTCTCACACTCTTAACATTTTCATATCGGAAAACTTTAATACCATTTTTTTTTCTAATTCCTTCTTTTGTTTTCATTGATATTTTTTTCCGTTCCAAATACAAAAATAAATGATTTTTTTTTTTCTTATTTTGTTGGGCATTTTATCTTGTATCATTTTTTGCCTATATATTTGTTCACGGTTTTATATGTATTCGTGTTTCTCAACGTTTGATTAAGTTGTTTCACTTGTTTGTTTATTTGATTTTTATAACATCCACTGATATTTAAGGATACACACATTATGATGATAATATAGCTATTCACATTTTATAGTATGAGAAATATAAAGAGTGTAACGGATAACTGGAAATTGAATGGTGTGCGGAGAAAAGTTTGAAATATGATTTTAATTACAAGCAACCATGTTATAACATCAAGTGTTTAGCTTAGTATTAATTGTTGATTTCTAATACAGGCGTTAGGTTTTAGATTTAAGGGATGGTTATAGTCAATTACATTTTTCAGTAGTTGGAAGTTAAATTATTATCGTCCGATCCATGAAGCCAGCTACCCGGCAGATTAAAGTGTTGATGTCTAAGTGTAACATAGACACGTGTACCTTTAAAGTATTTCTCAGACAGAGTAATAATTAAACAATGTGGCCTTTCTTGGCCTTTGAATTACAGATCAAAGTTATTTAACCGAGTCCCCAACAGTGTCTCTCTACTTACTGTCTCTCACATGTTTGGGCTCCTTCGATATTATGTTCTAAATAACTAAAGCAGTCGGATTGAACCTATAACCTCATAAACATGATACAGATTTATTTTCCAAGCAATCATATTTGTGTTTTGAATAATATATATAATGTTTGTAAGAGTATAAAACTAACTATAATCTAGTGTTGAAAAGAATTAAAATCTATATAACCTATAGGTTTAATAATCACAAGGCTTCTTAAGTTACTGGTTGTATTTTTATATGATTTACATTGATTTTTGTTTCATTCATTCGGAAAGAAACAATAAAGAAAGAGAAACGTAGGGAGAGAAAACATGTGTTTAAAGTAAACATTAAAAATATAGTAGAAAGTGAGAAAATGACCAAAAAAGTATTACTATATTGTTTGTGAACAAAATAATCCCTGTATTGCAAATTTAGCACACACGTACACATGTGTACAGATGTACACAAGCGCACGTGTACACACATAATGAAATGTAATGGTGTCTTCTCGTAAATATTATTGCTAAACAAGCCAATATTTTTTTCTGGAACACTGAGACGTAATTAAGAGAAATACAGACATATAATACCGTTATAAAGCTGTCAAAATTAGTGCCATGTCACTCGAAATTGAAACCTGATAATGAATTGTCTGCCTTTATATTTTGTTAAATATTTTTGGGTTTGTTTGTTTTAATTTTGTCTTATTTTATTCTTTTAGCGAAACCCAACTTAGAATTTTAATAACTGTTTTGATACTGTTGTTGGTGGTGGAATGAATTGTTGAGTATCACGTTCTTAGAATACTTAAAGACAAACATAGTAGAATTGCAGATGAACGGGAAGAAGACAAAGATATTTATTATCAATATTATCTAATAAGGAACATTGTGTCCATTCTTTAAAGCAGTTATATTCATTTATTCATTTTTCTTGCTGTGGTACCACAACGGGGGTATT
>OZ024751.1:38793905-38801405 GCA_964016885.1 Eledone cirrhosa
TTTTTTCTCTAAGAACCTTTTTTTACGATTCCGCCCTGCCCGTCCCATCAATCTTTCTAATTTCTCATTATTTCTTCTGATGAAGGACTGGCGTACGAAACGTTAAGACCCTCTTCCTTCTATTTCAAGCATTAACATAACATGTTCCTTCCATATACTGTACCGATTCTGTTGTTATTTCTGTTTACCCTTTACATATATATATATATATATATATATATATATATATATATATATATATATATATATATATATATATATAATTACACACATAAATATATATACATGCATACATATATATATATATATATATAAACAAAAACATACACACACACACACATCATATATATTCGAGTAACAGAAAATGATTATTTGTATACCTATAGATATAGACATAATATAAATAGAAAGGATAAATCATATTTTTACCATAGCAAATGAATTAGGTAGATATTTATCAGATATGATATTTTATAATTTCTGTCCCAAGATATGGAATGTCTGATCCATAATAACCTTTGGTGAATGTCTGGATGATATAATGTTTGGTGAATGTCAATATAATATAATTTTCTCTCCATCTATAAGGATGAGTGTTGTAGTCAATTATGTCGTGTTTGGTGGATTGTCAGTTTCGATCGAGCGTTGGACACTATGCTTCGCTGCATAGAGTTGTAACCCTTTATATTCTGATTTCGAATCCCATCGAGGTCAGCTTTGCATTTCATCCTTACTGGCTCAATAAAATAAAGCAACATTAATGCACTGGGGGTCGATTTAATCAGTGTTTCCCTCATCCCAAATGATTGGCCTTGTTCCTAAATCAGAAACGATTATGTAGAAAATAGATGGTGTTTGATTGGCAGCATTATTAGAGCGCTGGACAAAATATTTGTCCCTCTTTAGTTAACAACTTTTGTGCTCTTAGTTTAGTTCCCAGCGTGAGCCACATTGCCTTTCATTATTGTGGGTTCGATAAAATGAAGACCTAGTTAACTACTGGGGTTGATCAACCCTACTCTACCCCTCTGCTCAAATTAATGTCCTTGTGCCCATGTAAGAAACAATTGTTGCATAGGAAAGTCGAAGTAGACCTCGGTTGGAATTGAATTCAGAGAGAAGAGAACCAAAATGAATATCGCGATGCCTTATATCCGACGTCCTAAAACTTTCAATTCACCACGATATAATTATTCATTCGTATAATTTTAATCAAATCCTAATTTGCAAAAAAAAAGAAAAAAAAATTAAAGAAAGGCTTAAATTATCGGCTAACTATTTTGAGAAATGTAAAAATATATTATAAATTGAATAGAACAGAAATTATTTGAGCCATATTTCCAAAATATGGTCGATACACAAAAGCAATTGTGATAAGTTAAAATATGCTAATATCAGACAGAATTTAAGTAGTGAAAAGCTGTAACCGAATTCTTGGAGCTGGATGTAAAAAATAATTTACGATAGACACATTGAGCCATGATTAAGAATAGAAATAGAAGAAGGCATAATTTAACTGAGCTACATTTTGAAAAATTACCAGGAGGCACAACATCACTGAGGCATTCGTTTCAGGGGAATATTATATTCTTCCTGCCTGGTGTAGTTTGTTAAAAGCATCACAAATATAAAGTGACTGTCATTTGCCTCAGGTTTTAAAAAGATATTTCACTACGCTAATTTCGTTTCGTTATATATATATATATATATATATATATATATATATATATATATACATACATTTCACATCATCCTCATCATAATCATCATCTTCATTGTTGACGTCTTCTCATTCTTACTCTTTTTTGCTATCTCCTACATACGGAAACTAATGACTATAATGTAAGGTCTTTGTTCCTTTAGTCAATATATTGGCGAGAGAATCTAAAATAGTTTTCTGTCTCCATGTTTTATTGTTCAGTAGCCTAAGGCTGAAAAAGGTATTCGCGACAGCCGTAGACAAAATATTTAACAGTTAAATGATATGTAATACATATTATATGCTATATATATATATATAAGTTTTCCTCATATATATATATATATATATATATATATATATATATGAGGAAAACTTAATTGATGGGTTTGAGGAATTTCTTCGGTGATATAAGTGGCTATAAGGCAAACATTCTATCATGGAGTTTTGAATGTTTCGTCATTGATTACTTATAGACATACACACTTAATTATATATATATATATATGGGTGTGTGTAGAGAGAGAAAGGTAAAGAGAGGCAAGCAGTTTGTGTGTCAGAGGTAGAAATAAAATGCGTTAGTGTACATCTATCAGTTTTTCATAATTTATATATATATATATATATATATTATATATATATATATATATATATATATAACGAAGGAAATGTGGTAAGGAGCCAGATGGACCATAACGCACCAAAGTACTCAATACTTAGGGTAGTAGAGTGGCTAATAGCAACAAGTAGGACCCCGAGGGCTGAGCTCAAGCCGTTTCGACGGTTAATTCTGGACTGGAATTAGCCGTCGAAACGGCTTGAGCTCAGCCGTCGGGGTCCTACTTGTTCCTATATATATATATATATATATATATATATATATATATATATATATATATATATATATATATCATATTAAATATTCTTTAAGTGAAGAGAAAATATTTTTTTCAATAATAAAAGAGAGCCTATTACATGTATACCTGTACCTGCCACGTTATCCCGAAATATGATGTGAAGGACGAAAATCTCTGAAGTGATTGTTGTTAAACTCCATACCTATATAGGATTGACAGACAATTCTCAACATTTATAACATATCGCTATCGTTTTCATAATCTCAACATGTATTTAACAAACAAATAGTTGCAGGGTGATTCTAAGTTTGAAGACATTTATAACACAGGCAATAATGGAAAGAAAAAAACAATCCGACCAAGGCAATTAGGTTTCCATTGGCTTTCTTTTGTATATATTATCTGATGTTCAAACACTTGGTAGCAGCGCCATCACCCCCGTTACCGGTGACCGGAGACAGGAATTTAACATATAATGCACAATCAGAGTAGTTTACCGCCACCCTGACTTGTAATTTATTTATCGACTCCGAACATATAAAAAGCTAAGTCGACCTCGGTGGGATTTTTATTGACAGCAAAGCACCAGAATATATAATGAGCAATATATTCTTAGGTTCTAGCTGGTCTATCAATTCTCCTGAAATATATTAACGGGCTCTGATACAAATTGAACTCGGGACTCGTTAATTTGAAGGCTTTTATTTGGTTTCGTCATAATTGAAACACACCCAGACAAGTTTTTCATTAAAGTGTAATATATCATACCAATTATTCATTCGTAAATGTGGTGCTATGTCTTACTAGTTCAATTACAGCATATTGACTTGATGGAAAACGTAGTGTATTTTATACGTTTGGTTATGACTCGTAGAAACGAAATTACAAATTTTGTCCTTCAGCTTGCTGAAAGACATTATTAATATTTGAAGAAGATACTGGTATTATGACAAGACCTCATACGCTGAAGACGAACGTCTCATATTAACATCTAGGACAACAATTTAGTCGGACATTGTACGTTTAAATTTTTAATAAAAAGCCGGACTGTTTTAATTACCAGGAATATTCCCGCTATATTTATCCGGCTTCAAACATGTTTTGCTTCTGTTTTGTTTAATTTTTTTTATCAAAATTTGTCGTTTGGGACAACAAATTCGGAAGCATTTCTTTATTTTGTTTTATTTCGTTTTGTTTGTCTGTTCTATTTATTTTTTCTATTTTTCTGTTCAGTTTTATGGAAGGAAGAAGGGACAAATGGACTGAACAACCACACACCAAACAATGGCAATTAGTGGACTATTCATCAATACCAAAGTGACAAGACATTACAATTTTAATTAATTACCAAATATAATTACTTAAACTTCTCTTTTTCTCTAGCACATTTTCTCCACTTAAATGTTGACTCATTACTAATTGATTGATGACAAATATTTAGAATACTAGAAGCAAACCACGTTTGATAGTTCACACTAATCTTCTTCCTTGCGTTTCTTCCTTCTCAATAATGACGGGCATTATTTATATATATGACCATTGTTCATAACATTCACCAGACACCTCAGATCATTTAACTTATGAATTTTGAAATAAAATAATTTTCTTTCCTTAGCTTGACATCTTTACATTAAGTCAAAACAAACAAACAATTCGTGTTGTTTTTTTCTTGTTTTTATTTCAACCACACAATCGCCCCACCCCTGGCGAATATTGCGTTTCCATAGAAGTAGTAATTTACAATGCTGATAAACTAATCGACTGAAAATTATCTTTAGAAAATTCTGAATTGAATTTTTAAGATCAAAAGTAGACTGGCTAATAAATAAACTAAATGAATAAAACATATTTGTATAGGATTAAAAGAGCAATAGAATACATATCCAGATATATAGACACAGTTACAATAGAACTGTATACAGGTTGTATAGTCAACGGGCATGTTGAAGTCGTTAGTTTGTTTAAAGCAGTAAGATAACAGAAGACTTCATTACATTCAGTTTTGATATTTTAAAGATTCTATCCAATAAAAAAACCGTTTCAAAATATATTATATCTTAGAATATCTTACACCACTTTATTGATTATATATATAATCTCTATATATATTGAGATGCCCCGTTCGAGACTAGAGTACGTTATAACAGATTTTACTTCGGTAGCTACAACTGACATGGAGAGCTGAAAGCTGTTTGCACAATAATTTGTTCATTGTTGTGATAAAATATAACACTGAACATTAATTAACATCTAAATTAAGACAACTTTATATATATATATATATACACAAACATTTAGAAACGATAAGAGCTTTGCTTACCTCCTTACGGTGTCGATATAATAAAGCAGCAGTTATGCATTACCGTCGATATAATCGACTTTCTCCTCCCCTACAAATTGTTGACTTTGTGTGAAAAGTAGAAACAATTTTCATTATTATCATTACTATTAAGTTCCAAGTTCAAATCTCGCCGGGGTTCACTATGCCTTTCGTTATTACGGGGTCAATACAACTAAGCATCAGTAATACACTGGAGTCGTTTAATCGATTTTCCACTGGCCCAAAATATCTGGCTATGTGCCTAAAGTAGAAACAATTATCATTATTCCCATTAAGGTGGATTTGCAGTATCGGTAGAGGGTCGGACGTCATGCTTTGCAGCAAAGAGTTGCGTCCCTTTATGGTCTCAGTTCAAATCCCGCCGAGGTTTACTTTGTCTTTCATCCTTACGAGGTCGATAAAATAAAGTACCACTAATGCACTGGGATAAATGCTGGCCTTGTGCCAAATGTAGTAACAATTATTGCCAATATTACTAAGTTTGTTACTTCATAAAAACGTCTGATATTTCAAGACAACATTTTAGCAACATTTCAGCCATAAACTCAATTTCCAAATGTTACACAGATCTAAATAATTAACTACATACTATTTGAAATAGTTCCGATAAAAATTTATCATATTAAAGCCCAATAATTCCCGGTAGATTACGTACATTTGGATACACTATGGGGCAAGTGTGTTACGATAGCCCTGTGTTGACTAAAGCTTTGTACCTGGAATTTGACAGATGAAACCTGCAGCAGTTCAGTATACATATATATATATATATATATATATACAAATGGATGTACAGCATAGTCGATGTTCGAACTGCAACTAAGCCAACGAATGCAATCAGAAGTGCAGCCAAGCACTCGATAAGGTATAAAACCTTAGAGTAATAACATACACTTTAAAAGGCTTTGCAAATTGAAGATAGCGACCGGTAATTCAGCCGCGGGGACCGTAGCAACGAAAGAACTGACTCGCGAGAAAAAATACATATATATATATATATATATATATATATATGTGTGTGTGGCCAGCGGCGCCGATTGGCGCCCGACAGACTGGTCGGTCAAGGTGATATATATATATATATATGTATGTATGTGTGTGTGTAAATCAGGATGGAATCAGTTTGAAAGTGAGTACTCAATACTCTGTATCGTAGACTGTGGTTATTTCATAGTGTCACAACCCGACGCCTGGAACTAGCTGTTGAAACGGCAAGACTCTTTTATATATATATATATATATATATATATATATATAAGTGCTTACATTTATTAGTGTCTCCATGTTATTTATTATTCTATCACACTATAGTAACGAATGAATTATGAGCCATCAAATGTTTATAAATATACTTACAAACTTGGAATATATATATTATTTAAATCATCTACATAGGAAGCAATTATATAATAATATAAGCTGATTATAAAATAAATAATTCAGTGTATTGAATTATATTCTTCGCACCCCGCCTCCAGAATGTACATGCTATAACTATAGATTCATAAACAATATATATTACGTTAATAATTACAAAAGCAACTAGTTCAGTGCCATCTTGTAAAATGATCTCATCCGTATAAATTTACGTTATATTCTTCCTTCACTAGTTCCCACCTGTCATTAAATAATATTAAAAATATTATATAGATATGTACAGTTAATCATTTTATTGTCAACCCATTTACCACCAATGTTCGTCCTCCTTAAATACTCATATATTGATAATTAGCATTGTAAGGGTAACCAAAACTGGACTTAGCTATGTGGTGCCTCACCCCAACCTTATGAGATATCATGGGTGTACGGGATAATTTGAAAGGCAATGTATTACGGTGGAATGTCGTTCGTGATATCAAACCTTTAGTGACTCTTACTACAGGTTTGAATTTGTTGTATCTACTTTACACTATATCCCAAGAGTTAAATGAAGAGTCAGTCATTATATCAAATTAAATAGAAATAGAAATATATCAACACAAGTTCATAAACTTTGCTTCTAAACGTTGGGCAGCAGAAAATAATAGTTAAATCTGAAGCAAATATAACCGATTCCCTGTGTTTTTGAATGACTAAAACTACTCTACAGTAATGTAAAGTCAGTGATTCATAAATAGAATTCATAATTTTTTAGCTTCTATCTTCTTTTCTCATAAACGCAAGAGGAGATTTCGAATGAAATTAAAACGGTAATTTTATTAGAACTGAGCAAGACATGGGAATATAACATATCGACGTATATCTATTTACAATCACTATAGTCTGTTTGTCGGGTTATTTTTACTTGAGGCAAGCCAATATGAAATGACATAGATTTTCGTCCCTCTTTATAGTATATCTATACTGAGATTTTTACATTCACTCCGTCTATTTTTGTGGTCACTTAAAACCTCAGAAACCAACTCAGAATACCAAAATGCATCCAAGGGAAATATAAATCTTTACACCGAATATTTCTTTCTCTTTCACTTTCTTCATTTTTCTTTTCACCGAAATATACCGGACGTGAAGCGTTGATATAGAGTGAGTTATATATATATATAGATGACACTTATATACATCCCCAGGGAAAATAGTTATGGCTATCTAGATATAGGATTTTC
>OZ024751.1:38811405-38831405 GCA_964016885.1 Eledone cirrhosa
CGGCCCTTGCCATTCTGAGTTCAAATCCCGTCGAGGTTAACTTTCCCTTTCATCCTAACGGGGGTCGATAAAATAAAGTACC
Organism: Eledone cirrhosa; assembly: GCA_964016885.1. Classification (NCBI taxonomy): domain Eukaryota; kingdom Metazoa; phylum Mollusca; class Cephalopoda; order Octopoda; family Eledonidae; genus Eledone; species Eledone cirrhosa. The sequence goes on from OZ024751.1 coordinate 38,811,488, forward strand.
AGTAATACACTGGGATAATTGCTGGCCTTGTCCCTATTGTAGAAACAATTATATTATCTAATTAGATGGATTGGCAGAATCAGTAGAGCGTCAGACACTATTCTTTGCAGCATAGTGTTATGGCTCTTTATGTTCTGAGTTCAAATCCTGACAATGTTAGCTTTGCCTTTCATCCTTATGGGATCGATAAAATAAAGTACCAGTAATGCACTGGGATAATTGCTGCCTTGTGCCAAAATTAGAAACAATTTTATTATCTAATTAGATAAAATAGCATAAAAAGAAAGAACTGCCTTTATCTCCACTATAGCAATCCCATTACTGTCCAGTTGATATATTATCCTTAAATAGGTACCACAGTATGTACAACTCATCACATGAGGTTCAATATATCATTGTTACTGTGCCGCCATATATTTCTAAACTTGTGATAAATTACAAAATTAATAATTGTAATGTTGTTATTTAGTTATTTTGTTTAGCGAAAGATAACGCCTGATCGAGCAGAACTTTGATCAAATGAAATTTTCATCATAGATATGATGCTTTGCTTGTGGATAGGGGTTAGTATATGAGCAGGGACATTTTTCAACATGCTCTTTCGTATGAAGTAGATTCCTTTGCTTTATCTAGACCTTCCCGTGTTGTTCTTATGGAGTTTTTTTCTTAAGATTGACAACGTTAATCATAATGACAATGATGGTAATGACAAAAACGAAGGTGTTGTTTGGGCTAGATTTTAACTGATGTCATTTAATTAGTGATTTACGATTATGTTTCCTGTATATGGCTGTGCTTCACTTAATTTATTTTCAATGATAGGATTTCTTAGTTGTTCTGTTTTGTATTTCAATTGAGTTTCTTTTTTTTTATGCCTCTTCGTGTTTGAATAATCCTTTTTGTTTAACCAAGCATTCATTATTGGTTGCTTATCTTCCGTTTCAAAGACAGCAAAGTATTTATAGAGCTCTGTATCGACAGCAATAAACAAGGGACAAAGAATAGCGAAAGGAAAACAGCAGTTAAAACAGATATATAGATAGACATACACTTATAGGAAGAGAGCGACACGCACAATAAAGAGATGGCGGATATATACGCATACACACAAACATATATATATATATATATATATATATATATATATATTTACATATATAAATGTGTGTATGTGTGTGTACGTGTGTGTGTATTGGAAGAGGCAGAGAGCGGGGTCTAACTTTAAGAAGGGGTAAAGTGTGAGGGATGTATTAAAATGCAAAAAAAAAAAACAGATAAAGAAGTGGAGTTGGACAGAGACGAAATAGAAGTAAATATAACTATTTTGCTCGATGTTGGCCCAGGTTTTGTACAGGGAGCCAGAGCATTGTAGCAGTGTCCACACACACACACACACACACACACACACACACACACACACACACACACACACACACACACACACACACACACACATATATATATATATATATATATATATATACACATATATATATATATACATACATATATAATATGTATATAAGCATATATATTTACACACACACACATATATATATGCATATATATACATAAATACACATATATGTGTATATATATATATACACGTATATTATATATATATATATATATATGTGTGTGTGTGTAAGTATACTTGTATATATAAAAAATTCGACGGGACGAGGATAGGGAGGGTAAAATATCGAGAGAAATTTTGAGAACAAATTTGTAGGTGAAAGAATATAAAAAGCAAGTTAACAGGAAGTATTAAACACGATAATAACAAACACATGACATTAGAAGAGAATAGATGCTCTTGTTAATACGTCATTGTTAATGGCTGACAAAGAAGTGAGGCGTGCGGATCATTAATAAACAGGAAAGAATGGATAGAATGGTGATGGGGAGAGAACATAATAAATAAATAATTGTTTCTACTTTAGGCACAAGGCCAGCAATTATCCCAGTACATTACTGGTACTTTATTTTATCGACCCCGAAAGGATGAAAGGCAAAGTCAACCTCGGCGGGATTTGAATAAATAATTGTTTCTACTTTAGGCACAAAGCCAGCAATTATCCCAGTACATTACTGGTACTTTATTTTATCGAACTCGTAAGGATGAAAGGCAAAGTTAACCTCGGCGGGATTTGAACTCAGAATAGAAAGGGCTGTAACTCTTTGCATCAAAGCATGGCGTCCGACCCTCTACCGATACTGCCAATCCACCGGGATTTGAATAAATAATTGTTTCTACTTTAGGCACAAGGCCAGCAATTACCCAGTGCATTACTGGTACTTTATTTTATCGACCCTGTAAGGATGAAAGGCAAAGTCAACCTCGGCGGGATTTGAACTCAGATCATAAAGGGACGTAACTATGCTGGAAAGCATGGCGTCCGACCCTCTACCGATACTGCCAATCCACCATACGGGATTTGAATAAATAATGAAAGATGAACAGACACACGCACAGATATATATATACATATATATATATATATATATATAAATACTTAGGTTAATAGGAGTTAGGTATTGTATACCCGTGTCCCATTAAGGTATTGGCAGCATAATAATTAGCTCTCTCTCTATATATATATGTATATATATATATATATATATATATATATATATATATATATATATATATATATATATATATATATATATATATATATATATACATAAAGAGAGAGAGAGAAGGAGAGATAAATAGATGGAAATGAAAGTACATATATATATATAAAGCAAAAACAGGATAGTGAGGGTGGAGATAACAGAAATTATTTGTGCCAAGTTCCCTGCCATTTGGATACATCAATCTATCTCTCTCTCTCTCTCTCTCTCTCTCTCTCTCTCTCTCACTCTCTCTTTCTCTCTCTCTCTCTCTCTCTCTCTCTCTCTCTCTCTCTCTCTCTCTCTCTCTCTCTTAACGTACACACACACAAACACACACATATATATATTTATATATATATATATATATATATATAAACGAGTAGGACCCCGACGGCTGAGCTCAAGCCGTTTCGACGGCTATTTCGACGGCTAATTCGTCCAGAATTAGCTGTCAAACGGCTTGAGCTCAGCCGTCGGGGTCCTACTCGTTCCTATTACCCACTCTACTACCCTAAGTATTGAGTACTTTGGTGCGTTATGGTCCACCTGGTTCCTTACCACATTTCCTTCGTTATATATATATATATATATATTTATATATATATATATATATATATATACAGTGATATGTGCATACATAAAGACACACTTTATATATACATATATATGTACATACATTGTTGCTATTTTGATTTACGTAATCAGTTTTCATTCAACTTATATTTCCCTTGTAATTCTGTTGCTTACATTGCACTATGATATATTTTGTTGTGAATCGTACTTGAATTTTCAAACCATTTTTATTTAACTCCTCAAAACACTTTCTTCGTCTCCGTTAAATTATTCGTCAGGCACACCTTCCTTCTGGTCCTGTTAGACGCAACCATCGCCAGTTGATTCTGAAGGATTTCTGTGCTAGAGAAGCCGAACTCATTGATGTCATCTAACTGACTTTCATTGGAGCCTATTCCTCTCTTTACTACCGGTTGATTTATCCAGCAAAATATGTGCAGTAATACTAACTGGGACATTCCAAGCACATGTCCATAATATCAGAGCTGTGATCTCACAATTACCTAGAGCAAATCCATGATCATCAAGTTACATATAACATCTAATGCGAATATTCCACAGATACTTCGCAGAAAGCCCTTGTATTTGCGATCGTATTATTTCGGACATTGAAGATAACGTGTTTAACTTTTACACCTGCCTCCTTTTTACTAGTGATCGAATGCTGAACCTGACACAAACTCCACTAGCTCCTACAATTCTTAAACTTATTTCAGCCCCCTTGCAATCCATCACTTATGAACACATGCCCGAGATACTTGAACATCTTCACATAATTCAGGCAACTCCTCTCACATATAGAGTGCACAGTATAGGCTCCGTTGAGTGCTCAGTCCTCACGGAACTGATTTTCGTTCCTACCACGTGGCACTCTTCAGGAAACCACTGAAGTGCATGTCGGAGAAAACAGTGACGTGATCTTCAGTGTTGCTCAGTGATAAAACACACGAACAAGAATCAAAATCCCGACATTCCCATCGTGAGCCGAACGCCCTAACAATTTACAAATGCATCACCCCAAACATATGAATATTTCAACAGAAAACAAAACCTGTTACAAATATAGATTACTCAGTTTAATTAAGATTTTATCCACAAAATAGATTCATATTTTGCTCTTTTCGTAGCAAAACTGGTAACAAAATCGGTTAAAATTAACCTCATTCCTTTATCTCTAGCAGCCAATTCTATAATTGCCTTTCAGGTCAAACATCGTTACTAGCCAATCCCTTGTACAGATAGATTCACAGCTACAATAAAATATACTTTACACTAAAATTTGAAAAAATTGTTTCTCTCATTTCCACAATTAAATATACGACCCCCCCCCCCCCATATACACACATATACAGCCCCCCACATATATATATAGATATATATATAGAGAGATAGAGAATGAGAGAGAGAGAGAGAGAGAGAGAGATAGAGAGACACACACACATATATATATATAATTGTTATTTCGGACTAGCAGTTGATTGCGCTTAACTAACGCCAGAGACACGAAAACTTTAAGCATGACAAAATAATACATTACATACGTATATAGATAGATAGACACATATATTGTGGACATCTGTGGGCTTACGTCTGTGTATGTGTGTGTATATATATATATATATATATATATATATATATATATATATATATATATATATATATTTACGTGTGTGTGCGTGTGTGTCAGTTTGTGTGTGTATGTATATCTGTGTGTGTCTGAGTGTATGTGTGTGTGCGTGTAGGTTTATATATAGATATAACGTCTAACTATTAGTTCCTGCAGTGGCAGCTGAAGATGGCGGACGTGGAAGAAGAAGATTTTAAATAATATATAGGCTAACATCAATGTCGCCTGCTGAAGCAGAGAGCATAATTGATGCAATAACTGGATAGTAAATTACACCAAAATATAGAGGCGCCAAAATCATCAATATCTAAATGCACAATTAAATTCATTTCCAAAGAAATCCATTATTGAAGTGCAAATATCCAAATTGATGCTAGGGAGCACCCTAATATAAATGTATAGATTGAATCGTTAAGTGATGTTGATAGATGTTGAAGAAACCTTACTGTAGTGTGTGTGGAGGGAGGGGGGAGTTGAACCATTGGAAAGTGTCCGGAAGTTAGAAAATTGTATCGGCCTCAAAAGAACTCGCCCGCTTTCACACATTTCACAAACTTACACTTATGCACAACTATATATGCACTCGTTTATAAACCATGAATATATATATATATATATATATATATGTGTGTGTCTGTGTGTGTGTGGGGGGGGTGTATGTGTGTGTGGGTGTGGGTGTGTATGTATGCGTGTATGTATATGTATACATATACACATTCATCCATACATCCGTATATACATACATAGAGAAGAGGGGAATGTATATATATATATATATATATTATATATATATATATATATATATATATATGTGTGTGTGTGTGTGTGTGTGTGTGTGTGTAAGTATGTATGTATATACGTACATATCTATCTCTCTGTTTCGCTCCACACTCATTATATATATTCACACATCCATACATATATAAAAGAAAGAAGCGAGAAATATATTCATACGTATACACATTAATATGTACATATGTATATTCACACATACATTGGCAAAATCATTAGGCCATCGCATGGCGTGCTTTCGATATGTTGATGTCACTCCACGCGTTGTGTTTAAATCCCAATGTGTTCAACTTTATGTTCCTTCTTACTGTCATGATTATTTGCAGAAATAGCCCCTTCTTTTTCCATTCTGAGTTTTAATTTCTCACCATACAGTTCAGCACCAATCGATTGTTTAATGCAAGTTGCTGGCATTGAGGTCAATATGAAATAAAAGGTACCTCTTATAAACATCAGTGACATCGGCCAACACATGTTTCAGACAAGATACTCTGGCTTGGGCATTGATATTTTCGTTCTTGTTTCTCTCATGTTGTGTGGTCGCATAAATTATCTGGGAGGTTTTCTTCGATATTTTAATGTTGTATTTTTATGAATGGTATTTCAGGATTGATAATACATATGCCTATGTTATAATAATAGTATTTTGATAATAGAATGCTAAAGTAATCACACACCAGTTTACAAGTGTACAGATTCTGCTGATTATTTGTGAGTGAGGTTAGATAAAATATTTCAGAATCTCTATCGGTAACTTATCGATTGCATATGAAAGAAAGTGAACAATTTTTGGGGGCCTTTCTTTCCACATAGTGATGTCACCATTCCCTCAACTTACATCCATCGTCAGTACCAAAGTATCTATCCAGTAGATTAATCTACATGACATTTAATTATTATATAAATTTAGAGGTGTATATATTATCCCTTCGAAAGCATAAGAACATATTAGAAATATTTAAATTGTTTGCTTATAATATTGTTTTCATATCTACGTAAGTAGATGGCATATACATTTATTATTTAGTGTATCTCTGATCAGGTCAGTCTTCTGTCTGCTACTAGTACCAGGAAACTCAGTAGAACTTGCGTCATGGTCCGGTGGTCAGCGTCTAAACAGTCTCCCCCTCCAGAATCTGGTTTGTTGAGGTGGGTAAGTAGAATCACCTGAGTTCAAAATATACAAGAGATGTTAAATGGAGGAAGATGAATTCCTGAGTCAATCGCCATTTGTCTTACATTATATCGAGGTCGGAAAAAGTGTCATTCCGACAATTTAGTCCTTTCTTTCTACATTTCTATTTCTTACTTCATCTCCTACCAAGCTCTTACTCATTCTCTAGAAGACATCCGTATACAGATCTGGAGAGGAAATAGACTCCATCAGGCTTAAAGTGTGGTCTGTGTCACTAGGAATCCATCATATCTTACAATCTACACATGCATGCAATTGTAAATAATACGTTAAGAAAAGTCCACAGTAATCTAGATTTGAAATAATAATTACATTTACACACATTCACTGTGTAATTCTGTTGTCTTTCTCATTAGTAATGGAAAACAAACATTTTGATGTAACGTATAGCAAATGAGGTTTTGCATTGCAGCTTTTGTTAACCTACGATTGCTTTTGTTAACCTACATTGTATACAAAGTTCAGCAAATGTTATATGATTTATCACATACAATAATGATGGGGAGAAATCTCAATTCACCAACGAAACAATTTCTACGGCAGTAGATCTTGCATAAGAATTAGCCAAAGTTCTCTTGGGATAATATCATTAGCAAAAACATATATACAAGATTCATATCGTCTGAAGCACTGCAATATATTTGCAGTAATGAGGTATCACATTTGTCAGTGCTTCCTATTAGTATCACAGGCTAACGTAGTTTCTATATCCAGAAAAATCTGTTACATAACAGATTCCTTATCTAGCTACAAGTTCCATTTCTTTTACTCTTTACACAGGATCTATGCAAATGCCAATATATATATATATATATATATATATATATATATATATATATACAGATACAGAGTCATGCGCACGTACATACACACAGTCACACACACACACGCACACATATATATATATATATATATATACATAGATATACATATACATATACATATATACATATACATACATATATATATACATATATACATATACATATATATACATATATATATATACACTTGCACACACACATACACACACACACACACATATACACACACAGATATATATATATATATATATATATATATATATATATATATATATATATATATATATATATATATATATATATAACGAAGGAAATGTGGTAAGGAACCAGGTGGACCATAACGCACCAAAGTACTCAATACCCAGAATTAGCCGTCGAAACGGCTTGAGCTCAGCCGTCGGGGTCTTACTGGTTCATATATATATATATATATATATATATATATATATATATATATATATATATATTTATACGTTACATTCTCTACGGATATTATTGACAATACCGTTATAGAGATCTATTATATATACAACATATTAAAACGTGTTTCAGTACCGACTGGTGGGTGGCCGCACTAGCAGGCTTCCAGCCACAAACTATAAACAAAGGTTTTTCTAAATTTATGGAAGGTTGGAATTGCTAGAATTATTTAACGGTCGTTTCCTCAATAGTTGTTCTGCAAAGTATTACCTACACTCCTATTTTGATTTTAACATAATCGATGAACCTACGACAAGTTTAACCTTCAAAGAGTCTCCTTCTATAATTCCCACCTACTTCATACGTTCGTCTATATTTTGATATGGACTGTCAGTGAAAGTGGTTTTCACCTCCATCTCACTGAATCTGATATACGAAGTAATATATACAATAGTATGTTGTTGAAAAATGAGTTACTCAATGGCAATGACCCCGTGGTAGATTTAGAAATTTTATTTTGTGGAACATTATACATATTTATTTATTTATACTCGCTTTTAGTTTAAACCAACGATCATATATTTCAATAAAAATATAATAGATATTAATTATTATTTATATGTTCCACTTCTGCATATTTTATGTAGGATTATTAATGATATATGCTTTGCTGTATATTAAACATGGTTATTTATTTTCGCCATTTTCGTACATAAAAGATTAAACGCTAGATCAGCAAATATGTAGAATTTACGATTTCTGTAAACATTTTTGTTAAAAATATATATAAAGAAACTTGAATATGTATAAAGATTTTGGTGTAATAAAATGCATATTTAGTTTGACATCATTTCATAAATATATTCAAAATATTACTACGTTCTTCAACTATCGATTCATATCTTAGTTGCCGTAATGCTCGGTCAGTGTCTGTTGTATGTCTACTAGAAAGATTAGAGATAGACAATAGACATCAAATGAATGCGATGCTACGCTTCTATCTAAAGGACGGCGTCTTCAATCGGCAATCATTTTCTCGCAAGGGAACAAATAAAAGATACAGACAAGACAGCTGTACGTTATCTAAATACATCATCTTCTTTCCATTGTATTTGAGATAATATAAACAAGAATACATTGTATAATATTTCTACAGTATTTGTGTAGGTAAATGACTGTGTTATTTTATAGAAATCTCATCAAATGAAGACCATCTTGTTAGAAACATTCCTTGCTTTTTCTATAAAACAATGATATTATATATATATATATATATATATATATATATATATATATAGAGAGAGAGAGAGAGAGAGGGGGGAAGAGAGAGACTGAGTGAGTGTGTGTAAGAGAGAGTGCGAGAGAAAGGGAGAGAGAGAGAAATAGATAGAAATAGATATATAGACGATAAAATATTCTGTACTTCGTTGATATAAGATTCGACCTAAAATATATAATTTCCCGTTTTAATGAATTGGCTGAATTGGTAGAGCGTCGCACAACATGCTTAGCAGCATAGAGTTACGTCCCTTTCCATTCTGAGTTAAAACTCCGCCGACGTTAGCTTTTCCTTTCATCAGTAAGAGGCCGATAGAATAAAGAACCAGTAATGCACTGGGGTCGATTTAATCGACTTACAATACATAATTTTTGGCCTTGTGCCTATTTCGGAAACCATTATTATAGGGCGGTGGATTGGCAGTATCGGATTGCAGCATAGAGTTACGTCCCTTTACAGTTTGAGTTCAAATCCCGCCCAGGTTCACTTTGCCTTTCATCCTTACGGGGTCGATAAAATAAAGTACCAGTAATACACTGAGATAATTGCTGGCCTTGTTCCAAAAGTAGAAACCATTATTACTGAAAATAAAAATAAATCATTATATGTGAACAAAACGAATGAGTCACTGAAGCACATTACATGTCCCGTTGTGAATTGCTTTCTGTAAAACCAGTTTGAAAAGATGCCGGACTTTCTGGAATGTAATATGCATTAGAATCATAACAATATTGGGCGTTCCATTTAAATCTGTTATTATGCTGTTTTCACTAAAATAAATCATTTAACCTAGGAACGGAATAATTATATTTGGTATTCAGAATCAGCATATTATTCATTAGTGTTTTGAGACTATTGTAATGATCGTATGTAACTTAGAACTAGACAGGAAACATAGTCTCGCGAGAGACAAGCCCTTTAAAATTCAGTCTACCGTCATATTAGAATGTGGAAAACGAAAATAATCAAAAAAATACTAACACAGCAAAAACATATTCTAAATAGATTCATTGTGAATAAGGAATAGAAAACCAGATAAATGTTTTATTTCACCAGTAAAGAATATAGTACGATATCAAACCAGATTCACACAAAAAAATCGATTCCGTTTTATGGATGTTAGAGTAAGTTAACTAGTAATGCGTGCATAATAGAATGGAGGTCATGTGATTTACTTAACTTCGTAATTGGCTTTTACCTTCAATTATACTTCTAATTTCAAGTTTGAAATGGATCTTTATCATGTTACACATTATGGTCTATTGCGTCTGAGAACAATGCCACTAACTCGCTTACATATGTTAATGCCAGATACGTTTTAGAAAAAAACATTAGTCCTGTAGTATATTTATTATTTTATTTCAAAGTCTAGTTGATTGTCTCACTATTTCTGAACACTAGTTCGTTGTTTGGCATAGAATAATATCCATTTCAGTTTCTAAAACATTAGTGAATGACGGAATATATTTCTATTTTATTGTTGACTTTAATCAACGTGACTGTAGTATTTATCACACTGCTAAGAAATATATTCTTTCTGCTTACTCCATGAAATACTTTCCTGTGTGTGTGGCAAACTTCATCTGACGTTTGGTTTGTAACTGAATATTATTCCAACCAACGTTGTAGTTTGAGCTCCTAGAAATATGAACCATATTAAAATCACTTCCTACCAACTATAATAAAGCAAGGGCCCAAATGGTAATGTACCTCCCGCATTCCCACACAGGAAACGATGCCACAAATTCCATTTTATCATAGGTCAAGTCAGCCAGGGTTGAACTGCACTCAAGAAATAACAACCAACGAAGATCAAATGTCTATAGCACATTGTTTAAAAACGACTTCCAACCACGTCAAAAAACACAGCATTAATAAACAATTGTTTCTACAGTAGTGTCTCATAATAGTTTAGCAAATGTTAGGAGCAGTTCTTAACACATTATAATTTAATACGATTATTTATTTTATTTACTTTCTAAACTAAATCATTATAAAAATGTAACAAAAAACATGTAATTGATGCTTCGAGAAAAAAGGATATGTTTTAAAGAATGCATGTTTCAAAATCAATATATGTCAAGACAGACTTATAAACTAAGGCCACGTTTATAGACACAACATTTAAAAGCCGAATTTTGGTAGCTTTCTTGTATATATAATGAATAAATAATCACAATTTGAGCTTTTGATTAAGTGAAAATCGAACTGACCCTGTCTAGAATGTTAGAAAAAAATTAGACTCTCTCTGTTAGAAAGAAATTTAGTCTAGTTCGATGAATTAGATTTGTTTTAGATTAAAAAGAAACCAGTATTGAAATTTTTTTTAATCACCCTTGCTCTTGAAATGTTATTTATTTTAAAAATTATACCTGGTTTAAAACAAAGTTGGTTGAAAATGTTTCAAAATATCTAACCACTGTTTTTTTTATCCCACATCAACTATGGTTCAGCAGATTAATATTCATCACCTTTCTAACGCATAAACACACATACATACGCAAACCCACGCACACACACACACACACACATATACACACACACACACATATATATGTGTGTGTGTGTGTGAATGTTCAATTCTTTTTATATCTTTATTGAGTGAATTTGGGTGTAAATAAATGACGTTGAAAACTAACCTAATACAATGTTGCCTCTCACTCAAATCTACTCAGCAGGAATTAAAACCTTCTTGTATTTTAGTGGATAGAAATTTAGATGAAGCAATTAAAGTAATTCAATTTTTTTATGAAATTATAGAGAAAATTGAAATGAAACAAATCAATAATTGTAATGAGCATTGAATAGAAAAATAAAAGAAAATATGCATTGCAGGTAAATATATTTTTAGTTTTTTTTTTATAATTAGTCAGGTTTATGAAGATAGAAATTTTAACGAGAACATTAATGAAGTCATTTAATTGGTAGCCAGCGTACAGGTATTTGGAAATGAGACAGCAAGTTTGGGTGATCCGCATATTATAGCTCCTTTAATGTTTTAAAACGTCAACAATATCCAACCCAAATATTCACAGAGTGCGACAGTTTATTTCCACATTAAAATTAGAAAAAGGATAACGTTAGGATAAAGAGTCTTGTAAATGATATTATTGATAATAAAATGTAACTATGTGGTATAGGATCATTGCAACTTTTTAATATAAGATCGAGTCCACATTTGAATTGCAATTAATGGTAGATCAGAAATATATGTATATGAACAAAATAGTTGTGATTTCGTCACTGTCCAAAGATTAGGAAAAACGAAACTATGATTAAACCAATTTGAGATTTTCGTATTTCTATAAATCTACTCACATTCGCAAACACTTTCTGTCTGCCTTTCTATCGATATATATATAAGATCCCGTTATGGGTGAAAGCAGCAATTCTTTGCTTAAACCGTAATCTGTTATTTTAATAAATATTGGCTCTATGTTTTTTTTATATATTTTTATATACACATTATCCTTGTCGAGCCCCCGGATTTTAGTCTTCACATTTATTATTATTACTATATATATATATATATATATATATATATATATATGCGTACATATGTATTCGTATAAATATATTTATATATACGTGCGTATGTGTGTCTATATAAATAATTAGTATATTATTAGGTAAAAAAATATATCAAATTTACAAAATGAAATATAACATCACAATCTACTTTATTTTCTTGCCATCTCTATTGTTTCATAAATACGAGTTCACACAGACATCATATATATATATATATATATATATATATATATATATATTCATACAGACATACCTACATAGAAACATATATACAAACACATCTTCAACTGTTTTATTATTTCATTGAGTGATATTAGATGTAAATAAATGAGTCACTTCACTTCATCACATTTTTTCTTTTGTATATTTCTCTATATCATTTTAGATAGACTTTGTTCTTATATTTTTTCATTCAATCTTCACTGTTTTCATTGTTCCTTGTGGGGTGTTTTATCAATACTTCTATAGTGTATTTGTTGTTCTTTTCTTTCGTACGCAACGTTTTGATAACAATATTATGATATATTGTTCCCAAAACATATATTGTTTTTTGTTCTCTTTTTTCTTATCATAGTAGGCTCAGAGTTAAGTGTGTGTTTGCGTTGGTTACTTCATATCCACGTGGATCTGCAAAGGCCACCCTTCTGTAAGAAGTGGCTATAGAGTTTGCAGCTAGAAAGTTCCTCTCTGCAGCTCACATTAGAATAACATTTTTTTCTTGTGAAAAACAATCATTCCACCATGCATCTCACACTCTTCTCTCTGCATCACAGATGTTGTCCAAGACAAAGGCAAAGACCAATACAGCTTGACACCAGTGATGTCGGTACTCATTTATTCAGCTACATAAACGGGAGAAACGTGAAATAAAGTGTCTTGCTCAACAACACAACACACCACCAGGCCGGGGAGTTGAAATCCGAACCACAAACTTCTATGTCCACATACACACCCACTGTTTATATATATATATATATATATATATATATATATATACATGCATATATCAGATTAGATCCACATGATACGAGAGCTCAGCTGCTTACCAAGTGGGTTGTACGTGTACCACTTCGGATTGAGCCGAGGAAGCAATGTTTTCATTGGTATTTCTATTTCTGACATTATCTACCGGTCCCAAGTTGAAGTAAATTGTATTTTTCAAGGACATTTCGTATCGCCTGGTCTGATAATCAATCTATCAGCACCACGATTACAACTGGTAAGATAAATAATAAGAAATTGTATTAGTACTGTTTCTAATGCAAGCTAAATTCTAGCGTTATTTTCGGGCTGGGTACAGGAAGGATCAATTTTATTGATCCCAGTTATTTGCTGACATGGATTCAACTGAATTTGAATAAAAAAAAAAGTAAAATAGCCGGAAAAATACCGCAAATGTTTCCTCCGACTTTCTAGGAAATTGTATTACTAATATATGTATTTCATTTTATCTCTTATCAATTTGAATTCGTTCTTTCTAATCTACTGACTGTGTGATTTATAAGATAGAAAGCTTGTATTTAATAAGTTACCTATTATAGTAGATTGAGTATATATATATGTGTAAAGGTAACCGAAATATTGAACACATCTTGTTAGTGATACGTGTATATTTTCTATTGCTAATCAATTATAAATCCTCCTTTCTAATCTACCAATTATGCAATTTGTAGGACGACAAATATTTATTTAACGACCTCATTATTATATCAATATAGTGGGAATATTAATATATTACAAGATTATGTACAGTTGATTTGGTATATTACAAAACAAAATTGCAATTCCTATTAATAATCTGTATATTTTCTATTTGATCGCCTGTCGGCGTGAATTCCTGTGTGGCTGGTGCCATTAATATAGTAATTCCTTTAGTCCAACGAGAGAAGCACGATATACTGCTTAGGTTGGACAATATTACATAAATGGGATTGCGATAGTTAATGTTCAGAAATGATTAGTAATATAAAACATATGCAACATATATTCCATCCATTAGTTATAATCTATACGGCTTTATTCATAGTATGCTTAATTCACATTTCTGTCGAACCACATTACGACAGACTTCTCATATATATGAGGTCAAATAATATATAAATATATTTGTTACGGTTTGCTTCTTGTTTTGCAGCGAATAGAAGCCATAGGGGATAGTCAAACCCTACTGATTTTAGCATATTCCATTAAGTAGAGTAAGATTTATGCTGGTATTTTTCTACATATCTCTTCGCTGTATATACATCTGTTTCGGACACATTTTATTCAATTCTGAATGAAAAACCTATTTATAATCATAAGAGTATGTCAGCATAAATCAATATGCGTTTGAACTATAAATGAATCGTGTGAATGTGGCAACAAAATAGTCAAATGTTCCCCAGATCCAATCTTTATACGTTAAAAACAGAACATATTGGTTAATGTAGTTCTAAATATATTTTACTCTGATATGAATAAAATATTTGTTGGTCATGGCAAGAAGTTATTTGTCCATGCTATATCTATGTTAAAGATAACACGGGAATAAATATAAAAAAAGATGAGTTATAGTAATTGAGGTGATTCATTTTCAAACGAACGATTTCATGCGTTACCCTTCAGCCTCGATACCCCAGTATTGTGGGCCTGGATGGTGTAGCGAAGCCTTCTTTTGTCTGTGAGAGCCCATGTGTTGGCTGCCTAATGGTCACACTGGAGAGAAACGACTAAACATGTGGCCCCGGACGATAGCGAGGGAGGTACTTTAGAATAGCCATTCCATCCCATGGGGATCCCTCCTGTGATACCAAGCTCTGACCAGATAGTTGTGAGTACTGATGTTATCCGAGGGGGAAGAAAGCCGTAGGTCTCCACTGCTCCAGGTTCGACCAGAAACATATCGAAGAGCGACCGATATTTAGAAGTTAAAATGCCCCAGCCAAGAATAGATATCAAAATCTAAAACTCGTTTTACAGATTGATCAACAGTGTCTCTGCGCCTTTGCCTAAAATATTGATCGCAAATCAAGCCACATATTTAACAGCAGCAATTAATTTACGATCCCGTAGATTGTCATTCTATTTGATTAGCTTTCTAATCACAGCAGAACGCCGCAACTAATGACAACCAAACCATATATATATTGTTATACTTTGGGAGGGTCATGTTGCCAATAAGAAACACACGCACCAGTTGCTTTCACTTCAATTTATTATATATTTATAAATTTATAAATTTACAAATCTATAAACCTATAAATTTCTGGTTGGTTGGTTGGTTCCACAACCAGATAGTTGTTTATATATAGTCATAGTCCTTTTCGTCAATGTTTAGGCAAATTACAGAGGCAGTAAGCATAAAATAATTACAACCAAAATTAAATAGAAAATATGAGTGGAACAGCAACATCACAACTTACAATTAAGGACAAAATGAAAACACACACAGGACAAAATGAAAACACACACACACACATAGAACAAACAACTTACAATTAAGGACAAAATGAAAACACACACAGGACAAAATGAAAACACACACACACACATAGAACAAACAACTTACAATTAAGGACAAAATGAAAACACACACAGGACAAAATGAAAACACACACACACATAGAACAAACAACCAACCAACAATAAATAAATAAATAAATAAATAAACAAATAGATAAATGAACACAAACACACACAGACACCCGGATGTGGCGCATGCGCAAACTGAGCACACAACACGCACACAGAAACAAAATGGCGTAGGATAGAAGAAAGGAAAGGCACAGAAACAAAGAAAGGAATCCCCAGTCACTGAAGAGGTCACAGAGTGTGTGACGAAAGGACTATGACTATATATA
This sequence comes from Eledone cirrhosa, assembly GCA_964016885.1. Lineage (NCBI taxonomy): Eukaryota > Metazoa > Mollusca > Cephalopoda > Octopoda > Eledonidae > Eledone > Eledone cirrhosa. The sequence goes on from OZ024751.1 coordinate 38,828,190, forward strand.
AACAACTATCTGGTTGTGGAACCAACCAACCAACCAGAAATTTATAGGTTTATAGATTTGTAAATTTATAAATTTATAAATATATAATAAATTGAAGTGAAACAACTGGTGCGTGTGTTTCTTATTGGCAACATGACCCTCCCAAAGTATAACAATATCGGTTTCAACACACGATTTCAGATAAAGAATCTTGCTAAACAAATTCAGAAACGAAATATATATATATATAAATATTTATTTATATGTTTATATGTGTGTATGTATATATATATAAAGAGAAAGGAAGAGAGAGTAATAGAAAAAATAGAGAGAGATAAGTGTGCACATGTATGTATGAAGATATCTATCTGTATATATATATATATATATGTGGGGGGGGGTATGTGGGTGTGAGTGTGTATGTGTGTGTTGTGTGTGTGTATATATTTATATATGCACTTATTTGTGTGCCTGAGAGAGAGAGAGAGAGAGAGAGAGAGAGAGAGAGAGATAAAGGGGGAAGAGAGAGTGAGAAAGCCAGAGAACATTTTAGTGCAAACAATCCTTTCTAGAAATTTCTAAAATCGATAAAGATCCACGTTCATAATATTTGGCATTATTTATATGAATGCTTTTAACTAATCTTCAATATCACTAATTAAATATAAATTCTTCATTTCCGAAGCAATTTCATTTCATATCAGATTAATTCATGTAGTCGAATATAATTTTAATAAAAGTTTAGCTTGTAATTATTTTTCATATCTCGTTTGTGTATAAATTTAAGTAATAACTGTGAATCGCTATATCACGAGGAAAAATATATAGAGTTGTCGATTATATCATACTGGCCGAAGAAATAATAATACAATACATATTTAGAAGTGATTTGTTTCTAAAAATGTATTTATGAATGCAAATTATAATGTCTAATTCGAAGTATAAATGAAATTTAACAAATCTTTAGGGTGTTGTTGATTCTTTTCTGAAAGATGTCCACAGAAAATCGTGACTCTGCCTCAAGTATCATTAACGTTGAGAATGGAATTCTTTAGTATTTGAATTATGAACGGTGCCAATTTTGTAATAATCATTTTCTTTATATTGTTTCCTTTATTAATTCTTTGAAATGCATTTCACTTAATTCAGTGACTAGACATGATTTTTTTTTCATTATATTTTATACATTTTTTAAATAACACCAGCCCTAATCGAAGAACGGTTAAAAATAAATTAATTATAGGATTGTGTTTTCTAGAGTTAATTAGTTCAACCAATAATAAAATGTAATTAAAATAACGAAGGTTGAATTATATTAATTATTGTTTAAAAGGAAATTCAATAATAAAAAAAAATATCTGAATGGTTGTGCAATTTTATAGCTAAATATCATTTGATATTTGATTTATTACAAGAAGTATTTGTATTCATTTCTCTCAATTTTATTTTTTACATTGATGCTGTCTGTTTATATTGAGTACTCTATAATTTTATAATTTCAGCTGTGTTATTCTTCACTTTCTTCAAACTCAATTATGAAATAAATATATTTCCTCTGACAACCATCATCTCAATTATCTGTCTTTATACGTTTAAAGACTTATCTTTAGAACACTGTTACAACACGGGTTTATTTAATTCATTCTCTGTAATATATATAAGTTTGTTAGACTCCTGTTGCGGGATTTGATTTCTTTTTTCACGATCGTTAGTTGGGCAGTATAACTATATTTCCATTGTTCTTTCCAATGTTGATGATATCTATTGGTAGCAACTCCTGTCAGATGCATCACCGGATTTCGAGTGACTAGAGAGGTTATTTCATCTCAGGACACACATGAAGTATACATTAATTTATGAAGTTATACATTTCATAATTTAAAATTGATATAATCGTTTTCTTTTATTATTAATCATTTACATATATTAATTAAAATGTTAAAAAAGTTAAAGTCTGCCTCGAGCCCGGAGGGTCATTAGACCGGTACTCATAGCAGCTTCAGTAGCGTGAAGGCACTGAGACTATAAGACAACCCCTGGACAGGACGTCAGTCCCTCACAAGGTTTCCTGAATGGGAAACGTTATAAATGAAGATCGAACTAAAATATATATTTTTATAACTAGAGGAAACTCTGGTATTCTATATTATGTGAGAATAATTTCATTCAAGATTCAGTTACTGTTTTCCCGTTTCCCCAATGAAATAACAGCGATTCCTTAATTCTGTTCAATTAAATATTTATATATATACATTTGACTGTATTCCTTCTCTTGTTATTTTCCTACATTTTTCATATATATATATATATATATATATATATATATATATATATATATATATATATATATATATATATAATATTAAATGCTATACTGGTAGATGTTATTCGTGAATGCAATATTATACATTATAATAAATTCAGTGATTCAAGAGAAAAGGGGAAAATACGATACTATACAATATATAATATAATATGACTTTTCGCATTATGTTTTTCTATTTAACGTTTCGTATAGATCACATTATTAACGGTGTCGGATTGTAGTTTGTTGATACCATCAGGATATTTCTCTTTTCAGTCCTGTAGGGATTACTGGATGAACTTTTTATTGTCTTCCATAGACACAGTTACATAGAAATATTAAATTTCGGGCATTTCTCCTCGAGAATTTCGTAAAAGTTGAATACTTTATAAATGCATTGGATTTTGTTTCTAAGAATATTTTTTCTACCCTGCGATTTCCTACCAACAGGGAAATAAATACGTCAATTCGTCAATTGTTTGATACCACGTATGTCAGTTTAATCTAATCAAGACAATTTACTATATCTATCTATCTATTCACAGGCACGCATATATATATATATATATATATATATATATATATATATATATATATATATATATATACATACATATTTATATATATATATATATACATACATATATATATATATATATATATATATATATATATACATACATATATATATATATATACATAAATATATATATATACATATATATATATATACATATATATATATATATATATATATATATATATACATATATATATTCACAGGCACGCATATATATATATATGTATATATATATATATATATATATATATATATATATATATATATATATATATATATATATATATATATATATATATATATATGTATGTATATATATATGTATGTATTTATACATTTGGTAACAATTGCA
>OZ024751.1:38838905-38851405 GCA_964016885.1 Eledone cirrhosa
AATGTATTCATTTGAATATCTTTAAATTTGAAATATCCTTTACAAGTCATTCTTTTAAAATAATTTCATTCTGAAACAATTATAATTTACAGAAATATTATTGTTTCAATTTGAAATACTATAATCTATTAAATAATTCAAATAATTATATTTCTTCGCAGAAATATCATAACTAAATTTCACGTATCATTTATTCATGAAACTTTCTCAAAGCCAATCAAAATATTGTTGAAGGGAATATATATCCGACGTTGATGCTGAATTAGTAATGGCTTTTAAGAGCGAGATGTTCAGGAAAATATTATATTTAAAGGACGATTAGTTATAGAAAAGAATTCCTTCTGTATTTTTCTGTATTTATACTTTTAAATGCCTTGAATGTGGTTGGATTAATTACGAAATCACAACTCCGAATGCAATAAATGCAGTGTTCTGGTCTTTCAAAAGAAATACTCTTGTAGAAATATGATAAAGAATCAAAGATGATACTAGTATTAACTACATATATATATATCAATAATATTACAAATGAAAACGCTTAACTCAAACACACACATTTCAATGAGTTTATCTGAAAATAATGCCATTCAATGGACCTAGCAAGCATCCATTTGTTTTAAAGCATTTACTGACAACTGGCCGAGTAATGCTGACAAAACGCTGTTAATCACTAATATGATATTTACAGAATGGTGCATCCATTCATTCACGAAATGCCATTAGTTCAAAGCTACGTAGTGGCTTATCTCTTTGTTAAACATATCTCAATTCAAACATCTTTCTATGTATCTATATATCTATCTATCCAACTATCAGCAACGTTTTGCTGTTACTTTCAAAGACTGAGCCACATTAAACATACACACACACACACGCGCACACACGCGCACACACACACACACATACACACACACACACACACACACAGACACACACACACACACACACACACACACACACACACACACACACACACACACACACACACACACACACACACACACACACACACACACACACACACACACACACACACACACACACACTCACTATCATATATATATATATATATATATATATGCAGAGAGAGAAAGACAGAGAGCAGAATAGACGGGGAAAAGAATAACAAAATTTAAAACACAATTCAATATTATCACATGACCTGACAAATTATGCCACAGTTCAGAGAAGACAAACGCAATTGCAGACTGATAATTGTTCAAGTGAAGTAGCACTTGACTAGCCATGCAGAATCAGATCGTTGGCCAGGAATTGAATCGCAAACAATTCTGTCTCATTTTGCCGCAGGCTAATAAACGGAGAGGGTGTAAGCAAAGAGGTCTAAAGTATTGCTTTTGTCTAGCGTCATTCATGTGACACAACAGCAGCATTTCTTCAGTGAATTCAAGATATTTTACTCATTTCACTATTCCATCCATTTGCATCAATTCCCAAATGTAAGTGAGTAGATTTCGTTCAGAGTTTACTACTGTTGTCACCGTGATTAAATGGAACAAAACGTTACATTTGATCAATGGAGAAAACGTCACGCTGAAAGCAGATCCGGCACAAATGGAAAAAAAAACACTACCTACTACTAACATTACTACTACTACTACTACTACTACTACTACTACTACTACTACTAATACTACTACTACTACTAATGATAGTGGTTTCTGATTTAGGCAGAGGGCCAGCAATTTTTGGGTAGGTGAAACATCGATTATATTATTCCTATTCTTTTACTGGAACTTTGAGGATGAAATGCAATGATAACCGCGACGGGATACAAATTCAGAAAATTGAGGGCCGTCACTCTATTCCCCGGAGCGGGGTGTTCGTCGCTATACTGCAAATCGATCACCCCATCTATCTATATAGGTGGAAAAATAGATAAAGTAAGAGAGAATATGACAGATCGACAGAAAAGCAGACAGGTGGTGAAATAGACAGACAGGCAGAGATACAGACATACAGGCATTCAGGCAGACAGATAGACAGGCAGACATATAGATAAATATGTAGTTAGGTATGTAGGTGGTTGTGTTGTGTGAGTGGGTAGATAAGTAGATAGGTATAGAAATGTTACATACAGTGGAAGCCTTTATGTAGAGGATTCGATCATCTTTCCAATAATATACATTTAAGTATTATACATTATTTCTCTATTAAATTCCAGAGTAGTGTCGTGTGTCTGCTGGAAACATAAGATATCTCCATTAAACATACAGACACACATGCGCAAATCAAGTACATATATTTAATTCGGGAGCTGGACCAGCCCCCGAACAGGACGTCACTGTGTGGTGCCAAAGGTCCCGTCTTCCACATCGAGAATAAGGAGCAGGGTTCACAGGCCCCCAACTCTTCAACAAGTTGCCGAGGGATTTGAGAGATCTGCATGGTGTGGACGTGGATGTTTTGAAGAAACATCTCGACACCCTGCTATCCAGGATCCCGGATGAGCCCACAGCACGGCACGGGTGAAACCTAAGGGCAGCACCAACGAACTCCACCTTGCACCAGTGGCCAACCAATACAAGCTGGACATAAAACGTGTAGCAACAAGGGCGGTGCCCCAGCATGGCCTCAGCTGGGTGGCTGGAACAGGTAAGTGAGTAAAAAAAGTAGAATATACAACTGTCTTGTTTAATCAAATTCTTGCGATTCTATATTTGTAGTTAAAAGTGTGAGGCAAGATAACCACACAACATAACTATGTCGGAAACGCAATGGATTTTTTAGATGGATATGTGTGAATTCAAGACAATCAGGAGCAGCAATTCTAAGAAATAACGTATTATTTCCTGCTCATAAGAAGAACATATTTCAGATGACACTGATGTTTATCAATTCCATATTAAAACATAAACTGCAAAAATACATTGATCAGCCCAAAGCTGTGTTACGGAGTATAAGTTCGTAGTTAAGGCACTCACATTTAAATGAATCAAATTCTCATGATATCTAAATCTTAATTGGAAATTTTGCACTGAAACATGTTCCGCTAGCATTCATTTTATAAATTGCAGCTCAAAGAAATAATTATGAGTTGCAGGTCCTTTAAGATTAGAGAATTTTAAAATATTTATCACGACTATTAAACGAAAATTGAGTTAAAGCAGCAAGCAAATATTGCTAAATATTGTAATGTGACTAAGGAAGGCTGGAGGAATAAATACAGAAAAAAGCAGATTCTCGGTGATAAACATCAATTGAAATATACTGCTGTTGCTGAGTTTTACATGGCATGTCAAATGAGCTTAATGCATCGATACACGCAAGCCGACTGATTGCTTTTCAATAATTCGTTCTTTTATATGTATTCGTAAAAAACATTTCAGATCCTTTCAAAAGTTCTGCTAACGATGTTACCGCTTCAACAATCTACGCACTGGAAAAAAATATTTAGATAAAATAAAAAGTGAAGCATAACATAGGATATGTGCAAGTTACTATAAAACCACAAAGTTGCAATGGAAAAAACTATAGAATGATGAAAGTGAAGTCGAAGAACAAAACATTAAAAAATTGTTAAGAAATCGGTAATGAAAGCCGAAAAAGTGTTTGGTACAATCCATTGTGAATGTTTTTACGTTTTCAAATCCGTAGAGTTTCAGCTGAACATGAAAGGTTAACTGAAGATTTATTCTCAGACACTTTTGATATTAACAAGATCACACCAGATCAGTTAAAGTTTGTATCTACAATAGAAATCCACCAAATATGTTGAGATGTGATAAGTGCGGTCTAGCAAAATATCAAAGTCCAGGAAGCTGATAATGAAATGGAAATTGAAAACATTTCAGTATTCAGCTATTTGATATACTAGATTACCGTGATCAAGATGGATCCCTGATCCAGGTATAAAAGGTATCGATATTTGGAATTGCTAAGGACTGTCTCGTAATATATGCGCAAACCTTAGTGATCGCGATGAACGGGTGGTCCCTAACAGCAACACTGCGAGTGCACTGGTTTGGATCTATTCAATCAATGCTGCGTGAACAGCTAGATGAGTAGAAGTAACAACAAATGAAAATATCAATTATATATTTTACTTGAGCGTCTAGGAGGCCACAACACAAAGATTCTCTCCACGACCCAAATTCTTCACGAAAAAAATTCCCTACAGATCGTGCCAGTCTTTCACATAATCATCTACCTTCACAAACAAGCAATTTAGACACCCAAACGCCTTTGTGTCAGGACGAGTTTAGAAAAATGTACTATGAATACGAGATAATGATGTCTAACTTCGGTATATACCCAACAATGCGGAGGAAGGAATAAATGAAGTATAGCGACTCCAGTAGTGAACTGTTACATATTCAAATTTTAAGATATATTTATATATTTATATATAGAGAGACAGAAAGAGTCATATATCGTTTGAGAAACTCATGGTATTTTGTACATAGATAAACCAGTTAACATTTCGGGGAAAATATGTACTTTAATTAGTATATATATATATATATATATATATATATATATATATATATACATAAATTTATTCCGGTTTCAATCGGGGGTAACCACAGTAAGTAAGGCACTGAATACAAAGCAGAATATAAATATTTAATATAGAAAAGGCTTCACATTTATTATTATTACTATACATATATATATATATATATATATATATATATATATATATATATATATATATATAACGAAGGAAATGTGGTAAGGAACCAGGTGGACCATAACGCACCAAAGTACTCAATACTTGAGGTAGTAGAGTGGGTAATAGGAACCAGTAGGACTCCGACAGCTGAGCTCAAGCCGTTTTGACGGCTAATTCTGGACGCAGTTCCTATATATATATATATATATATATATATATATATATATATATATATATATAACTGCTTTATCTCCTAGCTACATTAATACCATAAAATAGCATGGTTATTAATTGATACAAATCGTAGTTTTTACTTTACCAAAGCTAGACAACAACTTTCCAATTTTCCATATATATTTATTATATTCATACCCGAAAATGCAGGTTTATGGCGCCTATATGATTTGCAAGTTTATTACATCCAATGTATATGAAAATTATTCCGATTTAAGTGCGGCGAAGGAAACATTTTCTTTCAATATAAACACGTCTCTAATTCAGACAGGTTAATTTTATATTCGCAATGAATTACTCCAAACAGAACCAATTTTCCAAAAGTATTTCTAACTGTATAGTTGCGTTAGTGCTTCACATCCATTTGTGAGTAATGAAATTTTAGAACGTCTTGAATTCATCACTAATCAGATTATTCTAGTTTATATATTCAAAACACGAAACATTACTCAAATATACAAGTCTAAAATTCTCCTTAAAATATCGCCACATAATCAATTGATTATAAATCGTTATAATGATATTAATTACTCTAAGCGATATAAAGCATAAATTAGCTTTCTTAATATATGTAAATAGAAGCAAAATGTTTTAACTTATAGATACGTCTCTGATTAAACATTGATGTTACATCCGAGAAGTTAAAGATGTTAGTATTTAATGTAGTTTATTTTACAGCAGCTCATGGCATCATCAGTTCAACTGGACATGTCTGCAGAAATAAATTTTAATTATAATAAAGCAGAGCTCGTGAACATGTTTTATGTAGAAAATTATGGCTATTAGTTAGAAGCGTGATTTCATATGTGTATATATATATAGGGAGAGAGAGGGGGAGAGAAAGAAAGAGAGAGAAGGAACAAAGGAAAGAGAGAGCGAGTGATATATACATATATATATATATATATATATATGCGTGTATATATGTATGTATTGAGAGAGAGAGGGTGAGAGAAACAGACATGTGTGTACGATTGTTCCTCCATAAGTTCTTTATTCGTTTTCCGTTATATCCTTTTTCTTAACTCATTTATTTAACTTTCGAATACGCACGCGCAATATAATATATATATATATATATATATATATATATATATATATATATATATATATATATATATATATATATATATATATATATATATATATATATTATATATATATATAAGAAGAAATAAAAGATGGTTAAAAAAGTTCCATGTATTTTATTATGCGCATTTCAAAAACAAATATCATCCAGGGACGATATTTGCGTTCTCATCAGAATAAAATAGGGAAACATGATATGAAGCCTAAAAAACACTTGTGAGCAAGGAAGTGTCCAGTCAATATAGGATAAATAAATTTAAAAGGATATAGAAGTTTGGAAAAAAGGAAGGAAGGGGAAAAAAAGGAAGGAAGAGGAGAAAAGGGAAAAAGAAAAAAAGGAAAAAGAAAGAGAGAAAACCAGAGTAAGAGTATAAGAAGGAAGGATGAGAGACAAAGAGAAAGAGAGAGAGAGAGAGAGAGAGAGAGAGAGAGAGAGAGAGAGAGAGAGAGAGAGACTTAAACTGGAAACGCTGTCACACTGAAAATAACTTAATAACGGCTGTAAGTAAATAAATAAATTAATTAAAAAAATAAAAGATTGATGAGGTTTATGATAGATGATGTTTATGATTACAGATATAGAAATTAGGTATACTATTTATTTAGGGTTTATATACTGAAGTATTTATTAAGAGGTGCGAAAATGTATTATTAAAATAAAATAAAGTAAAATAAGATAAGATAAATTAAAATAAAATTAAACTGTTGAGTGGTACTTATCCGATATCATCTGCATTGGTTTATTGTTCTACAATAAAACTCACCTCCTACACACACACACACACACATATATATATATATATATATATATATATATATATATATATATATATATATATATATATATATATATATATATATACACACATATATATATATATATACAAATAAGGATTGCGCTAAATAACGTAAGGATGAGATTAGGAAAAGTGTGAATAGGTCATAATCCGTCTTCTTAAGACCCTAGGAAACTACGTTCCTTCGTGTACCCCACACATTTCTTTCACTAATACACACATTACATACAAGTAGAGTAACTACTTGTTAAAGTAGTTAGTTAGATATTGATATTTAGTGCCCTTCACTGCCTCTTCCAATACAGGTTATTATAAAACCAATCTGAAGTATTTATATACAAATCTACATCCACTGAAATCTGAACTCACATTCCAAATGTATCTGCAAATGTACCTAAGCTGGTTCTCTAATACACAAATCTGACGAAAATACGTTTCGAATATATCTATAAAGATCAACAGAAAAAAGTGTATTCTGTGTTGTTTTTTTAAAGGAATGTTTAGTGTACTTAATGCTTCATGTAGTTTAGTGTGGTACTAAGTTCGTTATCATTTACGCCTAACTACTTTCGATCGCTTTTCAGTTATCATAATTCAATCTATACTTTTTAGAGATTTATTCAATTTATTTTAGATTTCATATAGGAAACGTCTGCTATATGTAACATACATATACATGTTTAAGTTAGATATTTCATATCACACCACTGGAAATAAAACAAGTATATGAACCAAAAATGTTTGGTACGTTTTATCATAAGAACAAAGAAAGGAGGAAAAATCAGCCATAATATATTAACAATAGGCTTCATTAAAGGGCAACACAAAGAATTATATCATTTTGTTTAAGTAAATGATATGTCATATTATATTTCTCATAATCTTACAAAGAAAGCAAGGAAACAATTTTCCATGGAGAAATATTATTTTCTAATCTTACATAAATTAAATAAACGTTAAAAATAAGGCAGGAATCCTATTCAAACTATTGTACCAAGACCAAATCTGGTGGTGAGATTGTTTTGTTTTTGTTTTATGTTGTTTTAGGTTTGTTCTCCTTTTGTTTATTTTGTTTTGTTTTGTTTTTGTGGGTTTTTTTTTCTAGATTTAAACAAAGTTAAAATGTAAAAATGAATTAAATCTATAAAGGTTAAGCCTGGATCTTTAGTAATTACATTATTCTGTTGTACCATCTTTTTCTCCTAATTCCATCCAGATTATTCTGTTGTTTTTTTTGTTTTTTTTTTCTTTTTGTATTTTCTCATTTTATATCAACATGAACAGGGAAACAAAAATTAAATAAATGAAAGAAAAATATTAGAATGAAAATAGGCAATGTTTTTTTTTAGCTTCTTTGTTTTTATTTAATACTAAACTAACTCACAGGTTTTACAATCCTGTTCGATGTTCCATTGATAATAATACTACTACTACTACAACTACTAATGATGATAATAACAATAACGATAATAATAATAATAATACTAATAATAGTAATAATAATAATAATAATAATAATAGTAATAATAATAATAATAATAATAAACCTATATGAATTTCTCAGCGCCTCTACGCTTTTGTTTCGATGCAATAGTGATGGCGTCAGACAAATGAAAAGTTGCGTGAGCGTTGCATGAAAACAGGTCTGGTGTATATTAAATCAAATGTTTTTATGCAGCAAAAGTAGAGTTATTTCATATATTTACAGTGGCAATATTTCATTCTTTTGGCGCCACACAACTACAAATCAGTCAGTATTGCTAAAAAGGTCAACGGCTTAGATGATTAGGCAGTCAAAACATTTTAATGTTTTCGGTGTCTTTTTCCACTTTTTCCACTGAAGATCTTAAATATACTTGATGGTATCGAAATTGAAAAATTCACTTAATCTGACGAAATTTTCAATACATAAGTCATTTATATAGTTTGACTGTGTGAAAATTATTTTATAAACTTCCTTTGCTTTTCGTTCTTCACATTAAATTATCTAGTATTATTACTTTTGTTTTGCTTTGCTTTTCATGTTATTCTCGTCCGATGTTTCGCCTTTACAATGTTGTATTAGATCGAACAGCCTATATAAATCCTCTTATCATATTGATTTTTAAACTTGAATATCAAATATAAAGGAGCTCGCTTCCATATCTACATAGAAACAAACATCCAAATCGATTGATCAATTGTTTGCTCAAATCCATAAAAATACTACACAATGTATAGTCTTCACAATACAACATATATCTAACGTTCAGCCACCAAGCTCCTCAGTGATATTAACTATTGTCTATCACTTGCATTCTTTATCCTCCTCACTTTCTCTGTATCTATCTATATATCCATGCATCTATATCAATTCTGTACACACACAAGCACACTCTCTCACTCACACATATTTATATGTATGTGTATGTGTGTGTTTGTGTGTGTGTATGTGTGTGTGTAAATAAGTAAATACAAAAAGAGTTTCGTAAATAAATATTTATAGGTATTTACCTATTGTACTACGTGTTTATCTATTTCAAAATCTATGCTCAAACACAGACGGACATCTATATATATTCTTCCTGCTTTCACAGACTCAAATATATATTCAAATGTATATATTATTTTTTCTTTTGTTATTATTCCTCTTTTATAGAGCTGCCCTATTGCTTGCATTCACTCACACACACACACAATATATATATATATATATATATATATATATATATATATATATATAAAAGTATGACCCTGACGGCAGAGCTCAAGTCGTCTCGACGGATATTTCTGGACTAAATTAGAATATTTAGTCTGGTGTCGGGGTCATACTTTTCCTATTACCCACTCTATTAGCCCAAGTATTGAGTATTCTGGTGCGTTATGGTCCATCTGGTTCTTTACTACAACTCCTTCGTTATATATATATATATATATATATATATATGTGTGTGTGTGTGTGTGTATATATATATATACATACACACACATACACACACAAGGAGACGGCAACGTTATGTTTGCCAGCTGAGGAGACATGGTCAAAGTGAAAAAAATCCTTTGGCTCTCACCACTTCGTCTGAATCAGTCGAGTCACATATTTAAATCAAAGGACCATCAATTTGGAAGGTCATCAGTTTTGAGTCGATATAATAAAGTATTGTATTGGTGTCGAACGCAACAGACTCTACTTGCACTGAAAGTCTGTTGTCTTATGTTTGTGTGGAGAAAACTATTTATGTATCATCATCATCATCATCATCATTTTACGTCCGTTTTTCCCTGCTTGCAAGGGTATATATATATATATATATATATATATATATGGGTGGGGTGTATGTGTGTGTGTGTGTGTGTATGTAACGACACAAATAATATATAATTAAAATAAATTTAGTCTATAAAACTATTCTTCTTATATTGCTCAACAAAAGTGCATTATCTGCATATGGCATCTGATTTGCATGAATATAATCATAAGCATTGATACAAGAAAAAAAGACTTTATATTTCAATTTTATTATTCTTTTTATTTTTTTATTTTTTCAATTGAATTAAATCACTTATCACTTCTCAAAAATCTAAACAATATTTATTTATTAATTACAGAAAAAATAATTAACACAAGATTATTGTATTTCGTGAATTAAATAGATGCGAATGACAAAACCTGTTTGGTTTATTTTGTTTGTGTGTGTGTGTGTGTGTGTGTGTGTGTATGTATGTGTGTGTGTGTGTGTGTGTGTGTGTGTGTGTTTGTGTGTGTGTGTGTTTGTGTGTGTGTGTGTTTGTGTGTGTGTGTGTGTGTGTGTGTGTGTGTGTGTATGTGTGTGTGTGTGTGTGTGTGTGTGTGTGTGTGTGTGTGTGTGTGTGTGTGTGTGTGTGTGTGTGTGTGTGTGTGATCAGATGCAAACACGATGAGAAAATATGAATAATAACTGATTCTATACTCTCGCTGTTATATTCAGAAATAAAAAAATACAATGAAATAAATATATTCGTTCTTTGTTATCTTTGAACAATTTTAGAGTGGAAGTTAACAGTTGAGTCTCTAGTGATATTAATATCACTGATGAGTCCGTTGTTGTTGTCCCCAGGTTCACACTTTCAACGCTAAGATGGAAATAGATATATATTCTTAACGAATTTGACACCAAGAATCAAATAAAAATTCGCAATAATCTGAAATTGGATATTATCTCCCCTGGCATTTCCTAGCATTAACTATTTTTTTAAAAACTTATATCTCTATAATTAATACTGAAAAACGCTAGAAAATAAAGATAATAATAAAATGTTACATTTCTTGCGGAATGTATCGAAAAATATATATGATATATTTTCTAAAATATGAAATATTTTTGTATCTTTGATTATGCGAATTATCTACATATTATGCAATGAAAGTTCTGAGTCTGTTTAAAATTAATTTGGTGGATTTGATCCATGTACCATTGGGTATGTATTCGACACCCACACCTAGCCATAATGTGGTTCGAATGGATTACACTCTGTTACATTCTTTTGAGTCAGTGTGATAACAAGTTCTTTCCAAACACCAACCAGTTTTTGAAAACATTAAAACTAGTCATATATACTGTCCATTTATCGCAGAGTTTTGTCGTTCACCGAATGTCGTAGGGATAATTTATTTTGTTTCACAAAAAACTCAAACTAGCAGTTTATTTCATCAATATATATTGGAAAGAAGCTTCAAACTTCCCCGTTCAGGGTAGGAGAATTTATAGGCTATTTTTTTTTTCTTTGTTAAAATATGCTCATATTTCTACCTTTGCTAACACACACCGATGGAAATGGGGTGTTTGGGTCAAATATTTAAGGTAAGTTGGAGATATTCCCTAAATCATTTGAGTATAGAAACAAAGAGTCTTGGTGAACTTTCATCCTTCACCAATCATTTTCTATTTCGAAAGGGAGAGAAACGATAATAGAAGCCTAGCATTGTTTAGCTCTCTCTAGGTTAAAAGAATGAAAGGAAGATCATTTAAAAATATAAATAAAATCTAGACAACAAAATATTGCGGTCAGACCACTGAAACGAATATATTAATGTCATCACTCACAGAACTGATACCGGAATTCTGAAGCAAAGCAAATAGAGAAGGAAAACCAAAATAAATAATCAAACGTGTGCAGAAACATATAATTCCTGTAAACTGACTAATGATGCGGTGTGTTACTTTGAGAAATAGGATTCTATAAATCTTTATAGGAAAATACTGTAACGTTTGATCGTAACTTTTGGAGAAAACATCGCTCCAGCAGATTTTACACCTCAACCAGGCTTATGTAGATTACACCATTTCCTAGAGCATATCACTTTATCTAGCTTTCTTCTTACAATATTCTATAGTTTGATGTTCTTTTACACAGAATTGACAACACTTACACCGACACTTCAAAATATCTGAGGATACATATATATATTCATTCATGTTTGTGTTTGTCTTATTTGTTTTTTTCTGGGGTGGGGTAAAAACATTCTTATATTATAAAGATCTGGCAATAGAAAACAAATACTCATACACATACAAGCACACATACCAGCTCCATATATATGTGTATAGACATACATTTCTGAATGCTCACACATACACACGGAGAAGAACTAACCAGATGGCATTGCTATGTCTTGAACATGAACATTCCTTTCTATATATGAATAGATATATATGTATGAAGACATAACTCATTATAGAGGCATAGGGGCGAATTCGCCTTTTCTGGTCAGTACACAACCGATTTCT
>OZ024751.1:38856405-38868905 GCA_964016885.1 Eledone cirrhosa
AGATTTTAACGGATTTCTTCGCAAACATATATGGATAATACAACACAACCGTTTTGATTTATTTAATTGAGGGACGTTATTAAGAACAAGATCTCTTCTTTCATATTATTCTCTCCCTTCTGACCCCAATCTATTTCATTACGTCATTTAACTGCAAGAGATAACGAAATGACACGCAGTACATATCTGCAAACGATAGAATGACATTTACAACATAGTTTTATAAAGTTGTTTATGAAAATGGTAAAGAAAATATCATTTCAATTCGAAATAGAGGACATTGTTTGTGTTAAAGTTGCATAGGATGAATGAAAGAAGAAGAAAGTGAATATGAAGAGATAATAGTCAATTATCTTTAGAATGTCGGCTTGTTTCAGATCGATGTTAGAGTCATGCTCTCTTTCACATTAACCTTTGATCCACGAATCATTCGCCATTGATGACAGCTTATATCAGCTCTAATAAGCCGGCATCAATTCAAGCTACGTGCGAAGGATTAACAAGTCATTTTTCTTCTTTTCATTTCTAACAGGATATATGCTTTCATCGTCCCTAATCTCACAAGTGAAACGCTACAAACCACTGTTTTTGGCGCACACATCTGACAATTCTGAACAAACAAACTGTAATGAAGATAAAAATTCCTCTGGCGATCTAATTTATTTCAGCTTCCTTAATTATCAAATATAATGAAGAAAATTATTGAAACACTTTTCTTTCTATTCCCGTTGCGTTCTCTCTGTCTTTTGCTTGTCTCTCACCTCCTGTTATTTTGACTCCTTCTTTCCCTCTCTTCAACTTTCACAAGACAGCACTAAATACTAATTCAGCTGTGAAGTTTTCATCAATAATATTGCTTTATTTCTGATTAAGAAGAGAAGCTATGTATTGCTAAGAGGGAGATTGGAATTCTATGGTGTTCAAACTTTTGCTAACTACATTTTTGGAGCTATTAAAGTGGTTTGAATTAGGTCTTGATTTCCTGAGAGGTGAACCATTGACCTACTTTGCTATCAACTTCGTATACACTATTTTGAGGAGCCAACGAGAGACAACCTACGCAGGTGATAGATCTGCTAGAAATACCAGCCATATTCTCCTCAAATTTTGCCTCACCTGATGAAAAGTGTGAAATTAAAATAGCAGTATTTTTCTATATCCAATAAGTATAATTTGGTCTCGCAGTCTCAGAAATGTCCCTTTATATATATATATATATATATATATATATATATATATATATATATAGGAAAAGTAAATAACAACAACAAGGAGTACAGTGACGAAAGGAGTTAGGTATTAGGTTCACATAGATAGATGGATGAATAGATAGATTGATGGTTATTGCCTGTGTGCTCATGATAACCATGCAGGTAATCAGAGGAAATCTTCACACACTTAGCTAAGAAAAAAACCATAAAAGAACGAATTTAAGAGTTTCCAGTGGGTTGATTTCTGATTGTAAGGTTTCACTCTCATAATTGAATGACAAATCTGATCAACCATTGTTAACGTACATCATTATAGGAAATGCTGTCACTACCACCTCTTCATAGCAATAATCCAAATCTGAGTTAAATAGATTGAGGATGGATAACGTTTTTATGGAGTGAAGTGTGCTATTATTTGAGTACGTGTATAGATATAGGTAATACCGATGTGTTGCATAATGTAAAAAAAGAAATTTGAGATTTCCAGTCACAAAAAATATATAATACTAACAGTTTCCAGACTAACAGTTTCCAATAAAAACTTTACTCAATTGTCAAATCAGTCGTAATCAAATTTACAAACATTGTATACTTAAATGAAATTTAAAAGTCAAATGGTGAGCAAAATGTGTTTAAATTAACATTATAATTAGTGTTTTCCCGTAAAGCCTAAATATACACATTCATGTACAGAAGAAAAAAACTATCCATAAACAACTAATTTGTGTTAAATACAGTTTTACTGAATTATATATCACTCTATTAATGATTTTGATATCAATACAACGAACGCCATTAAACATGAACGGTAGACATCATTTACTGTTAACAATATGTATATCTTGAGACGTAAATACATGCATGGAGATGAGGATAATGTTTTCACTCAAAAAGAAATAATCCGTGTTCGCATCACGTGTAGGCGTATTTGTGAGTATGTGAAAATATACATATTCACGTCTAAATATATAATTGTATATGTAATAAGACTGAGCAATTGTATCTGAATTAATTTGTCGTTTTTTAATATCGGCCTATATATGTAAATATATATATTCAAGCAAATTCACACACACACACGCACACACACACACACACACACACACACACGCACACACACACATATATATATATATATATATATATATATATATATATATATATATATATACATATATATGCTTATATATGTATACAGATACATGTATATATATATATATATATATATATATATATATATATATGTGTGTGTGTGTGTGTGTGTCAATTATGTTAATAAATGGAAACTATATTTAAAAAAAACATATTTATTCTATTATATATATTTCAAGGGAACGAAAACTTTGGTACGCACTCATCAGATAAAATACAAAGTTTGTTTTATAAATAGTGACATGCCCATATATATTTATAACAGATTCGAATCTGATATAAATATATTTTGTTGAATTACCAACAAATTAAATTTCCCGTTGCATATATTTATATATATATATATATATATATATATATATGTATATGTATATATATATATGTATATGTATATATATATATATATATATTCAGAATGAATGGAGGAGAAGGCAATATATATGATCATATATATTCATTTACAAATATGGGTATATATAGACAAGTAAATATGTACATATGTATATATATATATTTATTGACATATATATGTATATATATGTTTTAAGTGTGTGTTCATCAAATGATGGGTTTGATTTTATCTCTTCGCTTACCGTATATAGCCATAATAGGTAGTAGTTTCATATATTTCATGTCAAAAATAGATCCAGACGTTATTCCTTAATTAATAAAGAGTAAAGTGTATTTGTACACTGCGTCCTATTACATAACAATTACCGTAAATGCACATGTAGTACTATTTTATTTTGATGATATATTATATTATATGTATATTATATTTATATTCATTTCAAAATAACTTAAAACGAAAATTTCAATTTAACAACCCTTTCATGTTTGCTTTCATATGAATTCTTTGTAAGCAATTCGCAATATCACAGCCAGGCCTCGCTTCTTATAGCTTTATATATATATGATGATGATGATGATGATGATGATGATGATATATATATATGATAAGTAAGCCACGATTTTTTTTCGGAATATCCAATAAGTTTAGCAGATATTCAATTTTAATAACACACAGTCAGTTGAAAATAAACAGAAACCATTTTCAAGCATTAAATATTTATATCAATATTTTATGATAAAAAATCAAGAAAATAAAGCTATTACGTAAGCTTATTATGACCTTTATGCCGTCAGCTTAATATACAAGATTAATGTTCACTCAAAAATTATTCAACAGAAATAGAATACCATATATTTTCACTACTTTTCACTATGTATTTTAACATATTTTCAAATAGAATTTTTTTTTAAATCTATTTTATGGTATACGTATATTAATTTAAGACTTTTTGCATTTTTTATCTTTTGGGGAAGGAGGAAAAAGAATATTGATATGATAGCGAAATTGTAAGGAGGGGGAGTATGGCGCATATATAAATGTATGTTTTAAATCAAGATTGAAAGTTTTAAAAAGAGAACAAAGTTACATTCGAAGACAAACAAATAGCGAATACTGAAAATATTAAAAGAATAGTAAACTCTATTAATGTTTAAGAGAAGGTTAAATATGCTGCCGAAATTTTAGATTTTATTTCAACACATCATATGCAGCCATACACCCACGCACATATATGTAATATATGCATGCACAATTTTCAGATTGTATAGCCAAGTAAAATACCATATAAATACACTCGGATCATCATCATCATCATCATCATCATCGTTTAAAGTCTATCTTTCACGCTAGCATGGGTTAGACGGGAGTTGTCCCACTTGAGGCAAGATTGGTCGGGTGACCTTGTCTCTTTCGTATAGGACTATCTGCCAGGTTTTCAACGGATGGATGCTCTTCCTAACACCAAGCACATTAGAGAGAGGGGGTAGTGGGTCCAAATCACGTGGCACAGAAAGTTAATATGTATTTTTGTTTACGGTTATTTGGAGGGAGGGGGGATGTTTGAAATCAGTTACAACTTTGGTCGTAAATATTCCGTCAAGAATATTCACAATATGAAATGAACGAATGATTTACGGTAAATGTGTATGTGAGTATATATTAGCTAAAGAAAAACACTTATGCAATATATATTCTTAAAAACCTAATTTTAAGAATAATTATAAATGAATTAAATAAATATTTGTTTCTTATTTTTTCCAAATTACAATTGATTGTAATGTATTCATGATTAGGAAGATATTAATTTAAACAATTAGTTGTGAAACTTGATAGGATTACCCATGTTGCACATTAATCTGTTGTATAGTCCTTCAAATAAAGTCGACTACTCTTATAGAGTTTGATGTCCAATATATCATTTTAACTGTTTACCCCATATGCTGGAGAGCTACTTCTCTGCTGAAATCTAATCAGGGGAGGCAAATGCTTTATCATTAATTGTCACCACAAGAGCTCAACAATTATTTACAGTTTCTCACTTGACAACATAACGTAATCGCAAAACAATAGATTATAATTGTTGCATTTCCTGAAGACAAAAATAATACGAAATTATGTATATGATATTCAATGGTTTTAGAGGAGAACAACATCCCCTCACCGTTATTTAATACATTAATTTTAGTGGACAGCCTTAATTAATACAACAATCAACAATTGAATTGTTGGAGCTTCAATAAATTACAACTAAGTTAAATGGAATAGGGAACGAAAATTATAAAACACATTTGGAAAACACATTTGGAAAAGTTTAAGAAACAAATATGTCTTTATACAGATTTTATATCAATGTTAATTAATGTTAGCGATATTTCTACGAGGATTTTTGGATGAGGGAAAATAATTTCTTTGTAGATTAAATAAATTACAATTATTTTAATACACTTTAATATTGTTACTCAATTTAATTGCAAAATTAAAAGGTGTATTATAGCATACATATACTTGTCCATTAGTGTTGGTGGCCCTTACTTAAGAACAAGAAAATGAAAACAATTCATTCGCAGAATTATTTTACTCTATATTCTAGAGATAGCTGCATATTTGGCAACGAAGGACTGTATTATGATGGAAATGACCACATGCAACAACGGAGATGACCTTTCGATCAAAATACGTATGTCAAATGCTAACAGCAGATAGAAGAAAAAGGGAATTATGCAGAATATGTCATATATATATATATATATATGTAGATAAATCTACCAAGAGTTTACGGTAGTGTCCAATCCGTATGAAGAACTCAATGTAATCCGGATATCATGGAAAGAAGAGATGCAATGAAAAATCACTTTCGGTGAAAGATAAACGGAATACAGAGTCAAGATAAAATATTTAAAAAATAATGAATAAAACAATGAAACAGTTCCTTATATTAAACAAAAAAAGTTCATTATTTAACGATCGTTTCTAGGATATATATGTGTTAGAATTGGCATGCATATTCAACAGATCTATGTACAAAATTATACAAAATTATACAAACTATCAAAATTAAATATACATACCAACACATATATATGCCGTCTTCAGAAATATATATATATATATATATATATATATATATATATATATATATATATATATATATATATATATATATATATATATATATATATATGACATCATATTCTGCCTAATTCCCTTTTTCTTCTATCTGCTGTTGGCATTTGACACACACATATATATATATATATATATATATATATATATGACATCATATTCTGCCTAATTCCCTTTTTCTTCTATCTGCTGTTGGCATTTGACACACACACATATATATATATATATATATATATATATATATATATATATATATATATATATATATATATATACATGTGTAGCAGATGTATGTAATTGTATATATATATATATATATATATATATATATATATATAATACCCGCTCTACATGGGTGAATACAATAAATGTAATCTGAGCTTTTCGAATAATAATGATAACATTCGATTCGTTTATATATATATATATATATATATATAAATATCGTTGTGTGGACGTAGATGATATCGTTCTATTGTGAATGAGGTAGCAAATATGTACATACTCACCATTTACTACTATACGTAAGAGATAGTGTACTTAAGTATCTATAGACTTTATTTGTTAGATATGCGGTAGTGTGAGATTGTATATATGTATATATCTATATGAACACACACACACACACACACACACACACAGACACACACATATATATATATATATAGATACATATATATATATATATATATATATATATATATATATATATATATATATATATATATATATATATATATATTTATATATATATATGTATATATGTATATATTCCTGCGTTACTGCTGTGTGAGAGTTAGCGTGTGTCATTCCACGGCAAACTTGAAACCGTCATATTCTATCTCATCCTATCATATCATATACGCAATCTATATAATTTTCATGGCCAATTTTCTCTTTATTTTTACCTTCTGGAAAGTATGGATTGTTCAGCAGTAAAGGCATCAGAAGATTATATCTTGTATGCGATTTATGGCTTGATCTTAATCTGAGATTCCATTAGTAGTATTGTACTTTTCTTAACCACCACGCTCACCCTCATCACCATTATAATGCTTCGGTCTGCTTTCAGCTATATTCTATGTTTGACAGGTCCTGTCTGTAAGAATTTTCCAAAGATTATATTGATTACAAATACGAGGCAGCATTTGGGTATTTTTCAAGAGTTATAATACTAATAGCGTATGGCTCACTGTATATCTATGTCAAAGCAGTTAAATAGAAGAGTTAGTTGAACTGGGAGAATGTGAGGGGTACAAAAGTGGATTGACCCTTAATTGCAAATTAGAGCTGTTTATTTTCGTTTATTTCTGCATATATATAGGTTTCGTGACCGTCAAAACTATGTAGATATGTGTGTGTGCTCGTGTATGTTGAGGGGGTGCATTTGTTTGTATGTTAGTATAGTTTGTATGATAACAAATAGTATCGTCGCTAGCTTGATTTCCCAGAATTGTTCTAATTGTGTAAGGTTCAAAGTAACTAGTTGAATATATATAATATGTATATATATATATATATATATATATATATATATGTAGAAATCTTATAACGAAACGGCCGTCTGGAAGAAATGATATATTTATTTAATAATGTCTCATATAAAATAATACAACCAATTATCCACGAAATACTGATTAGTTAGCACCCCAAACACTTAATTGGGATAATACTTAAGTATATCCTAACGTTTGTTGAGTGAGATGGAGTTGGTCGGAGTATCGCTTAAGGCTTTCTCTGTTTATGTATTGAATATATATATATATATATATATATATATATATATATATATATAGAGAGAGAGAGAGAGAGAGAGAGAGAGAGAGAGAGAGAGAGAGAGAGAGAGAAGGGGGAAGATGAAGGGAAGCAGGAAAAGGAACAGAAAGTATATGAAACGAAAGTTAAGGGTAATTATAAAATACCACCTTACTGTAATCCCCAGGGAGATCCAGAGTGACAAAGCGGGACGATGACGATTCTAGGATATCCAGGTTCAAACTTACATTCGAGCATCCACCTAACTTCCAACTGCACATTTTGAACGATCGGAGCCTATGTTAAAAGATATTTGCCCAACTTCACTAATTATCAATGAAATTTACATAATCAATATTAGCTATTTCATAAATATGTGTCTTCAATACAAACAGATGAACATATATTTTTTGTGGCTATTATATATTATGATTTATATTTTCTTGTATTTCATTTTAGATAGTCCCATATCTTGTCCTGGGAAGTATACAGAATTTGAAACCACATGAAGTAGAAATGAATCATTCGAAATTTTAAATGTAATTTGCACCTATATATATATGCTTACGTAAACTATTTTGTATAAAAATACGTAAGTATGTATATATATATATATATATTTATTTATTTATGTATACATATATATATATATATATATATATATATATATATATATATATATTTATATTTATTTATATATACATATACATATACACACATATATATATATATATATATATATATATATATATATATATATATATATATATATATATATATATATATATATATTTACACACATATACCTATTTATACATATACATACATATACATAGATACAAACACATCTTTCATATGACGCTGGAGCAGAAACGAGAAAAACGTGTTAAGACAATTCAGCGAAACTCATTATAAAGCCATCTATACGTATTAAAAGTTGAAGTAAACAAGACACCCTCTACAGAGTATATTGTTTTCCATTCTCTGTTACTCATAAATCATATTCTTTCAGATCTCTGGAAAATATCAAAATTGTATTAACGAAAAACCAGAACCATTTTAGTATTTCTTGAAAGTGTTCGTGAAAGAATATTTTTGAAGACACACTGGTGTACTATATACAAATCACTTATGGTGTATATATAAATATATACAGAGAGAGAGAAGGGGGTGGGATAAAGAGAGAGAGAGTAAGAGTGAAATAAAGAAAGAAAGAGAAGCGATCGAGAGCCATAGACTTTAATAAAATAAAGATACGTATATACAGTATTAACATATTTAGTAACTTTATTTATTGTGATCACCTTTCGGTATATATCTAAGTATTTATAGTCTAAAGTCTGTCTTAAGCCAGAATACATATATAGTCTGTGGTCCTGAGACAGAGGAGATCACTAATCCTGGGTACTTGATATACGGGCAGATGTAGAATGGGTATCGAGATAGTCAAAACCCGACAGCGGCGCCAAGAGTTTTCGAATTGTGTTTACAGCAATTTTTTTCCTGGGACTTTCAAAAGACTTGCTGAATACTCAGGCCGACATCGCTTGGCACCGCGGTCGGGCTCTCTCTCTCTCTCTCTCTCTCTCATTTTCTCTCTCCCTCTCCTTCTCTCTCTCTCTCTCTCTCTCTCTATATATATATATATATATATATATATATATATATATATATATATAGAAGGATTTTAATGGATACAGTTTAGTTAAAAGGAATTTTTATTGACACGTGTTTCTATAACAGTTGCATAACCTGAAAACAGCTGCTATCTACAAAGTATTAGTTATGCAGACATTCAATATTTCAATGTTATTATCAACTGTCATTTCATCGGAATATATATATATATATTAGAAAGTGAGGTTTATTTTACAAAATGAAAAATAACCGGTGTCCTAGACGAGTGAAAGTATAAAAAAAAAAGATGAAATCGAAAATGCAACTGGAGTCGTATTTTTTTTTTAAATATATATATTTATTTGGTTCCTTTACCGGTTTCGCAGTTCTTCTGCTTTTCAAAAGTAGAGTTGAGATGGAGGGTCTGTGGTTTTTCTCACATCTGTGAGAAAAACCATAGACCCTCCATCTCATCTCTACTTTTGAAAAGCAGAAGAACTGCGAAACCGGTAAAGGAACCAAATAAATATATATATTTTTTTAAAAAGTAAGACTCCAGTTGCATTTTCGATTTCATCTTTTTTTCTTTATATATATATATATATATATATATATATATATATATATATATATATATATATATAAGATACTCTACAGCAATTGCCAGTGTTGTTAAGCATTCATATAAAATATATACAACACCATTTATAATGTGGAATGTTTTTGTTAGTAAAAAATAATATAGAATTAGTATAATTTTTCCTCTCTTAGATTTTTCTTTTATACCATAATGAGGTTGGGAATTATTCAATTTGATTGTTATTTGATACAATACTTACTCATTTAAAACGCTCGAAAAATATGTTGGCTTCTTAATAACATACATTATTAGTTCAAAAACTATATAATTTGAAATAAATTAGTCTTGAAATTTCTATAGTCTCCGATCACGCCAAGCTCATACGTTTCTGTAAATAATATATTTGCCATGCAAATAGGTACGTTTAACAGGTTGACAATGGCGTAAAGCCTTTACTCCTAAATAATTTATTTTATATGTCCCTGAAGGGTGAATGCAACTGAGGTGGAAGGAAATTACTTTCCAATAATTATGTTATTATTATGATACAGTTATTGACGATCGTTATCTATAACTTCTTGCTAAAGATAAGACAGACTTGATAAATATTTTTCAGGTAGAAAATGTTTAAGGAAAGTTATTGTAGTTGAAGATATTTATTTATTTACAAAGTCATGTATCGTATTGTATCTTGTTATAAAAAACATGTGTTCCCAGCATAGAAAGCACGTTATGTACTCCACCTCTGATATATTTGCAAATATTAGTTACTTTGTCAGAGTATATATATATATATATATACGATATTAACAAATGGAAACTATATTTATAAAACCATATTTATTTCATTTTACATATTTCAAGGACACCAAGTTAAATTATGGTGTGCTTTCATCAGATAAAATATAATATAGAGCAGTTTTATAAATAAATATTGACATACCCTTAAAGAATGCAAACATTACTGTTGGAAGCTCACGGATAGTATATCTATAGTATATATATATATATATATATATACCCCTCTGAGAGGCTTGCTGCACATATAAGCCGAAACCGCTTGGCACCGCAGTCGGGATTTTACATGTATCTGTCTATATATATGCAGTGTGGTAATAGAAAATTCTAACGTGCATAAGTATAGAGATCTGTTATATCGATTTCTTTAGTAGTTCATAAGTCGAGTAAAATAAAACGGATGTAAGTCAAGAATTGAAACCAGATTTATTGGTTTGTCTCTCCAGGTGATCAAAACTACAACGATTTTTCTAAAAAGTGAAATAATGCATATTAATAAAACTATTAAACGTGCGTGTGTTTCTTGTGTGTGTGAACAATCATATTATATTAAACATTTACAAATATTTGATAGTAACGCACATTAGAAAAATTGTATTATATATATATATATATATATATGTATATATATATATATATATATATATATATATATGTGTGTGTGTGTGTGTGTGTGTGTGTGTGTGTGTGTGTGTGATATGTTTATTCTCCCTTAGGCGGTTGTGATTTCTAAATACTTCAACTTCAATTCCGAGAAATCGTGTCTGAATATCTCAAAGAGAACAAACAATATTTTTAAATGGATATACGAAAACTATATTGATAAATATATGTTTTAATCTTTATTTCAACATCAACAGAGAATAAATCAATAGCGCTTCAAAAATATTTCTTTTCTTAGTATTTCTTCTCTTAGAGGTTCACCGAGAACTTATTTGCCGATGTCCTGTCTATCAAAGAGCACCCACTGCGCAGTCTCAAAAACAAATTACGTCAGTCTCTCTTGTAGTACATTCTCATTCGAACAGTATCACGGATAGGCCGAACACTCTAATCTATTCATTCGGATCAGATATTTTAATATATTAAACATTAGTTCTCTGACCTAGAGGATATGTTTCACATTTTCTAAATAAACACAAACATACACACCCCGACAGCCTTCCATATATATACATACCTCTATACATACACTCATGTATATATGTATATTCACATTCATTTATACATATACCTATATTCTCATATATGATACACACACATATATATATATATATATATATATATATATATATATATATATGAAAGCATCTCACCACGAACCCTTCAAAAGTGCACATCTATTTATTATACCTTTACTAAGTGGTTATTCTAGGTGATGATAACGATAACAAGAAGGACGATGAGAAATGTAGGAGGATGGGACGAGGAAAGGATGAGAGGACGATTATAAGGAGGGAGTGGGAGATGAAGAGGAGGGGCATGAGTGAGAGGGGTAAGAATAGAGGATACTTACAATACAGAATGTTAGTTACCGCACCTAGAAATTGATTGGTCTGTCTTAAGGTGCACCCAGCAATAATCCATAACATATGTAAAATGATTAGTTAACCCCTTCGGAATTTCCTCCGCATGTTCATTGCAGACAATTCGAACGAGTGCTGGAGCTGGGAAAAACCCAAAAGGCACAAATGTTTTCTAGTATCTTGTATCTATTTCGTTATTTCGAAATACACTTAGACTAACAATAACATTCAACTCAACGTGGATGGTTTGGAGACATTTTTCTTCCTTTAAATTCAATAAGTGAGCCGCCTAAGGTGCAGATTTCACAGAGGCGTATTATACTAATTTGCATAATTAAATATATTATACAATAATTTCACGATCAATACATTAACCACAAAAACAT
>OZ024751.1:38873905-38878905 GCA_964016885.1 Eledone cirrhosa
CAAACAATTAATTTAGTAATACAATTAGAAGGACTTTGTCCCGGTTTATAAATCAATAAATATATGGAAAAGATATAAGTATGAATTTATGGTGGAGTCAGAAAGATCCTTATTGCAAGTTTTGTCTTACATATCATTTTCATAGTTTATATTTTCTATTTTCTATTGAATAAGTATTTCACAAAGAATTAATGATTACATTTGAATAAATGCCTTTCTATAAAAACAAAATATCATATCAAAGTTCACATCTACAGTTATATTTAAGTGTAGTAAAGGCAGCACTGGCAAATGGAATGCATATATATATAACGAAGGAATTGTGGTAAGGAACCAGATGGACCATACGCACCAAAGTACTCAATACTTAGGGTAGTAGAGTAGGTAATGGGAACAAGTATGGACCCCGAGGGCAGAGCCCAAGCCGTTTCGACGACTAATTCTGGAGTCCAGAATTAGCCGTCCAAACGGCTTGAGCTCTGCCGTCGGGGTCATACTTGTTCCTATATATATATATATATAGTAAGGTGCATTATTGGTTGTGGAAAATGGTCCAATAACTTTATGTTAGCAATATTAAGTTCCCCACGCTTTTGTATATCTCCAATTCCATTCGAGGGAACAGCTAGATGATGTAAAACGGAGTATAAGTATCAAAATGAAAATCCGAAAGCAATCGATCTATCCGAAGACAATCGATCTATCTCTTATTGAAACATGTGTCGTAATTAAATGATTGGAATTTTACCTTGCCTTCGGATTTTCATTTTGATATATATAAATATATATATATATATATATATATATACATATATATATATATATATGATTGTTTTTTTATGTATGTGTGTGAGTGATTTGTTTTTATATAGACTACCGTCTTTATTAACAATACTATATCAAGGCAGTATGTATCTATGTATGTATATATGTATGTAAGTATGTATGTATCGGTGCGGAGAAGGGTGTAAATAATTTAAATTATTTTCTCCGACAAAATAATGATTATGTATTCTTAACATGATACAAAAGTAAGTATTACATCGCATTTGAAATTATCAAATACATATACACACCCATGCGCAAACGCGTAAACACACACACTGACACACACACATATGTATATATGTATATATATATATATATGTATCTCTCTCTCTCTTTCTCTCTCTCTCTCTCTATATATATATATATATATACATATAGATGTATATATATACATATATATGTATATATATAATATATATATATATATATATATATATATATATATATATATATACATATAGATGTATATATATATATATATATTTATATATATATATATATACATATAGATGTATATATATATATATGTATATATACATATATATATATATATATATATATATATATACATACATACATATAGATGTATATATATACATATATATGTATATATATATATATACATACATACATATAGATGTATATATATACATATATATGTATATATATATATATACATACATACATATAGATGTATATATATACATATATATGTATATATATATATATATATATACATACATATAGATGTATATATATACATATATATGTATATATATATATATATATATACATATAGATGTATATATATGTATATATATATATATATATATATATACATATAGATGTATATATATACATATATATATATATATATATATATTTATATATATATATGTATACACACACATATTATTTAAGACGAAAAGTTGTTTGGATACTGCTAGGCAGGTGATTTGAGTCTATATTGCGTGTCATTCTATGTACGTAATATTTAGGATATACTTAATTTACATCTATATAAGATTTATATATACATATCATATATATATATATATGCACTTAACGAACACGTGTGACCATACATATCTATCCTTCTCTATATCTCTCTATCTCTCTCTCTCCCTCTCTCTCTCTCTCTATCTCTCCCTCTCTCTCTCTCTCTCTCTCTCTCTCTATATATATATATATATATATATATATATATATATATATTCATATATATGTATGTAGTGCATTATTTTCCGAAAGATATTTAACATAGATTTGCGCTTGTAGTCTAACTTCATATATATTGGTCACAGCAGGCATGAACGATAAGGATATTCTCAGCATGATAAATCGTTTTAATTACTGATAAAACTTGCTGGGTGAAACATTTCGCAATGAAGCAGAAAAATTAATTACAAATTTGCTTGAGTATATATAAATAATTACTTTTTGTGTCTAATCACTTTAATATTTTTCTTTTCGCTTTCACAAATTTAAATCTGCATTCATAATGATATATTTGAAAGTACACATACATTGTTCTGATAACCACACATGAACTCTGAAACACGTTATTTCGTGGTCATGTGTTTGTGAGTGCATGTGTGTCCACGTTAGTCTACATGTATATGTACGTTTTAATTTAATGAACGTAAATAAGTATGGTGCTTTTAGGCGATAGCGGCGGTATCAGGTATCAATTTGCCAGGTATGGAAAGAAAAAGAAAAAACGTAAAAATGTGAAATTAATACCAGAGAGGGTAAAAATTTAGGAAATTAGGACTTTAAAAGCAGGAATATTATATTGTAAATTAGAAAGAATAAAATAATGAAATAACAGTAACATTTTCGAAAGGGAAATAGCGACATCATTTCATGGAAGTCACAACAAAATTTTGTGCTTTCTGTGGAACCCAGTCACCATCTTCCTAAATTTGTATATGAATGTCCCTTCAGCATGTTTATCCTCATGCAAAACTTTGGAACTGTTCTATTGGCACATGTGTATTGCTAATTAAAACTATATATAATCCAGGATTATTACTGAATACATATTGTTAGAATTAGCTTTGGAAGTAATTTAAATTTTTCGTGTTATAATGAATGAAGATAAGTGAAGAGATCGAAGGGTGATTAAAAAAGATAAGTTTGTATTTTTCTATTCTCTCGCCAAATTTCTAATACCGTTAACGACAATTTCTTTTACATTAAGTTGAATTTGGAATACTTTTAGTGGCTAGAATTTTAACAATATACGCAATATCAAACTAATTATAAAATATTATAAGCGAAATAAAGATAGATCATGTTTCATGTTTTGATCGATTATAAAACTTTTAATATATTAAAAAGCTGACAAAATCTGTAATTACAAACACAATATTATTTTTGATTCCATGCAAAATTACAATTAACTAAGTCAATTAATTGAACTCTGCTGGTTAGAGTGATCTATCAAATGGTGTGGGGCGTCGTTGGTTTTGAGGTGTGGATTATAGGAAATTAAACTAACTTTTTTCGTGTTAGAAATGGATTTGTGCTGAAGAGAACAGGACGAGTTGACTGAATACTTTGCAGTGTAGCAAAGGAGGTCGATTAATATGTGTGTATAATTACTGAGCCAAAGACGGAGTTGTTAGAGAGATTCATAAGCTCCCAATAAAGCCAAACAGGTCTCCATCTACATTTCCATGTAAATGTAGTTCTGATCTTATATTACATCTAAATGTATACACACACACACACACATATATATATATATATATATATATATATATATATATGTATATATATATACATATGTATATATATATATATATGTGTATATATACATATATATATATATATATATATATATATATATATATATATATATATTAATATCTGTGCATGTTTATACTTAAATGTGTACGTCCCCTTCACACAGACATAAATATATATATATATATATATATATATGTTAGTGTATATATATATATATATATATATATATATATAGTAATAATAATAAATTTCAAGACTAAAATCCAAAGAGGGCTCGATAAGGATAAATATATATCAAATATATAAGAACCGTAGAGCAAATATTTATTAAAATAACAGATTAAAGTTTAAGCAAAGAATCGCTGCTTTTAATAAATCTCTCTCTCTCTATATATATATATATATGTTAGTGTATATATATATATATAATCCCCCAATGCTACGAACATCACTTGTAGATCTATAATTCTGATTCTGTTGTATTCCAATTTACTCCTCCGCACATTTTGTCAACATCTTTTGTATATCCAGATGAATAAGATCAGTAACCTCAATATAATATATATCAGTATAAAAATCAATATCTTCTCATGAAAAATACTTCAATTAAATCAATATTTCGTTGTTAAATGCATGTAATCATCTGTGATTTCATTGATTTCGATTATCTCCACCCTGTTACTGATAGCAGCGATCACTCCAAGATCAATATCCTAGTTACATTTAGATAATCTATACAAATATGTATAGATCTAAAATAAATCCTATATTTGCAAACATAAATAAAGCACCTTAATCTATGCACATATATCTACTCTAATACACAGCTTATATATATATATATATATAAATATATATATATATATATATATACATATATATATATATATATATATATATATATATATATATATATATATATATATATATATATATATATATATATATATATATATATATAAGTAGTAACACAACAGTTAGTTTCCTATACCAAGAACAATTTGTTCACCTTATGCGGATCTTCAGCTCGGACTAGTAGGTTATACGGAACAGGAAAAACAACGTATGAACGCGCATGCGCAGAAACGGTCTCTACATTCAAGCGATACAAAACCACTGGCGAAAGGTGTAAGGTAGATAACTGAAAATGTTCGGAATAAATTGTTCGAGTTGATTAGAATGTTGCTGTTATATATATATGTGGGTGTGTGTTTGTGTATACATATGTACATATTGGGAAAGGTTCCAAAGATGGCCCCATCCTGCCTGGGCGTTACAGTTGAATTGCTTGGCATCGAGTTCGAATCCTTTGAAAGTTTACCTTTTTCGTCTACCGTCAATGTAATAAATGTGCATTGATGATAACATTGATTCTCGATCACGGTACTGTGAATATATGCATATGTGTGTGTGATATA
>OZ024751.1:38883905-38891405 GCA_964016885.1 Eledone cirrhosa
TGAGCTCAGGACATAAAGAACCAAAACAAATACGTTGTAAAGAACTTGGCAAGAAGCTAGAAATTTGGGGAACGAATTTAGTTAAATCGGAACAGGAAATATGACTGGTATTATATATTTAGGAAGATGGTCCAGTGGATTGGCAGAATCGGTAGAGCCTCAAGCCAAATGCTTCATGACACATAATTAAAGCCCTTTATGTTCTGATTTCAAATCCTGGCTAGGTTAGCTTTACCTTTCAACCTTATGGAATCGGTAAAATCAAGTATCTATAAGCACTGGGGTCTATTTTATCGACTTTCCCATGACCCTTCAAATCGTTCGCTTTTTGCCTAAAATAGACAGGATTACCATTTCTGATTTAGTCATAAGGCCAATAATTTGGGAGGAGGGACAAATCGATTAAATCGACCCCTGTGCGTTACTGGTACTTTGTTTTATAGACCCCGTAAGGATGAAAGGCAAAGCTAACCTCGGCGGAATTTGAAATCAGAACGTAAAGAACCGTAACACTATGCTGCAAGACATGCTGTCCGACGCTCTACCAATTCTGCCAATCCGTCGCCCAAAAAGTAGACACAATTATGATTCTGCATGTATTTGCTTTATTTTCCCACCATTCATTCTAAATAGAGTTGATTCAACTTTGGAAGTATTATCCCTAATCTTTATACACGGAATGTATTCACCAAGAAATTCAAAACAAGTTGCGTATATCTATTTTCATGTAATTATTCTCATGGCAGTATCGGTAGAGGGTCGGACGCCATGCTTTCCAGCATAGTTACGTCCCTTTATGATCTGAGTTCAAATCCCGCCGAGGTTGACTTTGCTTTTCATCCTGACGGGGTCGATAAAATAAAGTACCAGTAATGCACTGGATAATTGCTGGCCTTGTGCCTAAAGTAGAAACAATTATTCTCACTGTATTCTACACTATCAGTAGAGGGTCGGACGCCATGCTTTGACGCATAGAGTTACGGCCCTTGCCATTCTGTGTTCAAATCCCGCCGAGGTTAACTTTGCCTTTCATCCTTACGGGGTCGATAAAATAAAGTACCAGTAATGCACTGTGTAATTGCTGGCCTTGTGCCAAAAGTAGAAACAATTATTCTCATTGGATTATAACACACACAAACACACACAGAAACGTCCAGGTGTGTGTGTGTATGTGTGTGTGTGTGTGTGAGTGTGTGTATGTGTGTGTGTACGTGTGTGGTGTGTGTGAGTGTGTGTTTGTGTGTGCGTGTGTGTTTGAGTGCATTTATTTGTACGTGCAGTGAATATAGTAATGGTGTCCTTCCTGAAAATGATACGAGTTTCTCTTTGCTATCAAATTCCCCAGATATACATGATATGTTGAATTTTTCTTAATAAATATTAAAGTTAAGATAACTTGTCTCCTGAAATCCAAGAGATAATTAATTATTGATAGGCTTCATCACATCAGAGTCTAAAGAAATAGAGATATCCTATATTAGCCCACTATTTCATTTAATTATTTAAAATCCAGGAATGTGTGGATATTTAGAAAGTTTCTGCATATTTTCTACCGTTCCTTGGCAACTGTCATAATATTTACCTGTTGTACATGCAAGACACAGATACAACAAATTCTAATTTTCCTCCTTAGAATCTCGAAATATCTTACTTACCGAAATAAATTAGTTTTAAGCAATATGATTTTAAATATATTCATGCATCCAAACGTTTACAAAATGCTGCTGAAGAAGTTTTCACTATCAGTTAGACACATTTCATACAGGAGACAAAGAGAATTTTGTACATTCAATCTCTTGAAACCGGAAAATTATGTACAGATATCGACCTAATGATTCTCTGGGCATGAAACATGTTTGTGGTTAGAGGTGGGTGAATAATATTCTATTACAAATGTTATTGGATTAAATCCTGAAAGCTCGTAATACGCCTTTTATAATTGTTTGTGATTTAGA
The DNA here is from genome assembly GCA_964016885.1 of Eledone cirrhosa. Taxonomy (NCBI): domain Eukaryota; kingdom Metazoa; phylum Mollusca; class Cephalopoda; order Octopoda; family Eledonidae; genus Eledone; species Eledone cirrhosa. The sequence goes on from OZ024751.1 coordinate 38,885,861, forward strand.
CACAAGGCCAAATATTTGGGGGTTGGGGAGATTAGATTAAATTGAAACCAGAACATTACTGGTACTTTATTTTATCGACACTGCAAGTATGAACGGCAAAACTAACCTCAGCGGGATTTGAACTTAGAACGTAAAGGGACGTAACAATGCCACGAATCATGGTGTTTGACGTTCTACCGATACTAATATTTCACTGCCCTTTCATAATATAATATATTACTTTTATATTGAAGATGTGGACAATGATGTACGTACATCATAAATCTGTGGATTGGCAGTATCGGTAGAGGGTCAGACGCCATGCTTTGCCGCAAAGAGTTACGGCCCTTTATGTTCTGAGTTTGCCTTTCATCCTTACGGGGTCGATAACATAAAGTACCAGTAATACACTGGGATAATTGCTGGCCTTGTGCCAAAAGTAGAAACAATTATAAATCTGTTTGCATTTCCATAAAGTTCGCCTCTACGTCCCTTTACGGACTGAATTCAAATCCCTCCAAGGTTATCTTTGCCTTTCATCCTTACGGGGTCGATAAAATAAAGTACCAGTAATGTACTGAGTATTTGCTGGCCTCGTGCCAAAAGTAGAAACAATTATTCATAGAGATTTATGTGTTAATCCTATTCTTTCAGTCTATTCTATTAACTATAATATATCTTAAATCGCATTTCACAACGTCAGTCACATATTTACACGTAGTCACATATTCACAACGTTAGTCACATATTTACACGTAGTCACATAGTCACAACGTTAGTCACATAGTCACAACGTTAGTCACATATTTACACGTAGTCACATAGTCACAACGTTAGTCACATATTTACACGTAGTCACATATTTACACGTAGTCACATATTTACACGTAGTCACATAGTCACAACGTTAGTCACATATTCACAACGTTAGTCACATATTTACACGTAGTCACATAGTCACAACGTTAGTCACATAGTCACAACGTTAGTCACATATTTACACGTAGTCACATAGTCACAACGTTAGTCACATATTTACACGTAGTCACATATTTACACGTAGTCACATATTTACACGTAGTCACATATTCACAACGTTAGTCACATAGTCACAACGTTAGTCACATATTTACACGTACTCACATAGTCACAACATTAGTCAGATATTTACACGTAGTCACATATTTACACGTAGTCACATATTTACACGTAGTCACATAGTCACAACGTTAGTCACATAGTCACAACGTTAGTCACATATTTACACGTAGTCACATATTCACAATGTTAGTCACATATTCACAACGTTAGTCACATATTTACAACGTTAGTCACATAGTCACAACGTTAGTCACATATTCACAACGTTAGTCACATATTCACAACGTTAGTCACATATTTAGACGTAGTCACATATTCACAACGTTAGTCACATATTTACAACGTTAGTCACATAGTCACAACGTCAGTCACATATTTACAACGTCAGTCACATATTTACAACGTTAGTCACATATTTACAACGTTAGTCACATATTCACAACGTTAGTCACATATTCACAACGTCAGTCACATATTTACAACGTTAGTCACATAGTCACAACGTCAGTCACATATTTACACGTAGGTTTTACCCACATTCGATCGCATCTTATCCACTCTATTTTACTATTCTTTCTAGCTCGAAGTAGCCAAACAACAACTCTCTACATAGTCACACCACTTTAATGTCTCTCCTTTTCACACGTTTTCTCAATATCCTTTGTCACACACAAATCTGCCATTATGTATATTTGTACTCTCTCGCTCTCGCTCTCTGTCACATACACCTAGACACACACTCTCTCACACACACAAAGACACGCATATATTTTCTCTGTGTTGTGTGTATGTGTGTGTGTGATATAATCACATTCGTTCCTTCATTCAATCTATGTCTTTCTTGTTCCTCGTTTCAAGCCCATTTACATGCGTTCCTTCTTTTAATCTCTCAAGCGTTCCAAATCTCTCTCACTCGTTCCAAATCTCTCTCTCTCTCTCTCCCTCTCTATGCTTCTATACCTTCTTCTCACATCCCTACTCGTCATTTATTCTTGCTTCTTTAACACAAACTCATTCATGTAATCTTTACAAGAAATCCCTTTTACTTTTCTAGGTAACCCTTCTTCTATTGATGTCTTTCACTATAATCGATGTGTCATTCTTCCACTATTCCACCACCCACTTCTTACCAAAATGTTTGCCTTTACTTCATTTCTGTTCATTACAGCGTTCTTCACCTTCCATTCGATTACTAACATACAATACATATTCACTTACAACATATTCTATTTTATGTGTTCTTTGATTACAGTGCAGTTTCGTGGCATTTTGTTCTTGGTCCCACATTCTTTCTTATTAGAATCAACTGACATTCGGTTATAATCTCCAATAAAACGCCTCTTGTAAATGTAGAATGTCACACAATTCACAAAAAGCTGAATTGGCAGACTCGTTAGAGCATTACGTACAATTTTCCTCTGCTTATATTCTGGATTACTGCAACTAAGTTCAAATCAGGCTGCGCTAAATTTTGCATGCTTCCCATCCTTTTTGTCTTCTTAAGGTATCAAGTAGAGACTTTATCGGAAACCGTAACTATGTCACTGATAAACAAAAACTTTAACCACAGAGTCGTGGCGTTTCAATGAAAAAAAGATGGAATAAATAATCAGATTTCGAAAACATAAATAGGTGACTTACATGAATTAAATATTGATGTTGATACGATCATTAAATCCCTCGACATGGCCTCAGGTCTAAAGCCTGAAACAAATAAATGACTAAATGAACTGGCATGTGTTTTACACGTATATGTTAATGCCGTATGTAAATCTATATTATTGGTATTGTGTACCAAATGGATACGATGTTACTGTGTGTATCAACTGTAGCTGACATTGTTAATAAAACTGTCATGTTACTTCATATACTGACAAAAGTAGATATGACTCTTTATTATGTTCAGTTCTATATTTTTTTACACATAAAAAATAGATTGTTATAGATATTCTTTTCATCCGAGTGTCTGTTATATATATATATATATATATATATAAATAAACTATTATTTCTAATTCACTTGGAAGTATTTTCTTATATTTTTCCCTTTGATTTCCGATGCCATTACTAGATAGCATATTCCAAACAAAACTTAACACACACACACACATATATATATATATATATATATATATATATATATATATATATATATATATATGTGTGTGTGTGTGTGTGTGTGTGTGTGTGTGTGTGTGTGTGTGTGTGTGTGTGTTGGGATATTTTTTATATTTCTCCATCATTGCTTATGACTTGATCTTTCGTTTTAATGATATATCCGTCTAATTTTAGTGGAATACAAAGAATATTTAAGTGTTAGAGCATTTCACCGACCGCACTTGCATATATATATATATATATATATATATACATATATATCTTTCCAGACATTTACAGCCCTACCAGTCATTCTCCCCATGCTTGCACTAGAGACAAACTACTTCGACACGTTCGCAGGGGTTGGCTTTTTTATCTACAGTCTGTTTTCGTCTGTGATAGGTTTTTGGGGTGTCTGGTTTAAAGACTAAATCTGCTCTGATTCAGGCGGCTATAATCTTAACCAATCTCCACTTTTCAGTCCCAGAATATGCTTGTATATTTTTGTATATTTACATTGTATGTTTTCTAATTTTGTATGATTCGCCCCCTCATGGTTAGTATATTTCTACGTTGTCTCTATGATCGTGTATGTGAGTTTAGTTTAAACGCAGCCTTTTTTATGCAATTTGAGGATCAGCAGCTTATTTTCTTTAACATGAACTAATTCATGTGATAATATTGTTTCCAAATAACATTTTTAAGGTCGTCTATAAGGGTCAGTTGGTTGCTCCTCATAAGTCAAGCGACAGCCTGGTTAATCTATCTATAACAACCATAAGCATTGTCATGAAATGAAATGGTCTAAAAGAGATAACAATATCTCCATTTATCGGTGAAATATTTTCCACTAACAAATGATCGATGTATAAAGTGTAGCAAACCTATTTTAAACATTGAAAATAAGTTAGCAATACATTTACTTTAGAAATTTATATAATTATTACAATTATAGTGGAAGTTATGTACATAGAAAATTTAATTTCAATTCCGCTATGCTAGGCTAGGTACGAATATATTAAAGAAATTATATTCTAGACCGCTGAACACGTAGGATGTGGGAGGGTGACTTAAGAAAGTTTAAGGAGAACCGAAGAGTCTAGAATTTGATTAGATTTAATATATAGGTGAGATTATAAGCATTGATGGATAAATTGCAGAACTCTGGTGATTCTTCACCGTTATGAAAATGAAATATTGTCTTCAATTGTAAAAGTTCAGTGTATATGAATGTAGATAGTTTTATATTAATGAGAAATATTGAATGTGCTGATGGTAAATAAGCTGTAAGAAATGTATATAAGTCATGTATTGTACGCCCCTATATTTTTCCTACCCGAATAAATACACGCGCTTAAATACACACGCACACGCTCAACAACACACAAATTTCATTATATTTATGGGTGTGGATACTTATATGCGATTGAATGTGTTAAGTGTATATATATATATGTATGCATATATAAAGTATATGTATGAATGATTTTACGTTATTTGATATACGTTCATCATGCCTGGAAAATGATAAAATCTTAGCTGCTATTAATCAAATTCACACATGCATATATATATATATATATATATATATATATATATATATATATATATATATATATACACATATGTACATATATACATACACACACATACATATATATATACACACACACACACATATATATATATATATATACATATAGTGTAAATTTTCAATTATTTAAAATGTTAACACTAACACGAGTTGAGTAGCGATCATCGAATATAACTCAATATAGTTCAATATTCGTAATTGTAATTCGGAAAGAATTTGACTAGATAATATAATGCATTTTTATTTTTCACACATGCCTAATCTGCTCTAGGTAAAGTTAAAAGCAGCAGCAGCACATGGCTTTATTGTTCATTGGTGCATGTTATAAACATAACACTTGGCATAGACGCTAACCATGCCAGTTCAGTGGACTATATCAAGAGAATGTGAGTTAGTCGTCACACCTCACTGGAAAGCGCTTGTTACTTGTTATATGAAGTTTGCCATGCCAATGTTGTTGTTGTAATGCCAAATATCATATGTGAGACAACACATGATGTTATTTATATTTAATTCATTATTATTATGGTTTATTTTTTGCACGAAAGCTACGCGAATTATTCTCAAAATAGAGTATTATTTGTGCGAATAATTGTGCTTGAAAGAATATGAAACGTATCGTGATAAAATAAACGAAAAAAATGCCCAAAGTAGAAATAAAATCACAAAACATAATATAAATAATATAACTAATATATATATATATATATATATATATATGTGTGTGTGTGTGTGTGTGTGTGTGTGTGTGTGTGTGTGTGTGTGTGTGTGTGT
>OZ024751.1:38896405-38898905 GCA_964016885.1 Eledone cirrhosa
TATTACATAAAGAAAACGGAAGGAAGAAAAAAAGCACGACACAAACTAATGATAAAATACTACAACAAACAGTAAAGGTAAATCTAAAATAGTTATTATAGATCCGAAAATAAGCTGAATAGGAGGTAAATAAAATAGTCAACGTAGAGGAATTTGAGTAATCGTGGTAAAGAATGCGTAAGAAAATAATATAAAAATAAGCAGCCGAAAGAATGTAGAAAAAAAGAAATAAATGAAGAAAATGGATGTGAAGAAACTCGAAATCATTTTCTAAATGTTAAATGTAAGTAGGCGTAAATAAAGGACATAAGCGATCAATTATTTTGAGAATAGTATAGATGGGGAAGTGTGTGTGTAGTGAGGGAGAGAGAACGGAAGGTGTCAGAGAAGGTGTGGAAGATTGGAAGAAGGACGATGTAACATTGAGGTAAGAATTATAATTCGTGAAGTATGAGGAATAACAAAAAAATAATAAACGTAGAAATTCCTATGAATGCCAAATACGACATTAGATAATAACATAAGCATCAACAGCAGGGTGTTTGAATATCAGAAAAGAAGCCTTCATTTGCGCATAAATACCTTTAACTATGCATATATAGAATGATTCATATATACTGTATATATATAAGCAAATGAATGAAGGAAGGAATTACAAGCCGTTAAAACGAGTTATTTATATAACTCTATAAAGAACTTGTTTTAACGGCTTGTAAATCCTTCATCCATTCGCTTAATCCCGCTCTGCTTGAACTATACATTAAATATTAAATCTCCTCTAATATTTAACTCTGCTAACCCAAGAATTGAGCACACTCCGCTTCGGCTATTGGCATTTAGTAATCTGTATCGCACATCTCTGTATCCCTCTGCTTCCTCTTCTCTTACGGTATTATACCCTCTTATTACATACATACATATATATATATATATATATATATATATATATATATATATATATATATATATATATATATATATATATATATATGGAGAAAAGGTTTGGCTGTGTAGTTGGTAGTTAAGGTAGCTTAAAATGGATATATATATATATACATTACATATATATGTGGGGTGGTGATGTGAGGTGGTGGTGGTGGTGGTGGTGGTGGTGTGTGTCTGTGTGTGTATGTGAGTGTCCATGAATCATACCTTGCTAAATCTGTGTGCTTTGCTAATTGGAGTGTACGTGAGTTTGATGGCTGTAATTTTTTTAAGATTCTGATACACAAACATTTCGGGTCGGGTCAGGTCATCTGAATCGGAAAGCTGCTAACGTCACTATCTTTCAATCCCTGACTAATCACTATAAAAACCGAAAATCCACGTTCCACCCGTTTATAAGTCTCAACAATTCGATGCCTGTGAAAACAGGAAAATCCATACCTATAATCAGTTATAATTTTGAGTCCTCGAAAAAGGGTCGGGCCCTGTCACTCTAAGAGTATCCTGAACTGATCGCAGTCGAAACAATTGTAATATTTAAATATAGTTTATACATATGCTGCAACACTGACTTCGACTCTTTTAAATCTATATATACTCTACACAATACAGCTATAACATTGGAATACAACGCAAACAAAACGGATCTCGTAACAGCATTGAGTGTTTCGAACGGCACACCGCCTGTAACTATGGTTACACAACTAAGTAACACACATACACACACATATATATTTATATATATATATATATATATATGTATATATACACTGAACTATATATATGTAACGTCACCAATATATATATATATATATATGTGTGTGTGTGTTTTTGTTGCATATTTAGTTTCTACAATGGGTGCATACACATTAATTTCCTCATGAAGCCAAAACAAATAGATATAGACAGATATAGAAATAACAGATATAATCATTGATTGATAGATATATAGACGTGCACAGACACACATTAAATATGCTTATATATATATATATATATATATATATATATATATATATATATATATATATATATATATATATATATATGTATATATATATATATATGTGTATATATATATATATATATATATATATATATATATATGAATATATATATATACATATATATATATATATGTATGTACGCGTGCATGTAGGTATGTATATATGTATATATATATGTATCTGTGTATGTATGTATGTATTTATGTATGTATGTATATATATCTATCTGTGTATGTATGTATATATGTGCAGAATAAGTCCATGAGTGTAATAGAGGACTATATATATATGTATATATATAGAGAGAAAGAGAGACAGGGAGAGAGGAGAGATAGAGAGAAAGAGAGAGAGAGAGAGAGTGAGAGAGAGAGAGAGAGAGAGAGAGAGAGAGAGAGAGAGAGAGAGAGAGAGAGAGAGAGAGAGAGAGAGAGAGAGATTTTGTAGGAAAAGTAATGTGTATAATGGCAAAGCTATATATTCTGAATAATTCAATAAAGCAAACTAATGTTGGTAGGGGAAGGGTGAAGAATCCGAAGTGACATGTTCAA
>OZ024751.1:38903905-38921405 GCA_964016885.1 Eledone cirrhosa
ATTTCTCTTATCGTTGATCTATGAAACTTCTTTATGGTCTACGTATGAATTTTTCAGCTAGTTATATATCTATATAATACGCAAGTTATTTGGTTTGTCTTCGAACAATGTCTCTCTCTCTCATTTCTCATGTAATATGCATGTGAGAATAATCTATGAATGAAAACTCCGATATTTAGCGCTCTTGATACGTGTATATATATATATATATAGGAAAATGTTTGACCCCGACGGCAGAGCTCAAGCTATTTTACAATTAATGGTAGTATTTTCGGTCGTAATAGATTCATTATACAATAAATAAACACAATACCAGCTTACAACAGCCTTTAGCTGCTTGGAATCAAAGTCTGCTATTTCTTTCAGACCTCGCAGTGACAGTACAAGAAGTGAACCACCTATCCAATAGTTTGTTTTCCTGTGTCTAATCAACCCTCATGCTTGTGATTTCGTTTACTCATTAATTATAAGATTCGTTGACGTAAGCGGTCACTGCAATTTAAGATTATCGAGAATTTCCATGAATTTTAGCCATGAATTCAATTTATCCAGCAGCGTCCTTTACAGAGATGAAATTTTATTTATCATCTGCTCAACGCATTGGAAATGACTATAATCAATGACCCTCTGCATATTTGCGATTTCGAAAAGTTTATGTTCACTTATTCTATCAACTAGTTTATCGTTGATAAAGTTGTAATGAATTTAAACATATTCTGTGTGAATAGTGATTTGTAGTGTTGGCGGCGGTGTTATTTTTACTCGAGAAATTGTTAACAGTAAATATGCGTTTGAAATCAAAGGCAACGGAGAGGAGTCCCAGCTAAATCAAGTCAATAAATCTTATGAGGTTTAAATACACAACAATTCTCCGATATACGACTAGCTAAATGTCAACAGAAGGGCACCTAGGAGTCATGAGCTTGATGTAGCCCAACCCCTCAGCTCTCCTGATTATTTCTTACCACTATATTACTGAAAAATAATTTGGATGTACTATTTCTTGAATATATATATGTGATAATCACTTAGATACGAAAAATACTCAGATCATTACAGTTAGGCTAGTTGTATGGCTTCTCTCCAACATATGTACTTTACCAAGAGCAAAAGCCTTCGACAAACCCAGTACCATTCGAACTAAGATATCGTAGCGTTGAAAGTGTAAATATTGTAATACATTATAGGCTGATGTTATACCGTGTCAACTATCTTCCTTACTCTCTCTTTTTTTAATAAAAACAATGCATTTTTTAATATTACGAAATCCTATTAGCATGCTGTGATTTTTGAATAAAAATCTTAAAGATAAAAGAAAAAAGAAAAAAGAAAATACTGTTTGTGTCAATGAAGGTTGAATTGTGTTTATATGAATATTTTTCTTTCGCTAATTAATCATATTTATACTTTCACTGGCAATGGAATTTGTTCTTAAAATAAAACATAAAAAGTAACTGTTACTAGTGTTTTCGATGAAAGGATTACATTAAGGGCTGTGATTAATCTCTGCCGGCATCGTTAAGACGGGAGTCTACTTAAATTCAACTATAAATTACCGACCAGTATCATCGTTAAACATCTTATTTCATCGTATCAAACTGCTAATTCTTCAAACTTAAATACACCTTTGCGTGTTTCTTGAGCACTGAAGGACTGATTAATCGATAATTAAAACGGAGGCTGCTTTTGCCGAGATTTCCATTAACAATGAAGATAAATTGTGTGGTTGAGTTAATCAACTTGAAGGAGTAAAAAGATAACTGAAGTTATTTAAAGAGATATTTTACGAAAGTATAATGGAAACATTCTCATCCAGATAGCTTTATTATATTCATCTTACATTATCATTAGATTATGTGAGTTCTCGTTTTTCCTCTGTTTAATTTACTATTCTAATATTTAGATTAGGATTGTATCCATTCTGCTAGCAACAGAGTAGTCGGCTTTATCGCCCCTTCTTCTAAGTGCCGCCACTTGTCCAAGGATGAATAGATAAACCTTATTAAACTAGTGTATCTAACTATAAACCAAATCTTTACGAACTACTGTCTGATAGTAGATAATTTATTTCAGCAAAACGCACACAAACACCTGTAATTTTGATTTTAAACACTTTACTTTGAAAATTAAATTAAGCATTTATTGTATAACTAAGTGACAACTTTACAATCAAGTACAGATATATATCCGTTGCATACACTTATCGTCACCACACTTTGTTTGCCAACGACCTCCTGCTACTTCCTTGGTTTTAGTCAGACTCCTGCATCTCCCAGTATACCAAGACGGCAGTAGCACTCATTCAAGTAATCAGTCATATAACCAAACACAGGATGATGATGTAAATGGCTGATGTTCGTGTCAGTAATGCTTACCACACATATTTTCAGTGTTAAACGAGATTTCACTCGGAATTCTCTAAAGGGGAGCTCTTCTTCTATCTCAGAGAGGGCTAAGGTGTTTTATTTTCAGTTCGTAGTGTCTGCAGCAGAGAATCATGTATTTCTCCTTGGTTCTCCGGACTACAAACGTATATACCAGCTATACCTCACTTTTACACGCTTATCAGTAACCTACAAATGCTTCATTTTAATCAAATCAAGATTACATTATTTTGGTGTTAAATTACTTGCTACAGCCCCCTATGAAAGCAGTGCGCGGCCCTATCACAGACCTGCTCCCAGGCGAGGTCCATGTCTGTCAGGAACTATACACTGATCACAACTGGATCTTGTCAAGTCTGCTACGCTTTCTATTCCCCACCCTTCCAGGTTTCCAGTCGTGAGGAGATTTCACTAGTCTGTATTATAATCATATTCTATATTCATACAAGCGATTCAGTAGATAAAATGTGGATTGTATAACCAACAGTAAAGCGTTTATATCTGATAGTATCCATGAGTACTTATATTTGTTTCTTTACAAAACACACATATCTAAACACAGGACAGATCTCATGGGATTGTTGTAATGTTCTTGTTGTTTTAGCAGTTTTTTAATACTGTCTTTAATTTTGTTCCAGTATAACGAATGTTTACACTCAACTATTAATATCTTCTTCTAGGAGCAGTCTGTTTTCTCTTTTGAACTATTTGGATACCGACTAATTAAACAGAGAAATTTCTGTTTGATACGGTATGTCTTGTACATGCAAGTATTATTGAACTTACGACCTTGAGCTTTTTTCTGGAATCCGATGAAATACTGAAATGATTTACGTGATATCCGACCTTTGATTTTCATGGCATTTACTTAAAGTATCCGGCTACAAATAAGATTTGCGTAACCAACAGGATTTACATTTTTTATATTTCTTAAGTTTTAAAAATGTAAAATAAAAATATGGTTTTGAATTTTTTAGTAAAATATCACTTCAGGTCAAAGGTGTACATTTCTCCCGTCACAAAATATAGAAGAAAAAATATTTAATATTCAATTTTCTTTATAGAGGCTGACCAAAATAAAAAAACATGGTGGAAAACTGAAATACTTGATGTTATGATGATAGAATGTGACACTAGATAGATTAAAAGAAAACCATGAGAGAGAGAGAGGAGGGAAGAAGGAGATGGCGAAGATACTACACTTTGATTAGACGTTTGAAGAATTTCTTGTTTCATGTCATAATAAATTAACTTTTAGAATATTTATTGTTTTCTACGCATGCATGTTTTTTTATTCTTTTTTGTGTGTTGAACGGAAATTATTAAAATATGTTTTTTTTATATAATACAATTGCGTGATTCGAATTTTCCTGGGGTGTCTACGAAATCAGAATAACTTTTATGATTTTGTTTAATTTTAATTGTTTGTGACTTTATTGTTTGGGTGTAAATAAGATGGACTGAAGGAGTGCGTGAACCTTATGGATTGGAACACATAATGTAAATATCTTTAATTTATGTAAGATATTTGAAATGATATATAAGGGCAAGAGAGTTAGCTGAGTAGAGAAAGAGTGGAGTGATATAGATAGATAGATAGATAGATAGATAGATAGATAGATAGATAGATAGATAAATAGACAGATAGAAAGACACCTAGACAGAGGGATATACACACACACGCACACATATATATATATATAGAGAGAGAGAGAGAGAGATTGGGAAATATTTATATTTATGTGTGTGGTAAAGGAATATACAAATGCGTTATATTAAACAAACCTAAGGTATGATATACATATATCCGCACAAAAGCTTCATATAACCGATGGGGATCTCATCTATATAGATATGATTCATATACCTCATGATCTCTTATATTTACCTGCTGTCCACATATTAGTGTTTGCTAGTTATATAATATTATTAGAACATACTATCTACATATATACAATATAAATGGAAGAATGTACTTGAATGGCTTCCCATTACCTAGTTCTGTACACTTATTAGACTACACTAAGAACGGTAAACAGAGGAAATGTTATTCCATATACTTAGAAGCCACTACAATTCTCTGTGTAAAGGCACGTGACCTAATGGTAAGGGTGTTGCACTTACGATAATTATAGCGTTTCAATTTTTTCGATAGAAATAGGGAAAACGAATAAAGTCATGGACATGTCTATACCTATTATAAACATGAAAAAAAGGAATAACTATCAAAGCAATATGTGCCAGATATGCAAATTAATATTTAAACATTATGAATAGCTTTAATTAATTGATTGATTTTGAAATATATCGACATATTTATTTATTTATCGATACAGACATTTTGTAAATCTAAATATTTATTATTTGTTGGTGTTATTGAATGAGCTGTCGTGTGGTATTTACAAAATAATGTTTTAAGTGTTCTATATATGTTCAAATCAGTATCGGAATCAGTACAGTTATTGTTGGTTAACTTTAATCAAATACCATTAATAGCATTTAAAAAGACAGATAAAATATATTTCCTCTAACATCGCTTTAATTTTGAATACCGTTTCAAAAATTATATATATGAAAAGTAAGTGATCAAATGCTGATAGCTTAATGACGGGAAATATATATATGATGTAGAATTATGTTTTACTTTAGTAACTGATGAAGATAGAATTAATCGGACATGATTTTTTTTTTTCAAAAATGTTAGATTAGTATATATTGAAAAGCAATAAAATGGACATATGAAAAATGTAATTCGCAATATTTATATAATTTTTACTCAAAATTTGCCTTGTTCTCTGTTTAATTCATGCTCTCCTTTTACTTTGGGAGTTGTACACCCCAAATACAACCCCCCCCCCATAAGTTATGTATATATATATATATATATGTGTGTGTGTGTGTGTGTGAATGTGTGAATGTTGGTATGTATGGAGGTATATATGCATGTGACTTGTGTATGCTTTCTCTTTAAATATGTACATATGAGTATAGACATAGACAATTGCCATCAGCGTTATTTTACGTGCACTTTCAAATCCAGCAAGGGTCGGGTGAATCGTTTCAGACCAGATTATTACGAAATTAGGATCACCAAGACAAGTTCAGTGTCACGTCTCACGTACATATATTCCATCTCTGGCAAGATTTCCATTGCTGCTTAGCTTTCTTAACACCAGCCACGTCCCAATTTGTACTGGATAAAATTTAGCATGGCACTAGGGAGATTTTCATTGCATATCAACATTTTATATGGATTAGGTTTCTATAGTTGGAAAGGATTTCTAGCGCTAGGAATAGGCGGCCAGAAACAAAAGCATGGATTGCGTTTGCAGAGGTTTCAAATATCTTCTCACTTCTTTCTATAATCGTTGCAATGTTCACAGGACTTACTGATAAAAGTTATTATTATATGCACTTCGAAGGACATTACTGGAGAGGTACGCAAACCTTGTAGAGATACAGAGGAAGAATCTACAAAAGTACTAGACTGGTAAATGTTTATTGACCTCAAAATGCTGCAAAGCTGAGTTGACCATGATAGGATTTGAACTCAGAGATCAGAGAACCGAAACGAATAAGGTAAAGCATTCTATCCGACTTTCTACCGTCTCTGCCAATTCGCCGCCTATGCTCTTTTTACCTTATTTTACTATAATAGATCGTCCACTAACAATACAGATAATTACTTAATTGATTTAGGATTCCTCAAAAACTATTAGAATGTTATTTGTTCAAATATCACTTTACAAAATGTTTAGCTACAACATTTTCGATTTTATCCAATATCTTATACATCCAATTGCAACGATATGTTTGAATTATTTTGACAGTACACTGTAATAAGGCTCCATAGTTGATCCTAGAGAAAAGAGAGAGAAGATTATTTCCATTACGGAAAACATTATTAGCTTGTCTCGGGGGTGCGAGGGGAGGTAAGAAAATGCAAACATAAAAATGGAATAAAATGATAATAATAAACAACAATGTTTCTCCTTGTATCTTTGAAGCGTATAAGCTAATTGGATCAATTTGATTAACTACATCCATCGAAATTCATCGTTGAATAGGTCTCAAGAGAGATGTGTATATGACATAACTATGCCTGTATTTATGGGTCTATACGCTGTACAGCGAGAGATACAAATTTATCAGAATTCAAGTTCCATAAGAATAATAATTAATAGTTATTCCGGCTATTTATCAATTTATTCATTTATTCATTTATCTATGTATCTGTTTATCTATCTATGTATCTATCTATACAATTTCACTTCAAAGTAAAGTGCTGTAGGATGAATAATCGAGAGATCCAGGCTAGGAAGATGAATTGAACGCAAATTGCAAACAGTTCATCTGCGGGAGGAAAATAGAAGAATGAATTGCATTAGAGTAATTGTGCTGAATTTATATCATTTGTTTGACTGGCTTACATGATATAGATGCCTTGGATGCCATACTTATTGACCTAGGGGCTCTAATCAGGCTTCCTTTGACCCTGAAATTATTAACTTCTTTTTAATCTATCATTTAATGTATTCCGACAAAACCCCCATTGCCCAAGCAGGGTTCGTTAAGGAATTTAAATCAGGAAAATTACAAAGTATTTTTAATGCTAATTTCATTAAGACATCAACAATAACCGAATCAACATGCCACAATGCTCACTGACTCCTACCAGCAGCAACAAAATAATTAAAAGCATTAATAATACTAATAACAACAATACCTTCGTCTCAAATTGAATAAGCTCATAACAACAACAACAACAATAATAATAACCACCGCTTAAATTACACGATACCGCTTCAACAGCAGCGTTTCTATGATTAGATATTTTAGCTCGAAAAAGAATCCCTAGTCTTTCTTACATCATCCCGCAATATCATCCTCGGCATCGTAGCTAGTACGTCTTTCTCTACATTAAATGTACATGTGATTAACAAATAGTAATAACAATACACATAATAAAAATAGCAATAATATATATACATATATATATATAGAGATTTCATTTCTCACTCTTAGTACGGCTGATACATACTCAAATATATATATATATATATATATATATATATATATATATTTATTTATATGCATATATATATATATATATATACATATATATATATATTTATTTATTAAACAGTGAGTTTGTTCTGTTATTAATTCTGGCAATATTACACAAATATGACCCTCCCCAAGTATAACAATATGTATTTATATATATGCATATATATATATATATATATATATATATATATAGGAACCAGTAAGACCCCGACAGCTGAGCTCAAGCCGTTTCGACGGCTAATTCTGATCCAGAATTAGCCGTCGAAACGGCTTGAGCTCAGCTGTCGGGGTCTTACTGGTTCCTATTACCCACTCTACTACCCCACGTATTGAGTACTTTGGTGCGTTATGGTCCACCTGGTTCCTTACCACATTTCCTTCGTTATATATATATATATATATATATATATATATATATATATATATATATATATATATATATATATATATATATAATAATAATGATGGCTGCGCGTTGCAAATGGTGGTGCATATGAAAAAGTAAGTCCTTCATCAGTGACCCTCCAACCGTCCCAGGCATTTCATCGCTTTAAGGGCCATATGCCTCAGATTGGTGCGAACAACGACTAAAAAAAGTCGTTGGGACACGTAAATAAAGGGGACGTTAGGGTAACAAACAAAATGGTTTAAGCAACGGAAAGTGAGAAGAAATAGTCAAATCCCAGATCTCTATGAATATAAACTCGGTGAAATCGTGAACAAGAGACAAAAGACCATCAAACCTGGTTGAAATGTGAGCAAGGAAGGAATTTCGCACAGGTCTGACGGGGGGGGGGAAGAAAAGGAAGAAGAAGAAGAAGAAGAAGAAGAAGAAGAAGAAGAAGAAGAAGAAGGGGTCTGGTCTACGAATTCGGTAAACATAAGTTTTGTGAAGTCGCAGACGAAAGAGAGAGAGAAAAAAATTCCATACCAGCTTGACCAGGAACGCGCGAGAAAAGAATTACACACAGGTCAAACTTGAAGGAGGAGGAGAAATATATATATATTTATTTATATATATATATATATATATATACTTATTTATATATATATATATATTTATTTATATATATGCATATATATATATATATGTGTGTGTGTATATATACACATATATGTATGTATATATATATATATATATATATATATATATATATATATATATATATATATATATATTTATATTTATATATATAACCCAAATAATATTTTTCATTTAAACAATTTCAAAAGCCAACTACGATATTAATAATAACTGTTTCTACTTTAGGCACAAGGCCAGCAATTACCCAGTGCATTACTGGTACTTTATTTTATCAACCCCGTAAGGATGAAAGGCAAAGTCAACCTCAGCGGGATTTGAACTAAGACCGTAAAGGGACGTAACTATGCTGGAAAGCATGGCGTCCGACCCTCTACCGATACTGCCAATCCACAATAATAACAATAACCTCCACCATCCACATACACACACACACACACACATACACGTACATACGTGCACACGCACACACATACACACACACAGACACACACACACACATACACACACACACACACACACACACACACACACACACATACACACACATACCCCCCCACACACACACCATTGAACATTATCATCTCTGTTAATAACCGTTGGTAACTTTATTATCAAGACCAATATTAACATTTTCATAATCATCATCATCTTGTCATCAATACAGTCAGTCATGAAATGAACATGTAAACCCTCCTTCCATTCTGTATACTCTCCTTCCTTCTATACTGATAGCTGTAAACCAAAGTTTGAAAAATTGCTAAATTCTATGAAAGAAATGACGCATCCGTCTTCAGATTTACGTGTTCGTAATTTTCTAAATCACAGTAGGTTTCTAAAATGGATATCTCTTCATGATTGAGAGGAATCATTCGGCTAGCTAGAGATATGATCAAATATCCCTCAAATTAAAAGCCACAAGCCTCAAACAGTTTTTGATACGACTGTTTCCCTCATATGTATCTTACTCAGATAATGTGCCTGGGTATTTAGCGCCCTACACTAATAAGATGTGCCTACCTTCTCCTAGTTAACTAAAATAATATCAAGCTCATGAACATAACTTTTTATATTTCTTTCACTGATCGCTCTAAGAAAATAACTACCCTTGCATTATCCTCTACTCCGTCCACAGAATCCTATAACAAACGATGTTACCTGCTTTAATACCATATAACTACACATAGTTTTGAATATTTCGACAACGCTGTTACTTGACAAGTATGTTTATCAATATATTGTTGCCTAGAATTTATTATAAATTTGTAAACAATTGATATTATAATTTTAAAGTAATTCTACACCCTGATATCTCTACCCTAGGCAAAGGAACATAAAGCCGGCTTAACGCTCATGGAAGAGAATTTCATAGAGAAGCATCCATATTTTCTACGTTAGTAATCATTCTGGGTCTATTAAATATTGCCACCCACTAATAAACCATTGGCTCTAGGCGGGTTGCTAGTCCGCTTTAAGCTAGTGCACGTCATATTCTTACTATTACATTAAATATGTTCCAATGTCTGATATAATATCTGCTGTTCTACTTATGTAAGTAATTTGTCCATTAATCGCTTGAAGATCCTATCAGTTAATCTTGTATTATAAATGTATATTGGGGAATATTACTTCAGTAAAATGTATACCGTATGATTAATGTTAATGTATATTGATTCAGAGTGAATAATATATAATTTTACGGCATATAGTGAAACTACGTGTAATATAACAAGCATTCAAGCACGACACCCCCACCAACACACACACACACACACACACACACACACACACACACACACACACACACACACACACACACACACACACACACACACACACACACACACACACACACACACACACACACACACATACACACACACACACACACACACACACACACGCGCATATATATATATATATATACGCACACACAAACACACAGCGGTAATCAATGAAATCCTTATACCAATATACTGATTGATATATTAGAATGTTAAGTGTTTAAACTTGTGAGAATTTATTTTTTCCTTCAAAAGGAAAATAATTTTAAAAAACCATACACTCTCGCTGGCGATATAACGAGAAGTAGATGGAAAACTAAATAAAGATAAACAGGGGAAAATACGAAACTAGCTCAATATCTAATAATGAATTTAGTACTATGGAAATCAATGTATCTGGAGAAAAGGATATACGTGAAGAGACTGATAAACAAGGAAAGTAAAATTTTAAAATGTAAATCATGTATTTTCCAGAAGTAAACCCGCCCACTAAAGGAAAGCGGATAATTAAAAGAGGGGGGACACAACAGAACAGTACATATATTATCAAGTCGAAAGAAATCATTAAGAAGCGAAACGGGAAAATGAGAGAAGAAAAAAAAAATGTGGAACATTGCAGTTAAGAATGAAATTATCAATCGTGCTTTGATTGTAGCATTTCGAATGAAATATACATATAACAAGCGAGAAAGACATTCATAACAAGAAGAACACCAAGGAAAAATAATATAGGCCTTCGCCTTCCCATCATTGAAAACAAAGCTGTAGGATTAAAAACAAGAAATGGCATGTGTCGAAACAAATAGAGATATATTGGTTGTTTAAAAATACAACAAAAGTATAATAAAATAAGATTCGAGGCTTTGTTAAGAAAGGAGAGAAAAAAATCAAGTATATAGCAAAATATATATTCAGTGTAGAGAATGAAGGAAATAATAGAAAAACGAACAAAGAGAAGGGAATGCAGCAGACAGTAAATGAATGACACATAACAAAGAAAATTAACAATCCCAAATAGTAGAAAATAAATCATAGAGTATTGAAGAAAATCCTTCAGAAAATGGCCACCTTGTAAAAACTGATCATCTCTGTGTGTTTCGTTTATACGTGCTTATAAGATTATATGGGAATATATTCATATTTATTAACATGTGCTCAAGAGAGGAGAGATTAAGTAAATGGAAAGAAAGTATTGGGGGGTGTAAGAGACAGGATGAGATAGATAAAGGTAGGGTGAGATAGAGGGAGGGAGGGTGAGATAAAGGGAGGGAAGGTAAGATAAAGGGAGGGAGGGCGAGATATAGGGAAGGATGGTAAGATATAGGGAAGGGTGGTGAGATACAGAGGCGGTGTGAGATAGATGTTTTCACTTGATTTCCTTCATGTACCTAGTTTGTCGAATGGCAGGGTCGTTAGAACGTCGGGTTGAAAGTATCGCAATCTTCGTTCCATCTGTCTGCCTTCTCTGTGTTAAAACAATGCCGAGATCAATTTCACATTTTATTTTATCAAAATCAATAAAAACAATACAATGGTCGATTCTTCCTACCTCTCACTCTACCCCTCAATCTGGAAGAAATCGGATGCATTCACAGATAAATAGGAGGTGCTCTTTCCCCGCTTCAAAGAGCCGAAGTCACATATCTCACAACGCTGCTCCTAGAAATCAATCAGGATTTACATGTCGATATATATTTTTTTATTGGTTCAGTTATGTGTATATATGTGTGGTGTATGTGTGTGTGTATGTGTGCGGATGTATACGTTGGGATCCGTCTAAAATAATTCACTCAGGTTTTATGGAAGAAATTACTTGGCGAAATTACTGCGCGTTGAAATCGAACATGAAACCATGTTTTTGAAAGTCGGATATACGATACAAACCACAAAACATGTCCCGAGTTGCATCGTACACAGTAATGATATTACTTCAATTATCTAAACTTAAACATGGTCAGTTTAAATTGATATGACCATTAATGCTATATCAAATGGGAAGAAATATAATTATGTATTTTAATGATTTTACGAATTATTATATTAGATTTTACGCAGAGGGTTATTATTTTGAGAGGTAATATATATTTACATTTACACGAGTTAGAGTGACAGTTGCCAATGGTAACTCAAACGCTTCCATACACTCAATTACCATTCTTTAGTGTATTTATAATATCTCTTTAACAAATGTTTTATTATATTTTGTCCATTTCTTTCCCGGATTATATATTGTTATTAGTAAAACATTTACAATATAAATTGATACGACAACACAACCAATATTCACATTTTATGTGCGGTTTCCACATTTCACTCGTTTGCTATGAAGCAAATCAAATATTTAATCGGTCTAATTCATCTACATTTCAATATCATTCGGGCTTCATCGCAAATACGAATTTAAATTCACATCAACAGACGTATACCCATACTGGTATCATCATTGTGCTTAATTCACACCCTTACACCCTCACACCCATATATATATATATATATATATATATATATATATATATATACACACACTCATACATATATACATATGTATAAACATATATAATCGTACATATACATATAAATATATATATACACGCACACACACACACACATATATATTTGTGTGTGTGTGTGTGCATATATGTATAGATGTGTGGCTATATGCTTATGTGTATGTGTGCCTGTGTACCACCTAGGAGGTGGGGGAAATTCTTTAGAAATAATGGTATTTTTCTACATTTGACTCTTGCTGGTATATATATATATATATATATATATATATATATATATAGAGAGAGAGAGAGAGAGAGAGAGACAGAGAGAGAGAGAGAGAGAGAGAGAGAGAATACTATACTACATTATTAAAAATATGTAGTCACACGGAGTATAGAACACATGTACACGTAGATGTACGCAAATACAATTACGTTTCATTTTCATAAAATACCAATTCTGGTTCCTTTGAAATTCTTCCATTCACTTCCTGACTGATTATTTCTTGATGAGTTAGGCAATTTTCACTGTTGTAATTTCCCTTCCCTACCCAGCGTTTCCTATCCTCCATCCATCTTATCTTTAACAAAGATAATCTTTCCTACTCTTCATCTATACAATAATTCTCCTCATATTTTATTATCTTTTAAATCGAATGCCATCCCGACTATCCTACCATATCTATTGATTCATAAGTCTGTTGTCTTTCTTCACATCATATTCACCATTCTATCTCTTTCTCTCTCTCTATCTCTCTCTCTCTCTCTCTCTCTCTCTCTCTCTCTCTCTCTCTCTCTCTCTCTCTCTCTCTCTCTCTCTCTGTGATTCTCACCCTTTATCTGTCTCATTCCACTTTACAACTTCTACACATTAGCTCCCACTCATTCTTCCCCCCTCCCTTATCTTTTTCATACCCCTTCACTCCCTTGTACACCCTATGTTTCCACTGCTCCTCTTTTCTAATTTCATCTTCTTGCTCTTCTATCAACACATTATTGTCTCCCGGTCGTTAACTAGCCCCACACCACCGCCCAACCTGTAACTGTCAATCTCTCTCTACCGCCACCAATATACACCTCTTCTCTCCCTTACAGTATTCCTATTGTGTTTTTCTAACTATCTCTTTACACACAAACACGTCTACACTAACAAGTATTAAGGTTAAATCTTTCCAGTTTCTATTATTTGCTGACTGTATTCAAAATGGTAGCATCCACCGTCGCTTCGGAGAAATGAAGTTTGGGGTGAAGATTATTGAACACCCAGGGTGTTCTGCTGCTTTGATGTCAACTCTTTTGCCGATTCAACTTTGAATTCAAGACAACATTTCTCTTTCACTTTGTCGCATTTTCCTGATAGATGCGCTGTAGTTCAAAAAGCGAGAGTTATCATTTCATGCTTCAATGTAAAACTATTCGTTTGTAAAGCTACAGATTGATTATGATGAATCAAAAACAACAAATGAGAGAAAAATATAAAAATAGTAATAAAACAAAATAAAAAAAATAATCAGAGAAATAAGACCCCCGTTTGAGTAGACAGATAATGTCTGGCCTCTCATACAGGCTTGGCCAAGTAGCAAAGATAAAAGAAAAAATACAACAAACACGCTGAAAGAATTTTCTAAAATTTTTAATAAAGATATAACCATGTTAATAATATCAGGTCAACTCCCAAGCATCGTTGCTGTAATTGAAACTGTTGTTGTTGATATCGCGCTGTTGTTGTTGTTGCTGTTGATGTTACTAACGTTTTGCTTGTAACTGTTGCTGTTGTTTTAGGTCACTTTGCTGTTGATATTCAAACGTCACCCAACCTCAACCTAACCCAATTTTTCTTCGTTCAATTATTGCTGCTATTCAGGATATTTGATTAATGACTGAATATTGAAACAAATTTCGACTCTAAAGAATTATTAAGAATTATTAAGAATACAAACTAAATCCAAAGGAAAATTATTAGAACTGATTTCAAATACATAAATGCAACGACTCAGCCTGATCTGTAAGTTGAGTCGAAATAAACACAGAGACTCACTGGTCCGAGTAATGAAGACATTGAATGTCATAATTCGTTCTGTTTGCCTTACAAATTTGACCCCACCCTATATATGGAAGGGGGAACACTAGATACACGGAGTGGATAGTGTAAACCTGGTATGATATCAGTCCTTAGAATCATTAATACATGTATGCGCTCGTTTGAAGTTATATTCTAGATCTATATTTTATTATACTAAGTTGTAGAAATATGGCTATTATTTACAAATATATGAAGGGCTCCAATTACCTGTGAAAAATGAATTAACCAACAGTAGGTTCTTTACTTAGAAACGTTAATCGTTACGCTAAAAGCATGGATCTTCGTCGGATTTGATGATGGATGGTTCAGTTATTCTATAAATGGTCTGCTCATCAAATTGAAGTGCGCTATGAAACATTTTTCTATCTAGCCTATTTCAGCCACGTCGGGTGTACAGTGAACTCGATTTACATAGGTGTGTGTGACAGCTCACACCTATGCAGGTTTAGCTGGCTTCCTCCAAGGTATATCTGTGAAGGCACATGACTTAGTGGTTAGAGCATTGGCCTTGCAATCGAAAGGTTGTGAATTCAATTCTCGGACCGGGTGATGTGTTGTTTCCTTGAGCAAGACCTTTATTTCACGTTCCTCCATTTTACTCAGCAGAAGAAATGAGATTATAGGATTGGGGTCCCTATCATTAAATCACACAAAACACACCCACCTCCTCACATAAGGTGCTATTTTAAATCACACCGAGAATATATTTTAATATTATTATTCGGATATTCACGAGTTAAATATTTGTCAACTATTGATGACGATGTAATATATCCGTCAGACATTGTGAATAGTCGGAACACATACTGATTAATATTCCTAATGGCAGATGGTACAAACAATTGATTAAAACGGGAGCGGGAAATAGTATCACAGGAGTAAAGTTTCGGAAAATGAGACATGTTTAAACCAAGGAAAAATATTTTAATCCGGAATTGTATATATTTTTTTAGCTTTTCTAATACCTGTTTCAAATTCATTCTTCTTTATAAAATTTAAAGTTACTTTCCTGGATTAAACACACATTCACATACACACACACTCTCTCTCTCTCTCTCTCTCTCTCTCTCTCTCTCTCTCTCTCTCTCTCTCTCTCTCTCTCTCTCTCTCTATCTATCTTTCTCTGTATAAATGTAAATATATATATATATATATATATATATATACACTTATGTGTATATAAACACAACCCTATAGATAGATATACATATTTGTATATAAACATACATATACATATGTATATATATATATATAAAACACACGTGTGTGTGTGTATGTATGTATGTATGTGTATGTGTGCGTGTATGTGAGCGTGCGCGTATGTGTGTGTGTGTGTGCGTGTGTGTGTGTGTATCAGCTAATATTTGGATGAAAAAAATAGTACTTTCCACACACACACACACACACACACATATATATATATATATATATATATATATATATATATATAAAGTAGCTTTAAGACTATGCAGAAGAAAGTTATTGTAATGTAGTTATTGAAATGAATATTTCCTTTGATATTTTTCTCACTATTCTTCTTTCCCATTTGTATTTTTATCAAAGGAAACAACATTCATGATATTCTTAAATACATATCTCAAAAGAAATTGTTAAAGTAACGTTAAAAAAAAAGAATCACCATCTTTTATAGGTTTTTCTTCTTTTTTTTTTTTTACTAAACATAACTAAAGATAAAATAAATTCTAAAATAACAAATTTTGGAACGTTTTAGCATAAAATGATGCAGGCCCTGGGGGAAGCCAGTAAATTGGGCAAAACGCCACGAAAACAGATACGGTTTACGTGGAATGCTTTTCCAATAAGATATTACTCAAGGGTGCTGCAAAAGAGACATTAATGAAACTAATTGAATTATGCCATGTCTAGAAATGTCCATGTGTTAAATGCTACTAGCATCCGGGTTCTCAGTATGAAATATATATATATATATATATATATATATATATATATGTGTGTGTGTGTGTGTGTGTATACATACCAGATATATATATATATATATATATGTGTGTGTGTGTGTGTGTATGTGTGTATACATATATATATATATATATATATATATATATATATATATATATATATATATATATATACTAATGTTATATGTGCATTCTATAAGTTCATGAATATTTTCTTATCTTATTATTATTCAATAGTATATTTTTGTAAATTTAACTTAAAGAAACTCTATGAATAATCAGGTTCAATATAATTAGTCAGTCCACGTGGGACAATATATATATGTACATGGTTCTCTGGACATATGCAAATATGTATGTATGTAAGTACGTATACATATATTTATGTGTCTGATTGTATGTGTGTGTGTGTATATGTGTGTACATATTTGTATGTGTGCGTACGTATGTGTATGTGTGTGCGTATATGTGTACCTTGGTTTCTGTGTGTGCGTATATGTGTACCTCGGTTTCTCTGTGTGCTTGTGCACGTAGAATAGCCGAAAGTTTAAGATATACATCGATTCGCGAATCTATATATCACGAATCCAGCGTCGCTAACAAAGATCAGACTCATATGCAAACATACTCGTTTACCTTTCTATTTCTTCATTATTTTTAACTATATCTTTTGATGAAAGACTTATACCCAAAACATTAAAGGGCTTTTCC
>OZ024751.1:38926405-38948905 GCA_964016885.1 Eledone cirrhosa
AACTACACTTCTCCATACATGTATAATTAAATTGGTGGCAAGACATCTTTTGAAAGATACATATATATACATATATATATAAAGGCTTCTACAGGACTAGAACAGTTTCTTTCGGGAGAAATCATCAGGCAGCCTGATATATATATATATATAGGAAAAAGTATGACCCCGACGGCAGAGCTCAAGCCGTTTCGACCACTATTTCGAGAAATAGCCCTCGAAACGGCTTGAGGTCTGCCATCGGGGTCATACTTTTTCGTATTACCCACTCTACTACCCTAAGTATTGAGTACTCTGGTGTGTTATGGTCCATCTGGCTCCTTACCACAATTCCTTCGTTATATATATATATATATATTGGTAAAAGGAAAAGAAAATGCTGACAAATTGTTCCCAGTGAAAAATAGTTTAATTAGGAATAAGTAAAAATTAGTGATAAGTATTGGTTAGTATTTAGTTTCGGTTTTAAGCTTTTACCGGTTGCGCATTTCTAATGCTTTTCAAAAATAATTTTGAGATAGAGCGCCCGTGATGTTTGCTCTAATCTAATATATATATATACAGACATCAGAGTTAGAGAAGAGAAAGAGGACAAGGGAGTAGAGAGAAAGTTTAAAATGACTCGTTTGAATATATGCATATATATATATTTATATATAACAACATCTAAGAATACAAATGACAGAGAATAGACAAGAAGAGAGGGATATACGTCTATGTGTGTGTGGAAATTATAAATGTGTGCAGGGAGGATCATATTTGTGTAATAGTATTGCCAGAATTAATAACAGAACACACTCACTGTTTGGTTGATTTTCGCTTCTGTGTCTTTTATATCGGTTAATTTAATTTATTCGGTCCTCAATGTTGCCATTGACTGACCAACGGTCAAAAATACAGATACAATATAGACACAAACACATATATATAGTCTATCAAAGTTCTTTCGTTGCACATCTGCAACATCGTCAGTGTTGCTATTATGTTTCCTCCCGTTGCATTGTATGCTTACGCCATCTTTATTTAGTCTGTTTATTTATTTATTTTTTTTTTATTTATTTGTCTTCTCTGCGCATGCGTTTGCGTGTGTGTGTATAGTGTTTTGTTTGGTATGGGTTATATATATAATTATATATATATGTGTGTGTGTGTGTGTGTGTGTGTGTACATATATATACGTGTATATATATATATATATATATATATATATATATATATATATATATAATGTACACACACGTTGTGTGCGTGTAACTGTGTGTAAGCGTCTGTGAAAAGCAGTGTGTGAGTGGGTGTGTATTACTTACATATTCAAATATAGAAAAACACATTTTCAACGAAAAGTAAAAAACGTTAACCTTCACTTATATTAATCAGTGTTTAGCCATCGGCAACTGCAGGTCATTTCCCTTCCAGAATGAATAAATTAATGTTGTTAGTTCCCACCTCAACCCTTTAAACCAGAACCATGTATTAATATATATGGCAGAAATAGAAGTAATTTGGGCATTTATTTTTCGTTTTTTAGTTAATTCAATTTTTACTTTTATTTTCAAGCCATAATTTAAGAAACTTCAAATTATGTAAATATTCCTCAAAATCCTTTCTGATTTTCTGATTTTATGATTTATTTTGGTATATATCTTAACGATTACCATAACCAACCGTCTTTCCCTGTCTACTGGGTATATTTTCGTCCTTGTTTTTAAAGGTTTTAATCTTGTTTTTTTATGTGTATACATACAAACATAGGTACGTACAAATATACTCTCTTATAGATATATATATTTATATATTTATATAAGGTGTATGTATATGTATGTATATTTATATATGTATATATAAATATGTATATATATATGTGTATATATATATATGTGTGTATATATATGTGTGTATATATATATATGTATATATATATATTCATATATGTATATATGTATATTCATATTTTATATATATATATATATATGTGTGAGTGTGTGTGTTTGTGTGTGTGTGTGTGTATGTAGACATTCTGATGCATATCTACATACATATATCTACATATAATCGATAAATATATATCTGTACTTACACAAACATATTTTATAAATTATTTTATATTTCAATTTATTATTTGCGTTTAGAATATTTGTTTTTGTTTACTCACGCAGGCAAACCAAAATAGAAACATTTGGAAATATTATACCCGATTTCTGATTAAATTTTACTTTACTGATGCTAATCATTAAAGAGCTTCTCTGACAATCACGATCGTTTCTTTGAGCAGAATTATATTTTATTTCTAATCTTATGGATATTCATTATATATCATCACTATCATTAGCACCATCATCGTCACTATCACCATCACTGATATCGTCACTACCATTATCATCACCATCATCATCATCATTATCATCATCATCATCAATATAGACATCATTACCAACATCATCATAGCCCTCATCACCATGTCCGTTTACATCCAATTTCCCATGCTTGCATTTGTTGTATTGCAGAGTATTCATGGAATTTTAATAAGTAAGAATAAATTTATTCCGGGGAAAATAAATATATCCATGAAGGAGACTTCTGAAATATGTTGATTTCGAATCTTAACATGCCGAAATTACATTTTTATTAAAATATATTAGGCAATACTTTGTAGAGAAAGAAACACAACTTAAATTATGAAATGGAAAATGTATTGAAATAATATGATTTTAATGTTATTGTTGTGAAGCTGAATGGCTAAAGGTTTAGAACATTGGGTTTACAATCAACGGGTTGTGAGTTCGATTCTCGAACCGTGTGATGCGTTCTTTCGTTGAGCAAGACATTTTATTTTACGTTGTACCAGTATACCCAACTGTAGAAATGAGTTCCCACGTGACCGGTGCCAAGTTGTAACGGGCATTATTTTTTTTTTCTTCAGAGAACATCGGTGGCATGGAGATGGGAGACCGGTATGCATGGGCGACAAAAAAAACTTTGCTTAGGCTTGTGTCTCGGAGTTAAGGATTTAAACTTTCTAGGTGCAAAACCATATTTATTAGTGTGACCAAAGATGGTCTCTAATTATTATTGACGAATATAGTCTCGACATAACACTGACTAATATTGTGGAATAAAGTTTATATATATATATATATGATATTAACAAATGGAAACTATATTTATAAAACCATATTTATTTTATTATACATATTTCAAGGACACCACGTTAAATTATGCTTTCATCAGACAAAATACAATATAGATCAGTTTTATAAATAAATATTGACATACCCTTAAAAAATGCAACCATTACTGTTGGAAGCTCCCGGATAATTTAACGTGGTGTCCTTGAAATATGTATAATAAAATAAATATGGTTTTATAAATATAGTTTCCATTTGTTAATATCGTATGTTTACTCCAAATACTTGTTGAGTGCTTTATATCAGTTATAAAAATATTTGCAATTTAAATAGAACTTTTGTATATATATATATGAATATTTGTGCGTATGTTTCTTTGAGTTGGATATCCGTACGTATGCAAGAGGCCGAGCATTCCAGAGAGGCTCACATTTTATGTAGTTCTCAGAAAGAGATTACAGGTGCAACTCATTTTCGCCAGCTTAGTGGATTTGAAAACTGTCAGTTAATGTGCATTGAATAAGGACAAAGTGTGCCGAGGGGGCATCGAACTCACTATGCACTGAGCCAGATTCCATCAAGCAGACATACACACATGATTTTTAACATATATCTAAATATAATTCCCTCGTTCATATCCAAGGAATACCTCGCACCAAAAATATATATAATTTATAAGCACGGAGTAGGGAAAAATCAAATATATATGTATGTAATTAAGGAAGGAAAGCTTGTCGAATAGAACGGATATATATATATATATATATATATATATATATATATATATATATATATATATATATATATATATATATATATATATATATATATATATATATATGTATATATATGTATATATATATATGTATATATATATATGTATATATATATATGTATATATATATATGTATATGTATATATATATATATATATATAATGAAAAATGGAACAGGGACAGAACAGAGAGGCAGTACGATAAATGTTTATTAAATTCACGCTCAGGAGAGTGGGGGGTAGGTGGGGGACGACGTTTCGGGCATAAGCCCTTCTTCAGGTGAGAAGTGTGTGGGAACAGAGTTCAAAAGGTGTGTAGGGGAGTGGTGGAGAGACATATAGCGAAAGGAAACGGTGCGAATGAAAAATTAACAAATAAAGACAAAAATCTAATAAATAATAAAAAAAAATAAATAAATAAAAATAAAATAAAAAAAATAAATAAAAAAAATAAATAATAAATATAAAAAAAAAAAAAAATATATATATATATATATATATATATATATATATATATATATATATATATGATATTAAATAAATGGAAACTATATTTATAAAACCATATCTATTTCATTATATATATTTCAGGGATATCATATTAACAATATGCTATGCCTTCCTCAGACAAAATACAATATAAACAGTTTTATAGATAAATAGATTTGACATACCGTACAACATCGACTTGTATTTGAAAATTCAACTTTTCAAATACAAGTCGATGTTGTACGGTATGTCAAATCTATTTATCTATAAAACTGTTTATATTGTATTTTGTCTGAGGAAGGCATAGCATATTGTTAATATGATATCCCTGAAATATATATAATGAAATAGATATGGTTTTATAAATATAGTTTCCATTTATTTAATATCGTAAATATACTCCAAATACTTGTCGAGTGCTTTTATATCAGTTATTAATATTTACTAGTTGTAACCCAACAATTTAAATATAACTTTCCATATATATATATATATATGTGTGTGTGTGTGTGTGTGTGTGTGTGTGTGTGTGTGTGTGTGTGTGTTTATATATATATATATATATATATATATATATATATATATATAGGGAAATAAGCCATAGGAATATATGGGGAAAGAGAAAGAGCGAGAACGTGCGCGAGAAACGGAGGGTGTGAAAGGTTGGGAGAAAAAGAAAGATACGAACGCGAGGAGAGGTCCGAGAGAGAAAGGGGAAAAGGTAATAACTCCTCTGGAAATAAAATAAAAATGAAGAGATGTCAGGATAATTCAAATGAATCTATAAGACATATCAATCAATCTACTTGAAGGTCTGTCAAACAGTCAGTTTTTTTTTTGCTTTCTTTTGCTACGGGAATATTTCACCCCCTACAATTGTATATTATACTTCGTTATTTATAGCATGTATTTATAGCATCTTTTGTAAACTGGTTATTTTAGTTACATTGCGGTGATGTTTGTTTGGTTTACGGGATTATTACACTTGGTGGTACAATTGTTAGAGTGCCTGTTGATATTGTTGTTGATGCTGATGTTGCTGTTGATGATAATCCGCGGGATATGAATGATTTTGTTGTTTTCGTTTTTAGATGACACTTACATATATGAATTGATATCGATCTTATATCTGCTTAAATAATCTAAACTTACATTATCTAGTTAATTTGAAATACACCTAATTCGAGAAACGAATATGAAACAAACCCTCCAAATGTATATATATATATATATATATATATATATATATATATATATATATATATATGTGCCTGTCTGTGTGCGTGTATATATATATATATATATATATGCAGAAAGACAGAGAGAGAGAGTGAGAGAAAGAGAGAGAGAGAGAGTGAGGGATGGAGAGGTCCGAGTAATGTATAAAACTTAACTGAAAACAGACGAAGTTACATTTGTTGCGTCAAGAGATGGGTAGTCTACGACATAACTATATTGGGTCACACCCATGATAGCAGAGCATCTGACGGAATACTTAGGGTCAGTTTTAGAGTCATGGCCATGGAGAAGTAGGAGCGACTTCGTAATGTACAATTTGACTTGAGCATCTAAACTTGGCAAAGCCCATTCTCTCCATGTCCGGATTCAATTTTCTCTAGAGAAATAAAGAAAAAGGAGATAAAGGTAGTCTCTCTCTCTCACTCTATATATATATATATATATGAAATATAAGAATCAAAGAACTGTTCAAAACATTATTGTGCTTACAGCTGTTTCCTCCAAACCGAGATTTGGATTCTTCGGAGCCATTTATTAATGAATGGACAGTTATATGACCTCCTTTTCAGCCAAGAGACATACCGATACATATGCAAATATTGTGGGTCAACATTCATTACAGAATTTAGAGTGGCAGTACACACTTCGAGATTACATTCATATTAAAATACAACATTCATATTAAAATATAACTGCAAAAGGTTTTTGTATTTACATAACCATAAATAGTATAATTAATACTATATATATATATATATCCCCTTCTCTCTCTGTGAATAAATGGGTTCTGCGACATATGTGATCTTTTGTTCGCTGATATGTAAGAGAGGTCTCCAGGTTTTTTATGATGAGTTAGTTTGTATTAAGTAAAATAATATTTGTATCTCGGGCTTGATTGTTCAAATATAGGCTGAGCAACGGTGCTAATAATGAGGATGACGATGATGATGATGATGATGATGATGATGCTGATGATATCGGTAGTGATGATGTGAAACATATATGGACGCAGGTGGCAGTTGGAAACGAAGACAGTAGACCGGAAGTAAAATATCTGTTTGCTATGACCAGGTTATTTGAAAATGTTTCGATATTAAACTATATAACTCCATGTTAGAGAGTGATAGAGGAGAAGAAATATTATTGTGAGAGGAAGAGATAACAGATGTTTCTCATAAAAATGAGATGTTGGTAGTACTTCGTATACATATTATATATATATTATATATATATATATATATATATATATATATATATATATATATATATATATATATATATATATATATATATATATATATATATATATATATATGTATATATATATATATATATATATATATATATATATATATATATATATATATATATATATATATATATATATATATATATATATGTCGTTTCTGAATTTGTTTAGCAAGATTCTTGCGCAAACTAAGCACACAACACACACAAAAACAAGATGGCGTAGGATAGAACAAAGGAGAGGCACAAAACAAAGAAAAGAATCCCGAGTCACTGAAGAATGTGTGACGAAAGAACTTTGACAATATGAACAACCGTCCGGTTGTGGAACCAACAAACCAACCGATAATTTATACATTTTTAAATTTATAATTTAATTTCTAATAAATTGAAGTGAAAGCAACTAGTGCGTGTGTTTCTTATTGGCAACATGACCCTCCAAAAGTATAACAATATATATATATATATGTATATATATATATATATACATGAATATACACACAGACACACATGCCATACATATATACCTATATGAATCCCGGGTTCAATCGGGGATGCACACAGTAGGTAAGGTACTCAATACATTAGTAGAGTGCAAACATCATGTTTAATATAAAAAAAGCTTCTACAGGGCCAGCACCATTTCATTCAAAATAAATCATTAAGCTTTCCTGGTAATTTCTATTTTAAATATATATATATATATATATATATATGTTATTTTAATAAATATATATATATATATTTATATATATATTATATATATATATATATACATATATATAGATTACATGAAACAAAGTTCTGTTTAATTCATTTATCTGCTTACAATTGTTTCTTCTAAACCGAGGTTTGGAGTCTTCGGAGCAATTATTCAGTGATTTTAAACATACTTGACCTCCTTTTCAACACAAGAGACATATAGAAACATATGTATATATTGACCCACAGTGGGTTGACATCCATTATAATAATATAGCATGGTAATTTACATACAAAGATTACAGTCATATTATAGACAAAATTAAAATTAAAATTAAACATTGGCAGTCTATTAAGATAAAGCAAAAGGATAGTTTGGAGTAGCCAGTGTATGCAGCAGTCACACGTGTGGCATGCACGCGTGTCCTATTTATACAAGATTATAGTGCGGCAGATTGTTACAAGTAAAACAAGCAGTCAAAGCAGGCAATCAAGAGCGTCATGGGGGTGATCTGGTTAAGCATTATTTACACACACCTGTACGATATAGAAGCCCGTGTGTGGAGAAACACCAAAAATATCAAAAATATTACAAATGAGAAGCAAAACAGCACCACTGTCCTCGTACACACCACCACTCTCACAATCTAGGAAACGCAATTTATAGACTACATGCCCATCTCACAATCCACGATGATTCAACATTGGGTGCCTGGTGAACCATGCTAGGACATCACAGCTTGTCGTTCTTTAACTCGATTCATAGATCAGGTTGTTTTTGTTGTGAGAGATGACATCGTATTATATTCCAGAAGTGTGTGTTTGATTAAGGGGAGTTAATGCGTAAGGGGAGGTAACTAGCTGATTTCTATATTTAAATTTATTATCCTAAAGTACATTAATGGTGTCTCAAATGAGTTCCCATCATATAAGGTTATAAAAAATATCTAAATTTAAGTATCTTATCTATAAATTACAGTGTAGTCTATCGAGAAGTACTAAAGGTGTTCATATTAGGATGAATACCTTTTATCATAGAGTGCCCCCACCGAACATTCCACATGAAGTGTCAGATCTCCAAATCAATGATCTTTGTAAGTGTAGTCCACCCGCAGGACCTGGCAGGGTCTTATTAGAATCACTTCTATATATGACTCCTGGTAAGTTCTGGGTCATTGCATGACTGATTGCATGGCAAAGTTAAATATCACTCGGGTAGTCCAGAGATCAATTCTCACTTACAAAGACACTGATCTGACCATCAAGTCATACATGTATTTATAACTCATACATCACCTGTACATAATTCATTGCACTCAGCATAAAGATTATATAGCTCTTTTATGTTAATAAATTAATTACTTAATCTTCCATTTATCCAATGATGGCACTACATACACAGGACAATGTCATACAACCAATTCCGTGCTTAAAGTTTACATTGGTGTAATGTAGTCTAAGAAATTGAAGGCCAATATACCAAAAGTAGAAGTACATGGGGATATCTCCAAGGTAAAAGGTACTAGGAGGATGTCACTATTTGCGTTAAAGAAGATTAATGGGTGTGGAGATGAGGTGTAAGGTGTGCCCCTGATGATTGCTGATAGAGGTGGTGACGGGTTCAAGTCTGACATTGTTATATATTGGGTTTAAAGTTTTGGAAGGAGTGTCGGAAGCGATGTTGGCAAGACGCGAACACTTCTAATTTTTTATTAAGGAGGTTATGGTTTGAGAAGATGATAGTATGGGTCTCTAGTAGACAGAGGTTACAAAATTATACAAAAATATACATATATATATATATATATTTATAATAATTACATATACTTACATACATATATATATATATATATATATATATATATATATATATATATATATATATATATATATATATATACATACATACATACATACACACACACATATATATATATGTGAGGGGGGTGGGGGTATGTATGTATATATAAGGGGGTGTTTGTGCGTGTGTGCGTATGTTTCTGTGTATAAATTTCTAATTCAAATTTCAAGACTCACATAGTTATTTCCGTTTCTAGCACATCCTATTGGTGTAAGTTATTACCTCCTAAAAGCCAAGGGTTTCGATAATTTGCTTGCCATAATATGATTATCACTTAAAGAGCAGGTGCTACGCCATCACCAAAGTATAATACAATGTTTGCAATGAAATGATGTTTATATCTCTGATTTTGTTGTTTAAAATATGTTTTGGTAATTATTCCAGTTTCACTTTAAATCCCGTTTTTGCACGATGATTCATTAACGCAATATACAAGATTAGAAATCGAAAACAACGAAAAGAATACAGAGGAAAGTTGGAGAACTGCTAGGAAGAGACACGTCACTTATATCTATAAATGTAATCATATCTTTTTAACGAGCAGCTGATATAATATTCAATTCAATATTCATATATATATATGTATATGTAAGGAGGTTATGAGGACGCTGAGAGCAGTATATACAATTTAAACAATATATATATATCATAAATCCCTATATGTTAGCATGTTTATATATATACACACGTATGCTCGTGTATGTATGTATGTGCAAGAGTGTATTTTTCAATGGATGCCAGTGTATAAAGGACGGAGTTTCGACAAGTTTTTCATGATAGAAATTATCGCTGGCTAGCAAATACAAGTATTTCTATCATACATGTGTGCGTCTTTGTGCGTGTGTGTGTGTGTGTCCATCTATCTGTGTGTAGGTGTGTGTAGGTGTGTGCGTGTGTGTATTGCATCGTCAAAGTTTCTTCTATGCTACAGTGAAACGATCTGTTTTCTAGCTCTCAACAAGGGAAATAAGGAAATTAAAACTTAAGAAATATGTTTCAATTTTTAAGCTGGACATTAACAGGACATGACAGGTGTTTGTGTAGATATATATCTGATTGCCTGGGATTCTTATTTCTATTATGAGTTTAGCTCAGTATTTAATAATAGGAACTAGGCATGAAGGATCGGATCGTCTTCAGAAGAGATTTCTGGTTTATGTAATACTAAATGCTGGCGTGCTTTCATGCAGCTGGAAATATTTAATAAGATTTTCGCATCGTTGAATTTATCACTATATCTGATTGAGAGAGAAATCATGTCCTTTCTTGTATCTTCTTCATCATTTTCTATGTTCACAGTTTTCACCAACAGAGATTCTTACTAACTGTCTCGTTCCTGTGAAACTATCACATTTTAGCATCATTGTATTTTTAGTGGGATTTATATTCTGTAAGGGTACCCAATGATTTAGCTACCAATAACTCTAGGATATTGTTAATTTATTTATAAATCTCCCCATCTCCCCAATATATGTATGTATGGATGGATGTGAGTATGCGTGTGTGTATGTGTGTGTGTGAGAGAGAGAGAGAGAGAGAGAGAGAGAGAGAGAGAGAGAGAGAGAGAGAGAGAGAGAGAGAGAGAGAGAGAGAGAGAGAGAGAGAGAGAGAGCATGTAAGTATGTGAGTGAATAAGGGATTGAGTGTATATTTCACTCGTCTATCTTCCTGAAATTTTCTTTACCTCGCCCCCTGATTTCGATGAAGAAATGTCGTCCGAAACGTTGAGATATTTTTCCATCCAGCTTTAAACCTATGCGCCATCATTGCATTGCATTCTTTTCTTGTGTTATACATCTTGTGTTTCTATAAAACAACCAAAGATGTTAATTGTACATTTGGTCAACTAAAGGTAAAAATTAAGTTGTCGTTGTGTTTATATATATATATATATGCTCTGTGAGTAATATAACCATGCTGTGAGTGCACCGTAAGCAATGGAGTAATCCAGAAGCTGCACATCAATCACACCTTTTGACTATCAACTCGCTTTGAGATTAAACCGCACATTGCCAAATATATAGTTATTTTCTCACTTTGTATGAATTATATATATATATATATCAAGTAAGAATATTTTCGAAACAGCGAGTTGATTTGAAATTATTAGAAATGTAAGCTATCACCGTATTTTGACTAAAGAAATTAAAGAAATTATTTAGCCTGATAGTGGGGTTAAGAACCCTCGGGGAAATGGAAAAAGATAAGTATTGACGTACATGTACATCAATACTCATCTTTTTCCATTTCCCCGAGGGTTCTTAACCCCACTATCAGGCTAAATAATTTCTTTAATTTCTTTAGTCAAAATACGGCGATAGCTAACATTTCTAATAATAATAATATATATATATATATATATATATATATATATATATATATATATACATACATGTGTGTGTGTGAGTGTATATTTATATATCATATATATATTCCGTTAATGTAGCCTTCTATAACCCAGCTTTGCTTCCTATACATTCTTCGGCACTTGAAGCAAACAACATACAGACACACACAACCACATACACACACACTGATGTATAGCTAGAGAAAAGTAAATAAAATTATATATATATATATATTTATGTATGTATATATATGGGAATATTTTTGAATAACTATGTATATAAATGTAGAAAAAGCTAACCAAATGCTCACCATATATACACACACACACGCAAAAAGACATACTCACACACACACACACATGTATTCCAACTTCATTGTAATGATAGCAAGAAGAAGCACCGCTGCTGCCATTAAGCTAGTCACAATCTCTACTATATACATCAAAGGAAATCTCGCCGATCAGGCATGTTCATTCGGCGTGAGATGTTGTTACTAACAAAATAGAGCTAATTTCTTTAGTCTGAGTGTTTCCCTTTGGATCTCTCTCTCTCTCTTTCTATCTATCTCTCCCTCTCTCTCTCCCCCTCTCTATCTCTCTCTCTCTCGCGCTATCTCTCTCTCTCTCTCTTTCTCTCTCACACACACTCTCTCTCTATCTCTCTCTCTTTCACTCTTTCTCTCTCTCACTCACATCTCTGGACAAGCAGACGATATCAATGGCGGCGAAGCGTGTAGTAAATGACACAGATTTTTACGACTATTTCCGGACATGCTGGTCGATATGTAACTCTCGGGGCGATTCCATCATGCCATTGCTTATCTCTCAGACACGCATTTGGCATTTTATATACTTTTGCTAAGCTACATTTTTACAACACATTGAAAACATGTATCGGCGTTGTTTGAATATGAAATGGAAATATGGCTGATCATTTAATTGCATATAGTTCTTTCTATGCTTCTTTCTTCTTGATCGGAATGGGCATTCGGTCAGTCTGTAATAATTTCTAAAGTTCTCTTATTTTCATCGTCGGATTTATGGACGCTTGACCTGCCAGAAATGTATAATGAACATTAGTAGAAAAAGGAATATTGGTTTTCGTGGTAAAGAAAATATACTCTTTGAACTGCCCGTCAACACACACAACCCGTGATGGTGAAGCTGGCAGCGATGGTTGTTTTAATGGTGGTGGTTGTGCTGATAGAGTATAAACATATTTGTATAGTAACTAACCATATTTATTTCATCAACTACATTCCTGTCTGAGAATGTATCCAAGATGTTGGACTATATTCTTTTACTCTTTTGCTGCTTTCAGTCACTTGACAAAGGCCATGTTGGGGCAGTGTAATCTTTTAGTTTACCACCTTGACACTAGATCGGATACTTCTATGATTGTTGACATATTTGTATCCATATACACATATATAAGTGTATATATATATACATATATATATATATAAATATAAATATATGTATATATATATATATATATATATATATATATATATATATATATATATATATATATATATATATATATATATATATATATATATATATATATATCCACATACACACATATATGTACATATACATGTTTGACAGAGAAAGACGGGCCACGTATTTAGATAATTAATCGATGAGACACACTACTGGAAATTCTCCGCCCTAACCTGAAGATTTAATAGCGAACTAAACGTATATCAATATATATATATATATATATATATATATATATATATATATATATATATATATATATATATATATATATATAAACTAATAATTGCGTATACACATATCTACACACATACATGCATACCTATATACATATACACATATATATACATATAACTATTTTACGTTTAGGTGTATAGACAATATCTTTTAATCTAAAATATTTTTTTATGTTTCAATGTTTGTTTTAACATTAATACCTTCCATTTAATGGCTCCATTTTCAACAGAGAATTATTAAGGTGATTCTGAACCTTTTACACTTCCAATGTTTTACCTAGTGGGAGAAGATAAGCAGACGACATTTACTGTACAGAAGTCTCTTTCAATATACAACTATTTGCAACTATTTGCAAAAGCAGACGCCATGTTTTCTTTATCCACTTAACTCATGTTACACTTCGGAAGAGAGTCGTCAAATTCTTATTGACAAACATTCAATCAACCTGGCGTGTTGTAAAGTGGTTGAAAATAAGCCATTTCCGGTCGGGACTGTAATCAGAGCAGTCAGAATACACACACTAACACACGCTCTCTTTCTCTCACTCTCTCACACACTCACACACGCACACACACACACACACACACACACACACACACACACACACACACACACACACACACACACACACACACACACACACACACACACACACACACACACACACACACACACACACACACACACACACACACATACACGCACATACACACACACTCGTTCTATCTCTTTGTCACACTCACACACACATTAACATTTAGACTGAAGTCATATATTTAAGACCTAAAGGAATATTTACATCGTGAACAGTTAATATGAAACAAAATATCAAAATAAATATTTTTAATACAAACACAAACACTTGAAATAACAGTCTTGCTGAAGACAGATATCATAAATTGATAGTTGATATACGAAAACAACTTCTATTAGAAAATGAAAAAGAATATGTATATATATTATTATTACAATATATATGTATATATATACAATCTTTTCCTGAGTCCTGTATTTTCGTTGCTCTAGTGATGCGGCTGGACTGCTGATCGCTATATTTGATTTGCTAAGCTGTCTAAACGTATTGTTATAACTCTGGGGTACTTTACCCCATCCGAGTGCTAAAGCTACAGACCGAATTTGCATTCGTTAGCTTGGCCGCGAACTAAAGCTTCGTTAATGCTGTACTAGAATGTATATATATATATATATATATATATATATATATATATATATATATAAATGATGCACGCGTTGTTGAAAGCTGGTTGGACCTAGTACATAGTAATACATATTTATTAAGACCAATCTTATTGTTGTTGCACCGAACTTAATTGTCGGACGATCCTGGAAATACACATGAGAAAATCCCGAGGAACAGCAATCCCCTGCCCTTATTAAAGAAACATATATATATATATATATATATATATATATATATATATATATATAATTAAGTTAAAAATGTACATCCACATATGTATACTGAAATACTAGTATGCAATGAATACACACACGTATACATATGTAGATGTACCGAGTTTTTCACTGGTCACTTTACTGTGAGTGTCCAGCTATTCTGTATGTAAACACACAGACAAACCGGTTTTTAGAGTCATACTGGTTTTTGAGGAAACACCTTTCCTCTATTCTCCAGAAAGCCAGACAAGGAATATTGAACTATATATATATATATATATATATATATATATATATATATATATATATATATATATATATAGAGAGAGAGAGAGAGAGAGAGAGAGAGAGAGAGAGAGAGAGAGAGAGAGGTTAGAAAAGAGAAAGGAAAAAGAGAAAGGAGAATGAGTGACGCATCATATCCGAGGTTAGTCCTTCATTATGAAGAGTACACTTAGAAGAAGGAGGAGGTGTATGAGTGTATGAAGTAATAAATTTGAAAGTTCGAAAAAAATACCACTTTTCCATTAAACATCACGTATAGTATGCCCATACCGGTAGTATTCGTTGAATATTATTGCAGTACGAGAAATACATATAAAATATACAGAACTCCTGTGTAGGCCTCCTCCCATCTCTCAATATAGCGTATACGACAAAAGTAGTTTTTTTTTACAGCAAAATGGTTGCTTTTCTTAAGATTTTCGTGAAGTAGAGACCTTGAACCTCCGATTCTAGAATCACATGAGTGTGTTTAGACTTTCTTATTTGTGCTCCTGAAAAGGGAAAGTTTTGCCTTCTGCTACAACCAAAATTCCCATGATAAAACCTATGTCATATTGGCACTCCTGCGTCTATATTCAGTATATTCAGGGTTAGGAGCCAAAGGCAAGATAAAGTATTACTCAAAATATATAATCGATAAAAAGTTCTCTATGTGATAATAGAATCTTGCATATCAACCAATGAAGTAACGAAATCGAAACAAAACAAAAAACAAACAAAAAAAAAACAAGATTCGTGTTCCCTGGGTTTAGTTTTAAAAAGTTCTTCCAAGTAATAGCGAAACTTTAAAATACAATTTACATACACCTATTATTGCTAAAGGGAGAAGGAAAATTCTTTAAATTAATATTTGCTATATAGCGTCTATATATGTATGTTACAACACCCTAGGGAATTTATCCCAAAAATAATTAAAAAATAAACTGCCAAAAAAATATTTGAAAAAAAATAACCTTTGCTACTAGATGTACCATAATTACCCAGTAAGTGAAAAATTGGAATCAATACATAAAGAGCCAAAAAGTTATTTTTAATGCCATATCAACATTGGTATTCCTTCAAGCAAGTTATTAAACCGTGAACAATACTCACAGACACTTAAATAGAAAGCTTCAGGCGAAAGATAGCAACGAGAGAGAAATTAGTCGCCATTTAAAGAATGAGCAAATTTCAATAATGAAAGTGTCTGGAACCATTATGTCTTCATAACTCAAATGAAACAAAAAGTTTAAATTGTGTTGAATATTACACAATAAATATTGATTTCTTTGTTAAAGCATATGATCAGATTTGTAAGGAGAGGACAAGCGATGGAGTGAAT
The DNA here is from genome assembly GCA_964016885.1 of Eledone cirrhosa. Taxonomy (NCBI): domain Eukaryota; kingdom Metazoa; phylum Mollusca; class Cephalopoda; order Octopoda; family Eledonidae; genus Eledone; species Eledone cirrhosa. The sequence continues at coordinate 38,942,956 of OZ024751.1, forward strand.
TGGTTTTCTAAGACTAGGACTATTGAAAGAATGAATGGATGTGCTAAGGATAGGATGTGCGATACATTGAAATGATTTGTTAAAGTTAATGAGTCAGGGATCAAGTACTGAGCCGAGTTTGAAAACGAATAGGAGAGCTGTAACATTATATATTACTTGCAGAAGCGTTAGCAATAGTCGATGGACTCAGGGAGAATACATTATTTAGGTATTCTCTAAAATGATATACGTATGAACATTCTAGAATCTTGCGTGAAAATAACTACGAGAATCTGCAATGCTTTAACCGTTGAAAATACTTTTTATCCATTCACGATCTTATGGAAACCGAATTATCCCTTTCTGTCATCACAAATCATGCAAACAACACACCAAACTACAAGTAATATTTTATTAAGGAGAAGGCTTTGTTAGTTGCCAACTGGTAAAATATTGACAAACATAGATAAGCTATAGTCGGAAAACTAAGACAGAAGGACATATGAAATAATTGCAAATACTTTAAATTAGAATACACACATAGATACACACTGACATACTATTAAAATAGACTCATACATATACACTGCCATACTATTAGAATAGAGTCATACATATACACTGACATACTATTAGATTAGAATCATACATACACAGACATACTATTAGAATAGACTCATACATACACACTGACATACTATTAGAATAGACTCATACATACACACTGACATACTATTAGAATAGACTCATAGATATATACTGACATACTATTAGAATAGACTCATACATATACATACATACTATTAGAATAGACTCATACATATATACAGACATACTATTAGATTAGACTCATACATACACTTTGATTTGAAAATAGGTTTATAAGTATGAATTTTCGCAAAATGTTCGTAGTTGTCTCAGTGGTCTAGCGGTAGGTACTACAGACGGTGGAGATCCTGGCCTTGGGTTCAATCCTGGACAAGACGTACATGTAACTTTTTTCAGTTTTTATTTTACAACCTATAGAAAAAAGAAACTGAAAAGTTTTACTGGAACCTTACTCCCGTCCAGGATCGAACTTCAGACCAGACACACCACCGTATAGGATTCTTCCATCTATGCCACCGAGACAGCTACAGAAGTATATTGAAAATTGATAATTATATACCTACTTTCAAAATCAAAGTTAAAAAGATGTGGTGTCGTTCATGGCTTTCCTAGAGCTATTAGCAATATTTAGGGTCGACTTCTGCTCATTATTGAAAGTCTCAGCGGTGGATTGGGAGTATCGGTAGAGGGTCGGACGCCATGCTTTCCAGCATAGTTACGTCCCTTTACGATCTGATTTCAAATCCCGCCAAGATTAACTTTGCCTTTCATCCTTACGGGGTCGATAAAATAAAGTACCAGTAATGCACTGGGTAATTGCTGGCCTTGTGCCTAAAGTAGAAACAATTATTGAAAGTCTCTAGATTTCGCAAAATACATAATATTTTTTATTGGAGAAAGTAAAATATTTTTCCGCAAAAATTTGATTGCACTGTTTTGTTTCCACATATGTAATTTTCGATAATGTTATTTATTTATTATGAAAATTAAATGATAACATTCAATATGGAGGTGAGCCCCCTTCATCTCCTGGTAACCAATATTTTTAGACCCAGTACGGTACTGCATACATATACACAGACACTATTAGCATACACTCATACACAGACACATACAAAGAGACAAACTTTTAATATATATGTGTGTATGTGTGTCTGTATTTATATATACAGTGTATATATATATATATATATATATATATATATATATATATATATATATATATATTTATATATATATATATATATATATATATTTATATATATATATATATATATATATATATATATATATATATATATATATATATATATATATATATATATATATATATATATATATATATTTGTATAAATATACATATCTGTATGAAATATATATTCTTCAGTGATTTATATATATATATATATATATATATAAAGAAGATGCCTGTTGGTGTTCATATGTATAAAAATAATTGTTTCTACTTTTGGCACAAGGCCAGCAATTAACCAGTGCATTACTGGTACTTTATTTTATCGAACCCGTAAGGATGAAAGGCAAAGTTAACCTCGGCGGGATTTGAACTCAGAATAGCAAGGGGTGTAACTCAGTGCGTCAAAGCATGGCGTCCGACCCTCTACCGATACTGCCAAAAAAATAGTATCTGCAGACAATTCACACATGTACAAGACAAACAATAGCTGTATCAACACCTCGTCAGTCACTTTTCTCACATGCAGTTTCGTGCATTAACATGGTCCAGCATTGTGATGTCCACTTTGACGGACATATTCCAAATTATTATGTGTATATATATATATAAATATAGCCATGGTTAACTTAAGCATTTGAAATGCGAGCGTCCAATTTTACTGTCTCTATATATTATTTACCCACAATTCTCAGCTACTAATTATAAGAATCGATTATTATTATTATTATTATTATTATTATTATTATTATTATTATTATTATTATGGTCATTTGCGATGATGTGCACACATTTCAAATTTCATACACACGCACTCGTATATATATATATATATATATATATGCGAGTGTGTGTGTATGTATGACATTTGAAATGTGTGCACGCATATATGTATGTTTATATATATATATATATATATATATATATATATATATATACGTGTATGTGCAAGAGTGTATTCGTCTGTAATATGTAAAAATTAGCTTTAAGACTGTTTTGTACAACTGGTAGGTTTACTACTAAACAATATTTCCGTGTGGTGCGCACCAAAAGAAAATAATAAAAGCAAAAGTGTTTTGAGCTGATGGCATCTTCAATTGTTGTTGGTATTCTATTCCGGTCAGGAATAGCCTCATTAAAGGAACGCTATCTCTAGCAGAGCATTATTTCGAATGTGAAACCAAGCGATACTTCATGCAAATCAACCTAAAGTAACAATTTCGAATCACAGACAGAGTACAAAGAAGAGAGAGAGAGAGAGAGAGAGAGAGAGAGAGAGAGAGAGAGAGAGAGAGAGAAAGAAAGAGAGAGAGGGAGGGAGAGAGAGAGAGAGGGAGAGAGAGAGAAAGAGAGAGAGATTGGTTGCATGTGAGACTGACAAAGGACAGTGATAGACAGAGGCGACCATGAGAGAGTGTTGGGATATGAGTGTGTATATCAGAGAGACAGAGATGGAGAGAGAGAGAGAGAGACAGAGAGAGAGAGAGAGAGAGAGAAATAGAGAGAGAGAGACTATTAGCATGCGTGTCTGCGTATGCATGTGTAAGAAAGTAAAAAAAAAAAGACTTCAATGTAAGACAGAAAGAGAGCGAAAGAGGTGAAGAGAAAGAGAGACGGAGAGAGAATGAGAGAGAGAGAGCCAATTATAGTAAGAAAGAAAGAGTGAGAGAGTGAGAAGTGTGAGAGACAGGGAGAAGAGAAAACACATCGAAAGATAGTGTTTGTGCGTGTATGTTGGTCTACGTATGCATGCGTGGGAGAAAAAAGCTAGCTAGATAGTTAGAGATAGATAGGAAAGTGAGATAGATAGATAGATAGATAGATAGATAGATAGATAGATAGATAGATAGATAGATAGATAGAGAGAGGGGGGAAGACAGAGTGAGAGAGAGAGAGAAGTAATAGAAATATAGGTGGCTGAGAGAAAGAGATAAATACAGGAATGGTAGAGAGTGAGATGGAGAGAAAGATATCACGAAAATCATCGAGAAGGTAAAAAGCAAAAAGTATTGTGTGAGTGTGTGTGTGCAGGTGTGTGTGGGTGTGTGTGCAGGTGTGTGTGTTTGTGTGCGTCTGTGTGTATGTGTGCGTGTGTGTATGTGTGTGTATGCTTCCCTCTCTAGGTCTGTATGTGTGTGTGTGGCTGTGTGTGCCTGCCTCTGTGTGTGTTTGTGTGCGCATCTGTGTGTGTATGTGAGCATGTGTGAGTATGTGTATGTGTTTGTGTGAATGTTTCCCTCTCTAGATATGTGTGTGTGTGTGTGCCTGTGTATGATTGTATGCGTGTGCCTTTGTGTGTGTGTATGTAAGAATGTGTGAGTATGTGTATGTGTTTATGTGAATGTTTCCCTCTCTAGGTCTGTGTATGTGTGTGTGTATGTGCGTGTATGTATGTTTCCCTCTCTTGGTATGTATGTGTGTATCTGTATTCTAAAGAAAGAGATAACGAACAAAAGAAAGAAATAGGAAACAAAACAAATAAAAAGAAATTAAAGGAAAACAAAAAACAACAAGAACAGTGAACAAAAGAAATAGTGGTATTGTGATGAAATTAGTTTCAATAAAGAGAGTACAATAATAGACGTGTTGCTTGAATAACGGGAAACTAATTATTGGCAATATCTTGTACGAAATGGATTAATATATTGTTTCTAATGAAAGACTAAATCACTAGTTTCGCTGATTGAGCTTAACAATATATTACTAGGAAGGGTTTCTCTTGATTTCTCTGTGGTTTTTCTGTGGTTTCTCTCTGCTTTTTCTTATATTCCTCTTATATTAACGCTTACTGTTGCTGATATTGCTGCTGTTTGCATATGGCTATTGTTATAGCTGTTGTTGTTGTTGTTTTTAATGTTTGTACTGCTCCTGTTGTTGTTGTTGGTGTTGTTGTTGTTACTGCTGCTGCTGCTGCTGCTGCTGCTGTTGTTGTTGTTGTTGTTAATGGTGGTGGTCCTGATAGTGATGGCGGTGGTGATGCTATTGTTGTTGTTAATAATGGTAGTGCTGGTAGTGATGGTGCTGGTGATGCTATTGTTGTTGTTAATGGTGGTAGTGATGATGGTATTTCTATTGTTTTTGTTAATGGTGGTAGTGGTGGTAGTGGTGATGCACTTAATGTTGTGATAGTGACTTATTGATGTTGTTAATGGTGGTGGCGCTGGTGATGGTGATACTTGTGCTGTTGTATATAGTGGTGATGATGATGGGGATGCTATTGCTGTTGTTTGGACATGTCTATTGATGATGCTGATCTTCTACTTAATGATGTTGCTGCGACCATTCTTGGTGTTTGTACATGACTACAGTTGTTGCTGATGTCGTTCATGATTGTTGTGCTGTAAATGAGTTGCTGTTTGTATATAACTGTTATTGTTGCTGCTGCGCTTGTTGTTGCTATTGTTGCTGCTGTGTGTTTCTATTGTATTAGTTATTGTTGTTGTTCTCGGTATTGTTGTTGGTCATGTTAACGATGTCGTTGGTTGTGGTGATTGTAGGAGTGTTTTCTTACTTAATGTTGATAAATAAAATCCATGTTTATCCCTACTTCAGATTAGCTTCAGCAAACATATGGTCAAAGACATCCCATCCGTGAACATCCCGTACATTAGGGACACCAACAACTATATTGTCCAGTGAGCTATTCTGTTTCCTAAATGGCAATTTGTTATTACTTGGGGACTTAACTCATATTTCTTTTAGACGACGAGATCGAAATTTCCTAGTAATATACTCTTGTAGATATTGAGCATGCTCCTGCCACCACAGTTACATCTCTTGTTGCAGCCATGTTTAATAACGATGATAGATATTAATGCTCTTTAGCCGCAAGCCAGCCGACATATTGAAAGACATTGTAAATCATCACATATTTGGTCATCACATATTTCTAATATATTAGTCAACACACGAACAATATTTACAATGAATCGTTCATTTTTTAAGACAACAGTCTCAGATTATTGGTGACTTAGTTTCTGTTTTTAGCAAGTGAAGTAGCTAAATATACTTACCTCGTTAGGAGAGTTATTTCGATTGATGTCGGTATAAAATATACATTGCAGCCTGCGCAGTAATGCTACAAAGATATTCCATATATTTGTGAGCTTTCGATAAACAAACACGTTTATGTACAAGTGAATGTAAACCAAGACTGTGTGTTAATATATA
>OZ024751.1:38953905-38958905 GCA_964016885.1 Eledone cirrhosa
ATATATATATCATTATAAAATATATTACTGTTTCAAACGTTACGATATTTTTGCGTGCTATTAGTGATTATATAGGAACAAAAATCTTTCAATGAAACGAATAAATTGGCCAGCTGCGGATCTCAGCTGAATACACTTTATACAATATATAACAGTTACAAACATTGCGCTTGCTTAGTCAACACATACACGAAGAATAATTTTATGTCATACATTAATTTCTAATTTAGGGACAAGGCCAGCAAATGTGAAGGTCGATACTTTATTTGGTCACTCATGGATAATAATTGTTTCTACTTTTGGCACAAGGCCAGCAATTACCCAGTGCATTACTGGTACTTTATTTTATCGACCCCGTAAGGATGAAAGGCAAAGTGAACCTCGGCGGGATTTGAACTCAGATCGTAAAGGGACGTAACTATGCTGGAAAGCATAGCGTCCGACTCTCTACCGATACTGCCAATCCACCATGGATAATAATAATTACATTATTGTTTCTGTATATTTATTATGTTCAGTTTTTCTCTTTCCTGCCTCCATCATTTTTTTCTTATTATTACGTGTTCCAATTCAGTAATTTAACTACGTTTGTGGTGACTCAGGAACCAGTCATCTTGACCGGTTATTATATATAAGCTGTATGTGTGTATATGGGAGAGAACGATAGAGACATTTATACAAAGAGAGAGAATCAGGAAGACTAAAGAGGAGACAGATAATTAGAATGAGGAAGAAGAAGACCGTTAAAAGAGAGACAGAAAATTACAGTAAAAAGACAAACGGAGAAAAAGACAGTGAAACGACAGACAGGCAAATACAAACAACAAACAGAGAAAAACAAAGAGACAGTGGGTCAAATATATATGTGAGACATTTAAAAACAATAAGTATAGAGAAGGAGGGTTTCAATATAAGTGTCTTGGTAAAGGGGAAATAAAACCAGATGGGATTTTTATTTGGTAAATCACTTTATGAAGAAGGCAACAAAAACAAGAACAATTGCAACAACAATAAAGAACAACGGAAGTAAAAGTTACAATTCTTGAGAATCGGCACGGCCACATTAAACATAGCTTTATATAGCTTCGGGACATCTTACAATCTTGAAGATATACATACATATAGAAGCAGAATCATATATATATATATATAAATATATATATATATATGCACATATATATATATGTGTATGTATATATATATATATATATAAAGATACACTGATAGGCATATATACATAAATATATATACATACACATATATAGAAGTATATACGTATATGTGTGACCAACATGGTCATGATTATTTTTATCATCACCACAAACCCTATCCTCGATATCTCCATCCCCTCATCTTTTCCTTTATATAGTTGTTGTTGTTGTTGTTGATGTTGTTTGTGTCACTTCTTCTTCGTCGTTTGTGATTCGTTCTTATCCCACTCAGAAGCGTTTGTTTTTCCTTTTTTTTTGTTTGTATTTTACAAATAACGCTATTACCATTTTTAATCCTGCCCACAATCTTCAAATACGTTCAGAGACAAAAGGGAGGATAGAAAGAGGAAAGAAATGGCAAAGACAAAATGAAAACAAATAAGAAACTACCCACAAGCAGATGGAGTGTCGTTATAGAGGCGATCTTTCAACGCTTGAAAAATAATCACGCATCGTCCGGTTATACCATAGGCTTTTGTGTGAAAGTACCACCAACAATACGGTGTATCTTCAACAGAAATAGATTACAAACGTAGAACGTGATTCTCAGAATAACAGAGAAACTAACCATTCTTTGCTTTTCTTTTTCTTGTCTATTTATTTGAGTCTATTTTTACCATTTTTGTAGGTTTTATATTTGTAATTTTTGTCAGCTTAATGATATACTAGAAGGAAAACGAAGCCAACTCCCGCAGGAGAAAAAGCAACTAGCTAAAGTTGGAAAGCATATATGTGTATATATATATATATATATATATACTCAAACACATACACACATACATTCGTCTGTGTCTACACACACACGCACAGACATATATATATATATATAAAATAAAGTAAAATAAAAAGTCAAATGTTTAAAATTTAGCTTCGTTTATTACTGCTATATATATTTCGGTGACAGCCATCTTTGGCTGTGACCTCTTCAGGCAGTCCGAATTAGTGTGGTATAGACAAGTACATATGTTGTTGAGGTGTATAATTTTGTCAATACTCTGATATGCCCAGTTCCTGGTTGGGTTGTTATTTCACTGAGGAACTGGTGTTGCTATACAACCAACATATACTCAAAATCTCTCTCTCTCTATATATATATATATATATTATCTTGCTTGCTCTCTCGTCTCTCTCTCTCTCTCTCTCTCTCTCTCTCTCTCTCTCTCTCTCTCTCTCTCTCTCTCTCTCTCTATTTAATCTATTTCCTTTACACTGTTGGATTATTTCGGTCTGAAAGATCTCATTCAGGCAAAGTAGTCGTTTATCCCTTCGTATATAAGTGACATAAACGTGTTTGTTTATATATATATATCAAGAGAGAGAGAGAGAGAGAGAGTGAGAGAGAGAGAGAGAGAGAGAGAGAGAGAGAGAGAGAGAGAGAGAGAGAGAGAGAGAGAGAGAAATGCGGTGGTCTTTTACAGATTCTCCAGGACAGTTAAAGTGTCTGGATGACCCGAAGCAATGCTTGACTATACTTCCCGGTCTGTGTAAGCTATATAATAACTATTTAACATCTTTAACCGTGCATCCATACCTGTGCCTTCAAGTCGGTCTGTGAGTGTGTGTGTGTGTGTGCATGTGTGCCCATATATATGTATGTTTATACGGTTACGTATCTCCAGATAGCAGCACACCCGATTTCTTCCAAAGAACGAGAGAGAGAACGAGAGGAAGAAGTGAGAAAGAGATATAATTGAGAATATCCTTGCAATTACCCGACAAAAAACTTCCTCTAAAATGTTCTAAAATAAAAGGAATACAAATTGTTTTGCAAATTGAAAACCCCACAACTGATTTAGTGATCCTGTTTTTTTTTTTGTTTTTTTTGTTTAAAAGCCAAATAATGAACATTGGCATGTTTCGATCTAATTAAACTTTCCAGCGAAGCATATTCTACTCAATGAGCTTGCCTTAGAAGTATATATATAGAGATATAGAGAATATGATGACGTTAATGATGAATATCAATAATATTGCTGATAGAATGCACGACAAACAATTTCCCTTGCATCTTCAGCGCTATTGCTTATTCGTAATTTCGATTAACTCATTTATTGGAGTTACCCCCCTTGACTTGTTTCCATTTAAGATATTCAACAACCAGAGAGATTGAGTCTTTGTTCAGTAATTGCATGGATAATTTCAATTAATCGAATTTTTTCAACTTACTATATTATAAATGCGAAACCCTAAAATATGGATATTTTAAATAGATGAATGTTTTTTTTTTTGTTTTGTTTTTTTGATTTTGTTTTTGTGCTGTTGAAAGATTTCGTTTTCCAAATTACGTATATATTACAACAACAAAAGAACAATTCTTTCCTTATGAAAAACGAAAAGGAAAACATATCTTTGATCCTAGAATTGATTAAATATTTTTAACATTTAATTGCTGTCAAATTTATGATTTATTTTTGCAGCCTCACACATATATTGGCAGACTCATGTGCACGCACACATGCACATATAGGGACAAAAACATGTAGGCATGTATGTGAAGAGAAAACTTAATTGCTTAGATCAAATATACAACTTCAGTAGCCATTTTTTTGTTTTTTGTAATATCAATATATGTAGATAATAGTATATTTTCATAACAGGAAAAAATATATTGCCATTATTCGATTCTAAATAAAATGTTTAGAAAAAAGAGACTGGCTGTTTTTAAATATAGAATTTTATTGAAGAAAACGTGCTTCAATAACTATGCGGCCACTGTGATTGTAGAATTCAATTTGTATTGCAGTGGTGGCTATTGTTGCGTTTCTCAACTGACGAATTGTATTGTATAAATTGTCTTCTTTGAGACAGACTATTCTCTATTGTCGGGCAACGCTTAACCCAATCACCTACACAATAATATATTGGGATTTTTTTTCTCAAATAATATAGGATAATATTCTATATTAAATCAACTTATGTCTTGCAGTATGTTCGATTCCCTACCCATTGTGTAGTTGCTCAAAACATTATTTCACGTCACTCCAAGTAAAAGTTACCAAAAAGGGGTTTCGACGACAACAGTGCAGAGCTATGTCGGCTATCAGCCCTTGCCTTTCCCTGGGATAACATTGATTTCGTTGAGAGGGGAGTTTGCATGTATGGGTGGCTGCTGGTTTTCCCAGAACACATCTTGGCGCGAGGCTTGCAGCATGGTGGAAAATATCCCAGAAGAAAACTCATTTTCTGTCTAGAGCGAAGGGAGGAAGAGTAGATTTCTGTTTGAAGTAACATTTCTGAAGTATAAAAGTATGATATTTGCTATAAAATGAGACCTCAATCTCAGTAAATGACAGACGACATTGGAAAAAGAATTCATGTTTCTTTATATTTCACTCATGTTATATTCTGGTTTCGAATCTTCCCATCAAAGTCTTGCCTACATGTTTCTTTGATGTCGATAACATATGTATTTTTTGTATATGTATTCAATTATAAAACATTGACATTAACTACCTCCGCCCAAGGGTAGTACAATTGTATGGTGGTAGCTGCGCTGATCATTTATAAAATCCCTGGGTGACAAGAGAAAATTAGACAGGTTTGAACCCCAGGAAAAGTAATCACTTCTATCAACTATATACACACCCAACTGCCTTACAATGTTACAGTATTATGACAATACTTTGTTGTATGAAACTGAAATAAAACACCACAAAAATAAATATATGCCTGAACATATTATTTAACCCTGTGATCAGAATCAACCTTGTTACCTTCCATTTTGCAGGTGAAGTCTATAATTTATGTATGCACGTGAACGCTCGTAACTCATTTATCCATGCTTAGACT
>OZ024751.1:38961405-38966405 GCA_964016885.1 Eledone cirrhosa
AGTGAACCTGTAAATCCTCACAATAGGAGTGAAGAAATGACTGTAAATGAAAACAAAATGACAAACATCTGTCAAATATTTGATAATATATTCCAGATATAACTTTGTGTATATGTAATTCTCTCACATTACTATCTTACATTTTAGACACACACACAGTAGATATATATACACATACACATACCCCCTCACACACATATATATATATATATATATATATGCTTTGACTTTTACATTTGAAGGCTAACAGTTTGTGTTTTGTTTTTTCACACACCAGATGATTTCTTAGGTATCATCATGCTCCAAATAACCCCGTATTTCTGATAAATTCCAGTTAAATATGACAAGTTTTTCTCTCTTCTGTGTCTTTTGTGTAAGTCTTAATCTTTCTTTATTCGCATTCTCCTTTCTCTTATGTGCTTGACGCGAAACACAAAAAAAGTGTGTATATAATTTTTATCAATTCTGAAGGGACCGTAGTATGTATAGGGTAGTAATGGCTTTTTTTCTATTGTTATAGTGCTTGAATAGAAGGGACATTTAGCTAATTCTACGGCGATTGCTTCAATTGTTTGGTCAATAGAAGAGCCTTCTCGTGAGATTTTCGTCTAAGTGGCTGAGCATTCCACAGAATGAAGTAATGTTAACATAATTCGCAGAAATATTCAGCGTGACACAGTGTCACAAATCTGGCTCTTTATATCATATGTACAGTTAGAGGTTGGCTGGGGAGAAGAGACTGTCCGTCCTTGGGCTGCTTTTTCCCATTTTAGTCCTGTGCGGAGCCAGTCCTGAATTTATATCGCAAAGATACTGCTATATGGTCTTTTCTATTTAAACTATATATATACAAAATTTCTTATATAAATTGTGACATACCCAAGAAACCAGACCTTATCGTTTCAGGTTCAGTTTGAACATGAACCAATAAGGTCTAGTTTCTTGGGTATGTCACCATTTATAAAAGAAATGTTGTATTTTATCTGATGAGGGCGTACCAACATTTTGGTACCCTTGAAATATATATAATAAAATAAATATAGTTTTATAAATATAGTTTAATTTATTAATATCATTGATATTATACTCCAGAAAAACTGTAGAGTGCTTCGAATCTGTTATAAATAAATTTGTTGAATAACCAACGAATTAATATCTCTTTGCTTATATATCTATATCTATATATATATATATTTGAAAAAAGGAAAAGAATGACTTCACTTGTAGTTCTAAACAATTTGATTTATTTTTATGATTTTACAATTTAGTTTCGTAGATCTTCAAAACTAAATTGTAAAATTATAATATTATAAAATTAAATCAAATTGTTTAGAACTACAAGTGAAGTGATCCTTTCCCTTTTTTCAAATATACCTAACTGTGCCAAGGATTTCATGAAATATATATATATGTGTGTGTGTAGAAGTTATATTTAATTTGTTGGGACAAGCAAATATTTTTTATAACTGATATAAAGCACTCAACAAATTTTTGGAGTAAAGATACAAACTCATATTTTAACAGTCACAACTATATAACAGGTGGATCTATAAAATATATAAATTTTATAACTTACTATAAAATAATATAAGGTTCTCTTATAATCTTAATTTTTTATCATCTTAACTTTTATAACATTTAATCATTAGAACTATCAAAATTACAAATAAATCAATTAATTTCCCCTCACGCTGTATTGCTATTACTAAGAAGAGTTTTTCTTCGGTAACATCTCTGAACATTCCTACATTTTAAACATATATTTTGTTATTTCTTATAAGTTTTATTGTTAATTGAAAAATGAATAATAAATTGTTGATTGATGATTAATAATAAATTTATGTAAGGTTACGTAATAATAACATATATTTTAATAATATGTTTTGATGGTATATATATATATATATATATGTATATATATATATATGTGTGTGTGTATATATATTCTTTTAATAAAATATAGATCTCAATTTTTAATTTTAACTTTTATAGATCTCAATAATTTAATCAAATTTAAACAATAGATACATTTCTCCGGTTACTACTATTTATTTATTTATTTATCTATACACGCTAACTCATCCAACTATATATTTATCTTTTCACTTCATCATTTCATAAAACTACGTTAATACAACACTCTCTCACTTAGGGTTTTATCTCTTTCTCTTTATTTTGTTTTTCCTGTTCCTTTTCCTTTTCTTTTTTTTTTATTTTCCTTCTTTGGGTTTGCTCTTTCTTTTTCTTTTTTTTTTTCCTATTCCAACGGCTTAATTTAAATGTATGGGATTTAAACTTCTCCGACACTAATTTGCATAATACACCAATAATAAAATTAGTAACCCCACTATCCGGGAGCTTCCAACAGACATGGTCGCATTCTTTTAAGGGTATGTCGATATTTGTTTATAAAACTGATCTATATTATATTTTATCTGATGAAAGCGCACCATAATTTGCTTTGGTGTCCTTGAAATATGTATAATGAAATAAATATGGTTTTATAAATATAGTTTCCATTTATTAATATATTGTATATTAATAAATGGATTGGCAGTGTCGGTAGAGGGTCGGACGCCATGCTTTCCAGCATAGTTACGTCCCTTTACGATCTGAGTTCAAATCCCGCCGAGGTTGACTTTGCCTTTCATCCTTACGGGGTCGATAAAATAAAGTACCAGTAATGCACTGGGTAATTGCTGGCCTTGTGCCTAAAGTAGAAACAATTAATATATTGTATATATATATATATCACGAAGGTTCAAAAGTTAATACGTTATTTATATGACTTTCAGGTGTTTAATTCTCCAAAGAATATTATAATTGTTACCTTTGTAGAGAGATCATCAGAATCAATTATATAACATATCAAAGGTATTTATTTGCCGAGCATGTGTGTGTGCACCATGTTGCTTCTGAAGACGTTGTAAAATGTAAATAGCTGGACCATGGTGTACGTCACTACAGAATGAGAGATGCTTGAATGCATGACATGGATATATCAATAGACAAACTACATGTTGAACTCATGTGTTTATCATATGTATGTATATTGTTATACCAATGTATAACAATATACATACATACAATCCCACACACATTCAATCACATACCTTACTGTATATCACTTTCTAAGTGTATATCTGTGTATAGTCATCTATGCAAGACCTTGCATACATGTATACATTCACTATATATATATATATATAGGAACGAGTAGGACCCCGACGGCTGAGCTCAAGCCGTTTCGACGGCTAATTCTGGACTGAATTAGCCGTCGAAACGGCTTGAGCTCAGCCGTCGGGGTCCTACTCGTTCCTATTACCCACTCTACTACCCTAAGTATTGAGTACTTTGGTGCGTTATGGTCCACCTGGTTCCTTACCACATTTCCTTCGTTATATATATATATATATATATATATATACATATATACAGGTTTGTGGGTATAAAATATATGTACACATGCAAACTAACAACATTGAGCAGAAACATTACATAAATATATTATATGGACATGCATTAACACCCATATATATATATATATATTTATATATATATATATATATATATATATTCATGAGATAAGTATTTATGTTAAAACTATTTTACATACACCACTCCTTTTGGTCTCAGTATTTTTACACCATCTATTTACAGATTGAGATGCCGATTCTCTTTTCTCCATGTTATGCTATATAGAGGTTCGATATTATATATATATATACATATATATATATATACATATATATATATATATATATATATATATATATATATATATATATATATATATATATATATATATATATATATATATATATATATATATATATATATATATATATATATTTATTTATATATACATATATATATATATATATATATATATTTATTTATATTTATATATACATATATACTATATATCTTGGTTGTAGCAGAGTAGATTTGATTATGCTTTCTAAGACATAAGACCATGGCTGCCGTATAAAACTCACAACACCACAACTCACACCACTCTTTTATTATTATTATCATTATTTTATTTTTTCCTCATTGGTGTCTGTTCACATTTCCCTTTGTTGCTCATCCTTTTCATGTAAGTATTCTTTTGAAATATTTGCGATTTGCTGCAGACATTGCAACAAAAACGATCAGACAACGTCGATAGAGGGCGCTGTCGTAAAATCACTGAACCAATAAGAACCCATGTAATAAGCCACAGCAATCAGCTTCACCAATACGAGGCTCCATTGTTGAAAATGTCCAACACGTATATACAAAAAGAATGTTTCATTTTTGATTTTTCTTGCGTTCTTGTTTTCTTTTCCTTAGTCGTTTTTATTATTATTTTCATATTTTATGTATATATATATATATATACATATATACATACATATACCTATATATATATATATATATATATATATGTATGTATATACAGAGAGAAGGAGAGAGACGGAGAGACATGTCTATTTGCATTATATCTATGTATATATATATATATATATATATATATATATATATATATATGTGTGTGTGTGTGTGTGTGTGTGTGTGTGTGTGTGTGTGTATTCTTCCCACACTCCCAAACCTCATTTTAATATCATTCTTTGTCATCCTTTTCGGTCTTTGTCTTTTGTTATATTACAGATTCCATTCTCTTCGCAATTTCTTCTCATCTGCATCATTTTTTCTTCCTTCTCTTTTACCAATCCTTTCGAAAGTTCTTTCTATATTAGCCTCCACATCGACACAGGCCCACATATACACACATATACACACATACAATCACATACACACACATACAAACACATACACAAACATACACACACATATACACACATACACACACACATATACACACACACATATACACACATACACACACATGCACACACATATACATACATATACACGTATATTTAGTATCTCTACTGCGCATTCTTTATATCTATGTATCACTCCGGAACTTTTATTTTGAACTATTCATCTCACTA
>OZ024751.1:38971405-38973905 GCA_964016885.1 Eledone cirrhosa
CAATGTGGTTCAATAGCAGGTTATGTGTGTGTGAAGGCGTGTGGCTGAGTGGTTAGAGAATTGGATTCGCAATCGTAATAAGGTTGTGAGTTCGATTCTTGGACCAGGTGATGCGTTATGTCCTTGAGCAAGACACTTTATTCCACGTTGCTCCTTCTACCTGGAGTTGCGACCGATAGATAGTATTAGCAATTGGAAAGACTAACGGAAACATTGTTCCCTCGGTCCGATTTGACGAAAGTCGATCGTTCCTTTATATATATATATATAAATGTATGCATATATATATATATATATATATATGATTCTACGTGTATGCCATTAAATCTCACTATCTTACTATACGGGGCAAGAATGATAGGTGATTTCAAAGTCTATTGTCTTTCTATTTCCAGTGGCTTGAGTTCAAGCCTTCTGATGGTGTTTTCAGTCTTGTGTAAATCTCATAAGTTTCTATCGTTAATGAGATTATATTCTAAATCTCCTGAGAATCTCATCCAGATTCTTTTCTTTTTCTCAAATCAGCCAAAACACCTGATGCGATGATCTGGTTAGACTTACATACGCATACATGCACACGAACACACATACAGAAGCATATAAACACATACGTATATACACACATGCACACACACACACGCACACACACACACACACGCACACACACACATATATATATATATATGTGTGTGTGTGTGTGTGTATGTGTATGTATATATATATATATATATATATATATATATATATAGTTAAAATTAATTATACAAGGTGACAGAATTTCAAAGAATTATTCCGTCTCCTACCGTGATATTCAGTTTCAAACCAATTTTGATTTAGCAATTTATTTGTTTTTTAGAATGTGAAGGAGATTGACTGAAATATTTCAATAACATTCTACATTAATGTAACATTTCTTATATAGCTTCTTTTATGTTAGTTAATCTAACATTTATGTCTCATCCTCCAGAATTCAACCACATGTCATACAAAAACACCCTGCCATCTGCAATCACTTTAAAGATTTATTTCTATAATACAAAACCATCCGTTTCAATGAGTGCACATTTTTATTTAAACCGTCGGAAATAATTTTACTTAAGATCTTTTTTGTCAATAAATTAAACAAACCCCATCTTGATTCTTACAAATGTACTATACCGAATACTATAGAATTTGCGGTTATTTTGTGTTATTATTTCAAACACACATGCTATGTGTTAAAAAATGTAGTTATAGTGATAACTACGTAACCCCTTGTTTTCTGAGGTAATGGGAATGAGCCCCTCTATATATAACACCTATAGTAATATATTCCCTATAAATTTACAATAACCCTTGTTTTTTCGTCCATCTTCCACTCGCCTGTAATGAAATTTTATTTCGTTTCTCCTCATCAAAATGATGAATGTTAGACTCCATCTTTGAGATGAGAGAGCTGGAATTAATACCGCACAACATTCTATCTGTGTCATTATAACGTCAGATAAAATGTTCTGCCAAGTACGTTCCAGTTTATAACGTTCTGAGATCTGAGATCAAATACGACCAAGGTCAAATTTGCCTTTCATCATTCCGAGGTCGATAAATTAAACTACCAGTAAATTACTGATGTTGGCATAATCGATCTTCCCTAATCCTAACAGATATTGGCCCTGTGCCTAAATTAGATAACACCATTGTTATCATCATTATTATTATCATTATTGCTATTATTATTATAGAAAATGGACAATTACATTTGGACAGAAATAGATGATGATATTATTAACTAGACATCAGAGCGAACAAAATCCAATCACTACTATGTTTGCTGTAAGTGCCACTAAAGTATTCTTTCCTGCTTCATTCAATTATGCGATCACTACTTTTGCTGACAAACGTTATTAATATTTGCATGAACGATGAAAAGTTTGCTGTAGTGTGTCAGTGAATCTTGAAATTCTACTGCAAAAACCTCGCTGATTGTCCGACCATATTATTATTAGACATAAAATGAAATAATGAACTAATGACAAAATTGTAAATTAATTGATCGAATCAGCAGCCATTTTATAATTATATTATGATACACTGCATAATAATAATAATAATGATGATAATAATAATGACAATGATAATAATAACTAGATTATCGCAGTCTTCAGCCTAACACAATTCTATATATACTAATATTCTATATGAGGAAAATACCAGTTTGACTTTTGCTAGGAACACACTCCCGTTTTTGTTTTATGAAGACGAAAGCGAAGAAATTCCGAAATCGTCAACAACGTTATCAAACTTGTCTATATCGATATCATTAAATCAATACATAAAGAAATTAGTTAATTTACAATGTAAAATTTCTGGAAGATCTTAATGAACACTTGAGAGATTTTTATCGAATATTCGAATTGCATTATTACTGATTATTGCTTATTTTGTAACCAAAATTCATGTATGAACAAATCATTTGTATTTAGCATCTATTTTGTCGTTCATTATCATCACCATCCTCAAA
>OZ024751.1:38981405-38986405 GCA_964016885.1 Eledone cirrhosa
ATCTCATAATATCATGTATTTTACGTTTCTAACCCTCTCTGCACGTTTATCATTGTTTCACTTCTACCACCTCCCCGAATCTCTAATTTGCCTAATCACGTCTTCCTCCTATCACCCTGTTTCTCCCATACAATCACACATTTTCAGTAAGCAAGCAGTTCTTTAATTCATTCTATAATATTTCCCTGTTAACATATCTTCGCTATTCATATTTTCCTTTTCCTTTTAAATTTGTCTCCTTTTTCTGTTGTTTCCATCGATTTGTCTTGTGTTTATAACAATAATTCTCATTAGCTACATCAATTTCTTCTTGGATGTCGCTCTACTCATTAACTCGCTAGATAGATTCATTTACAATTCTAACCTTCTTCTCCATGATAATCAGTTATTGTTTATATTGTTCCAGCTATTAATGCCGCTCGTTTGTGTGTTTATAATCACTTTTATTCATATATGGTTGCAATTGTTGTGGATATTATTGCTGTTCTGAACATAATTGACGTTGACGATGTACTTGTTGTTGTTGTTCTTATAGACATTACTGTCGTTCGTTTGAGAGTTATAGGGTTTTTATTATTATATATTGTAGTTGTTAATATTATTGCTGTTATTGTTGTTGTTCTATTTCTCATTAATAAATGCTTGTAGTTGTGGGTATTGTTATACCAGTATTTAACATATACTTGTTATTGTTGTTCTTGTAACAGTTTCTAATATATTACTCTTGTCGTTGTTCTTGCTGCTGTTGTTGTTGTTGTTGTTGTTGCTATTCTCATTAAGATATATTTGTAGCAATTGTTGATGTTATTGTTATTGTAACAATTCTTAATATGGTAGTCGTTGTCATTGCCGTTGCTGTTATTGTTGTTGTTCTGACGAGTATCCTTGGAAAATGCTTGATCCCAATTGACACGAAGTCAGTGTAAAAGACCCCCTTAGATTTATTGCTCCTTATCTCATTCTAATAACTCTTTTATAATCTCTAAGGATATCGGGGAGAGGGTGGGGCTGAGAGAGAATGCATTATAGTAACATATAGAAATTTGTACCAAACATTAAATCAACCTTCTCTTTCTTGATTGATATGAACAACGTACGTGTTCAATGGATTTCACAGTGTTTGTTCTTAACTTGTAGTTTATATCGAAATGTTCACAGTGGGAACTTCAGAAACTAAGAAGAATATTGATGTTGCTTTTCCAACCTATTTGTTTTAATTGTCTGTCGCCTCATTTCCCGAAGATGAAGGCTATTTCCCATAATAAGCTTTCTTTTGTGTATAGAGTAAGATATGAATTATTAGGCCTATCAGTGATCCTAGTTTAAAGAAGACATATGTTCTATCCATAATAGTTTATCTTGTATGATTTCGTTGTAGTTATAGTCTCGTGTTCTTCTATAACCAAAATATGTTTCAGCCGACCGAATTTAAGTAATTATGACTAGTTCATAATAGACATTCTTTTCTGGATAGAGTAAGATATAAATTATTAGTCTATCAATGACCACAGTTTAAAAAGACATGTTCTATTCAGAATAGTAATTTATACTGTAGGCTTATTTATAGTTATATCTCATATTCTTCCTCTAGAACTAAAGGAGGTTCCAATCGACAACATTTGAATAAATATGGAAGGCTTTTATGGAAAACAAAACAACTATAATGATTTATTATTTGTCACTTTTCTAAAACAAAAATAACTACAAAAAAATAGAAATAACAATAACGACAACGACAGCATCGATAATCTTTAATGTGTTGCTATCTCCAATTATTCTCTTTCTAGAAAGGCGTGTATGAAATAATGTTTCCATATAGTTTATTAGTTTATTACGAAGAGGCATAGTTACAGATTACAACAGATATATAGATCCCGATAAGATGACCACAAGGATATATATATATATATATATATATATTATATATAGTAAAATAACAGATTGATGTTTAAGCAAAGAATCGCTGCTTTCACCCTTAACGGCATCTTCTGAAACTAAAACAATCAATCTGTGAACGCAGAAGTAAATATTTCGAAAAACGTTGCAACCGAAAAGTATAGTCTTCCTGTTTTCCTTCGGTTGCAACGTTTTTCGAAATATTTACGTCTGCGTTAAGGGTGAAATCAGCGATTCTTTGCTTAAACTTTAATCTGTTATCTTAATAAATATTAGCTCTACGGTTCTTATATATTTGATATATATTTATCCTTATCGAGCCCTCTTTGGATTTTAGTCTTCAAATTTATTATTATTACTATATATATATATATATATATATATATATATATATATATATATATATATATATATATATATATATATACATGTATATTTATGTATATATCGTTTATTTTAAATGAAAACACCATTTAGATGTATGATTTACTTAGCCACGATTTTAAAAGAACATAAAGAGAATGTATGTCAGATAGACGTAGCTTACCAAGAGTAAGGGGGGAGGGGTAAAATATATCTGTGCCATTCATTTTAGTTATTCTTTTAGAAGTGAAAATAGATTGGTATCTTAGTGGAATATAGTTCTACACAATCTTCAGATCTAGTGTAACGTATTTTTAAGATCTGATAACTTCTTGGCATTTTGTCATTTTTCTGTGATCTCTAACAATTTCACACATGTCGCTTGCTTACTTAAGTAATAAGGATTCAGCTGAAGAACAAATTCTATTATTCAACAATTGTGTTTCCCCGAGTAGCATCAGAAACTTCAGCAAATGATCCTTTTTTAAGCGGGAAATGAAACTGCTTTCACTTCGCAAATCAGTAGCGAGATGTTTATTGACCCAGCTCGATGCATTCATACACACATTGAACTTAAGTTAAATCATTTTGGATATTAACCACATTTAGCTCCGCTCCTAGCTCTCCCATAAAATATCGCTTCCCTATTTAGAAATATAGTCTAATATTTACTAAATTAGCAAATGATATTATTTAACAAATGTACTTCTCTCAAAAGTACTAGTAGCATTATGTAAAACGAAGGTAGTTTAAGGAAGATACGAAACGCGCTTATAGCCAATAAGCAGCTTAATGATTGATATACAGGGCCAATCTATATAATTAATACCGATTTAAAATTAATCATTGTGTATCTCTCCCAATAGAATTAGAAAAACATAAGGAATGTGTATTCTTTTAAAGTTGGGTAGGAAACTACCTTATGTCACTTCGGAATCATTCAGTGAAAAATTGGACACAGTGTGACCGAATGGTTAAATAGTTATCTTCGTAATCATTACGTGCCGGGTTCAATCCTAGGGTATGGCACCTTACGAATTGGTAATTTACAGAAACATCGGGGTAGTTACTATCATGTTAGTGACATTTAGTAGATGGAAAGTGTTTGGAATTTAATCAACTGGACTGTTCTTGTAATTCAAACACCCAGCCTTGTCACACACATACACACAGACAGACACGCGTCCGCACACACACACACACACACACAGACACACACAGAAACACATAGACACACATACTGAGAGGCTGAATCTCTCTGAGATTTATGTTAAAAGTGCATTTGTATTTGTAATGCTCAGCCACTAATACGTTAATTTCATGAGCTGCAGGATTCCTTCATCAAACAAATGTAACCCTCATCGTAGACATCGACGCAGATCCTTTCCTTTGGTCAACAGTAACCCATCACTCGCATACATATATACACAGTGAATTAAAATTTGTAGAAAACACTTTGGTTACTCACAACGTTTAGCTAGAGAAAACTGCAGGAAAGAAGATAACAGAGTCGATATTAGGAATTCTCTCTAGAATTCACATAAATTCATAAATGTCCCTTCAACTACAGAAAATCTGATACGTTTTCAGTCTACAAAGTCTTGATTCTTTTCTTCCGATTATACAGAGAAATCATCATCATTATTATTAGTATTTTAAATATTATTATTTTTATTATTATTATTATTATTATTTTCTTATAAGTTTCCTTTTCTTTTGAATATAAAGAATAAAGAATCACGCTTTCGTGTAGCTGCATTGATTTAAAACTGTTTGTTTATAAAACGATACTATATAAATCTCCCCACTAGGAATTCAGTAAGTGCTGTCCAACTTGAGCAACAACTTGTCAATATTATTCGAAAATGTCTAGGAAATCTTGCTGTGCAGGGGGACACAAGACGTAGATATCTTTCCCATCAATTTGCCACCTTGACAAATTTCTAAAAACTTGTTTGATTTACTAATAAATCTTCATTTCTCTAGACGGTCATCCCACATCTTCTCTAGCAGTGTGAAACTGTACCAACTATTTCGTAAGCTGATTTGAGAGTGGATGTAATATCGTTTACATCGAATGCTATAATATTGGTTGTTTTTAAAAAGAGATAACACAGACCTTTAAATATAAACAAATGTATAGAACGAGAATTATATATTAAACATTGACAGAAAACACCGGGAAAATATTTTACACTAAATACGTTTTCTGATAAAACCGGTGATACGATACAAAACATTTCAACTGAAGTCTAACTAGAGATATCGATAATATTTTACATCTATAGATAATAATATAAACTAAGTAAAAAATATATTCTGAAAAACGGTATTTAGTATAAAAGGCTATATGGAACACATACGGAATATTTATGTAAAATACGTAGTCTTTCTACTGGTACTATAAACTGCGGTGATATCACAGCTACCTCAGAAGAGAGATTATTGTTCGAGTGCATTATTTTAACGTATATATACATCATAAATAAAGAATTCAAAGATAGTTAATCTGATATATCTCCATCGGGATCCACCATTAATATTGTTTCTGTTTTGTCGACTACATAATTTATAATTAGCCTTCTTTTAAAGTAGGTAGTTAAATTCATCAAGAGAAAACTTGGACGTGAAAATAAAGTGATTTTGAATCTGTCGTATTTCGTAGAGATTTAGTGTATTTAAACAGGAACAGTAATATATATATATATATATATATATATATATATATATATATATATATA
>OZ024751.1:38988905-38991405 GCA_964016885.1 Eledone cirrhosa
CGGTTGCGCATTTCTAAATACTTTTCAAAAATAATTTTGAGATAGAGTGTCCTTGTTGTTTGCTCTGATCTGATTAGTTTTAGGAATTCTACCTGTTTTTATGTTAAAAAAGTGGCTCCAGCGTTACTTTGGTGTTGCAAAAATTCTTGTGGTCAAAACAATTTTGATTGGTCGGTAGAGGTCATGTGAATAAAACATTTATATATATTTAATATAAAATTTATTTATATTTAAATATATATACATATATATATATCTATCTATATATATCTATATATATATATATATATATATATATATATATATATATATATATATATATATATATATAAATATATATGTATATATATATATATATATATATATATATATATATATATATATATATATATATATATATATATATATATATATATATATATATATATATATATATATATATATATATATATATATATATATATATATACATATATATATATATATATACACAAATATTTCATTCATAAATATATTTCAAAATGTCATAAGGTAAGACAATAAATATGAAAGTAAATCATAAAGATATATTTGAACAATATCTGTAGCAATTCTCAGCCTCTGATCACATCAGCATCTTAATATATAACTTTTAAATATTTCTATTTCCCCACAGAGTTTATTTTATTAACTAACTTTAAAATGTCCATACTTCTTTTTCCGCTCAAATACGCAAATACCGTATCCAAAGTATTTTTACAGCAGATCCATCAACCTATAAAATAGAATGTAGATATTAGTGTTATAATCTGTATCAATATATAACACACTCTTTTAACATTGATAGCATCCATATAAATTTTGCCATGTCGAGAAATATCGAAAATTAATATCCTCCCTGCAGATGCCTTACGTTTTATGACATCAATCTGTCGCCTTTGATAATTTTGTCCAGAATTTCATTACAGAGAGAGCGACGAGGAAAGGAATTCATAGGATCGGAATATTATAAAATATCAAAGAAAACATTTTGGTAAATCACGAATTTTTATTATAATGCAAAATGCCCCTTGCACCGTAGCAAATAAATCGAAATATTTATTTGAGAGTGACGACTAGTATATCACTTCCTTAATATTCCTTCATGTCGTTTGTTAAACTAAATCATCAAAGAAAATTTGTAAGATGTCGACTGAAACAATGCTGCGACTTAAAACGGTAAAATAAACTTCAAATTATTATATATAAACCATCATTATTATATCGAGATGGCGGTAGATTGGCAGTATCAGTAGAAGCTCTGACGCCATGCTTTGCAGCGAAGAGTTATGACACTTTATGATCCGAGTTCAAATCCCACCGAGGTTAACTTTGTCTTTCATCCTTATGGTATAGATAAAATAAAGTAACAGTGAAGCACTGGAGTCGATTTAATCGACCTTCCCCTCTCCCCCAAATTACTGGCCTTGTGCCTATATACGAAACCATTATTATATTGAGTCTTAGAGCGGGTCTCAACAGAATTGTTAAAGTGTCGTATGAAATATTTGTTCGTGTGTAGCCACGGCCATTTACGTTCTGAATTCAAATTCTACCAAATTCAACGACCTGACATTCTTTAGGGATCGATTAATTTAAAGTACCGGCGAAGTACTGGGGTGAATTTAATCAACTTCCTCTACTACCAAATTACTGGCATTCAGCCTAAATTAGAAATTCTATTAGGTCACGAGACCTGAAATGTATATTAAAGTAAATCAAATTTTCTATAGTACATCATAATAACGTATCTTGTCTCTTTCGTGGTTTCAGTAAATTTAAAGAAATTGTTATTGTTTTTAGTATTTAAATGAAATATGTTTTCCTAGGAGATTTTTTTTCTATAAAATTTTACTAGATTAATTTTATCGACCAAGGGATACTGATGGACAAATTGGACCTCAGCGGAATTATGTTTGAGATTAAGGTTATAGTAGTTTCTATCACCAAACAAATGAAAAACAGGAATTATACCAAATACAAATATTATTTACACAATAATATACATTGATATAATAAAAATGAAAGAATTACCTATAAGAAGGATACACTCTAAAACGATATTTTATACAAGTAAATTTCCTCATCAGAACGAGGTAAATAACAATATTAATAATTGTTTCTACTTTTGGCACAAGGCCAGCAATTTCCTCCAGTGCATTACTGGTACTTTATTTTATCGACCTCGTAAGGATAAAAGGCAAATTTAACCTCGGCGGGATTTGAACTCAGATCGTAAAGAGCCGTAACTCTATGCTGCAAAGCATGGCGTCCGACCCTCTACTGATACTGCCAATCCACCGCCAAGTTATAATAGTAATAATGATAAAAATAATAATAGTAGTAATAATAATCGGAGTAGTAGTAGTAGTAGTAGTAGTAGTAGTAGTAGTAGTAGTAGTAGTAGTAGTAGTAGTAGTAGTAGTAGTAGTAATAGTAGTAATAATACTAGTAATGATAATATAAATAAGGACAAT
Source organism: Eledone cirrhosa (assembly GCA_964016885.1). NCBI lineage: Eukaryota > Metazoa > Mollusca > Cephalopoda > Octopoda > Eledonidae > Eledone > Eledone cirrhosa. Next base: position 38,991,401 of record OZ024751.1, read on the forward strand.
AATAA
>OZ024751.1:39011405-39023905 GCA_964016885.1 Eledone cirrhosa
TACAGAGAGAGAGAATACATGTATATATATACAGAGAGAGAGAGAGAGAGAGATACATATCTGCATACGTTCATACAAAATAAGAAGTATTTCGTATGTGCTTACATGCCATGCATATATGTATACAGAATTTACATAATTTATTTTAAATATTGCATATCACAAATATTTCTGGAATATCATTATGTATAAAACAGTTGAATGCATATATACACTTTTAAAACGTTCTAGGTAGTTCTGCATTTGATATTGTTTCAGGAAACACGATGGGATTCACATCGGGAATAAATATAGATCAGCTTTGAATTTCAAACTAACTATAGGATGTACAGAACTTATTTCGAAGATCGAAGCTGGTACCAGGGCCGGCGCTAAGTTTAAGGCTAAATAGGTTTCGACATTTCATAGGAACAGTCGTAAACAATATTTGCAGTGGGGAGGATAAAGAAAAATATAGTATATAAAGATAATATGTGAATGTATAAAAATACCTAGACCCACAGTTAGACTAAAATTTGTCCGATCGATGGCGCCTGTAAATAAATATAATACCATCTATATATATGAATATATATGTGTATGCATGTGTATAAATGGATATATATACATATATATATATGAATATATATGTGTATGCATGTGTATAAATGGATATATATACATATATATATATATATATATATATATATATATATATATATATACATGTATATATATATATATATATATATATATATATATATATATATATATATATATATACATACATATATATATATATATATATATATATATATATATATATATATATATATATATATATATATATATATATATATATATATATATATATATATATGCATATATTTGTGTGTGTGTGGGGGGGGGGTGTATCATTGTGAGTGAGTGTGTCTGTTTGTTAATCTATCATATATGATTGCTTAATCTGAGATTGAACAGCTAATGTTTGTTTACACTATAAACATAGGGGAACGTGCAAATAGAAGGAGAAACATATGAGAGATGGTTCCAACATAAGTTTTGTAACATTCCAAATAAGAGTTTACTTGTGTATATACACAGACACTAGCTCTTCTTCGGACAGACAAACACAGGTTCATCATTACCCACCCTACCCCGCATGCTTGTGTTTTATAAGTCAATATATATAGATATATATATATATATATAATATATAGATATATTTATGTATATGCGTATATATATACATATATATATATATATGCATATACGTATATATATATATATGTGTGTATATATATATATGCATATATATATATATATATATATATATATGTATATATATATGTATATATATATGTATATATATATATTTATATATATATACAAACACATTCATATATATACATCTATATATATATATATATATATGTGTGTGTGTGTGTGTGTGTGTGTGTGTGTGTGTGTGTGTGTGTGTGTGTGTGTGTGTGTGTGTGTGTGTTGACTTGCGCAGGAGATAGAATTTGAAGTAAGAAACAATTGACTTGAGTCATCTGAAATATAATATCTTAGAATACATAAATCATACTATTTCATCACCAAATATCAGAAACATTGTATGAATCTTTTCATTTTATCTCTAATTTCTCACAGTATAAATAAATAGAAATTACTGCTATTCAATTATGTCCCCTAATATACCCGATACCCACATATACGTTTAATGAAACACCCACACAAACACATTTGCACTATAATCATCCCGAAAACTCTCACCGTTATGTACATTTAGGGTAACAAACCACCCCATCACATAGATACAGACTTTGTTCAAGCTTAAATATTAGAAAATCGCCTATAAGTAAGTACACATTCCATATTTGCACTTATTACCTAGTGGAAACATTTACCTAAATATTTAAAAACAAAAGCATATATTTTTTTCGAAGCCAGTCTACATATTAAAATAGAAATCTGGGTGTATAGACGTCTATAAAAATGTATATAATCATTTAGAGAAGACAGGAGAAAATATAAGTAGGAGTATGATAACGGAAAATACTTATATAATCATATGCATGTATATTTTAGAGATACACCTACACCCACAGAGACACACATACACACACTTGCATATATATATATATATGTGTATGTATACGTTTGCCGTAAGTATATATATATATATATATATATATATATATATATATATATATATATATATATATATTTATACATATAAATATACATATGCATACATGTATGCTTATCTATTTACAAATTCGAAATTCAAGGCATTAAAACCTGAATTATTATGATAAATATTCAAATATTCAAAACATCAAAGAGAAATTGTTTTCGATAACAATGACAGCGAGACATCTATCTAGAGTCTGAACCATTGACGCGATTTTGTAAATATCTAACAAGCATTTTTTCGTGAATACCCAAATTGTCTCTCCTCCTAGAGCTTCACTCTAAATATGATTTAAGACAACATAAATACGTAAACGAAACATCCACGTACTTGTAGAAAATACACACATATACGTATGTGTTAGTGTGTGAGTGCTTATATATATATATATATATATATATATATATATATATATATATATATATATATATATATATATATATATATATATACAGTGGTGGACTGTGTCTAAAAATATTGGTTACCAGGAGATGAAGGGGGCCCACCTACATATAGAATGCTATTACTTAATTGTTATAATGAATAAATAACGTTTTCGAAAAATGCATAAGTGGAAACAAAACAGTGCAATCAAAATTTTTGGAAAAATATTTTACCTTTTCCAATAAAAAATATTATGTATTTTGCGAAATCCAGAGACTTTCAATAATGACCAGAAGTCGACCCTAAATATTACTACTAGTTCTAGGAAAGCCATGAACGACAACACATCTTTTTAACTTTGATTTTGAAAGTAGGTTTATAATTATTAATTTCCATCATACTTTTGTGCCTGCCTCGGTGGCCAAGTTGGAGGAATCCTAGACGGGGGTGATCCGGGTCCGAAGTTCAATCCTGGTCGGAAGTAAGGTTCCCAGTAACCGTTTTCGGTTTTTTTCTATGGTTTGTAAAAATAAAAACTGAAAACGAATACATGCCAGGATTGAACCCAAGTCCAAGATGTCCACCGGCTCTAGTATCTACCGCTAGGCCATCTACGAAAATCTTATGAAGAATCATACTTATAAACCTACTTTCAAAATTTTCAAAGCAAAATCATATGGTGTCATTCATGTCTTTCTTAATGTTATTGCTCCTACTTAAGGTCGACTTCTAAATCATTTGGGTGTTCCATAAACTACATCCTCGTTTTGTTTCTCATTTATCTAGACTATATTTTAACTTGTAATCCATGTTTTATTTCTGTTGCACCTCATCCCCCCCCCCTGTCTCTCTTTCTCTTTGTGATATTTGAATCTACTATGATTTGAGCTGACTTTATTCATATATATATGTTTTTGCATGTCAGATTCAAACTTACAATGATTATATATTATATATATATAGTGTTCAACTAATTTTCTTCAGCTGAATAACCTTAACTACCGGAAAATAAAGTGTCTTGTTCAGGAACGTAAGTTGAAGCCGGTTATCTAACTCACGACCTTCTGAACACCCTAAGCAATAAGCCACACGCCTTCATATATATTGTAGATAAACTTTCTTTAAAATAACAACTGCACTCAATTCTTCATTCTGTGAAAATCAATATAGTTGCAAATCAGTTCGGATTTCATTAAATTCTGTAATAGTTACAAGCCATAGTGCAATCTAAACTACATTAAACTCAGTTTCGATATATTTTGGCGGGGTTTTTCTTTTTGTTTGGTGTTGCAAATCCTTCAGTATGATGAATTACTTTTAAGATTCGCCATTAAAGAATTTATTGATTATTTTACTGTGTGTTTTTTTTTCTTCTTGTTGTAGTTGTTTGTTCTGTTGCTGTATTTGTTTTACATCTTGTTCTTATTGTTGTTGTCGTCACCGTCGTCGTCGCTCTCATTGTTGTTCTATTTGTTGTTGTGACTGTAACTGTTACTGTTGTTGTTGTTGACGTTGTTGTTGTTATGTCGACTGCAGTGGGGACGAAAACGCGACGAGACGCGACTGCGAAGCATTTCCAATTTCCGGTCGAGGCTATTGCAATTAACTCCACACTCCATTAATGTTCTTGGGACATGTATGAAAGTCACAACGTCACGACGTTGCGTTCTTTCCCCCTTCCTTTCTCCAATAATATAATATATATCGTCAACATTAGAATGTAATTTAATGACTTCTTGTTATTTCATTCATCGCTAGATCAGTTGTTGTAGAGGAAGGTCAGTGAGGAAGAGCAAGGGGGTGTGTGAGTAGGGAGAGGAATAAAGGTGCTGGGGAAGAGGGGTTACAATCGATTAAAATCAATTCTTCAATATCAATGACATTTACATTATCGACCCCTAACCAAAAGATGAATGACTAAATCTACACCGTCGACATGTTGACGTGAATGTGAAAATGGCCGAAGCGAAATATATTAATGCATTTATAACGGTATTACTACTGTTTTGTGATGGGGCATGGCTCAGGGGTTTGGATGTACGGCACTCAATTGCAAGGTCGGGAGTTCTATCATGAGCCGATCGTCGTAACCACTAAACCACCAGCCTCCAGAAATCAGTAGTAGTATTTTTTATAAATACATCCCATTGTATCGTTGGGTAAGACAATTTATTTATTTTTGTTCCAGTCACATCAACTAGAGGGGGGGGGGGATAAGTTTTTACTGAAATAGTAAGAGCCAATCTTGTCACACACTGTGCCAGGCCAAATCGACGTTGGAATACATTAAAGGTACACGTGTCTGTGGAATGATAATTTAAAAATACTTTAATTTAATGAGCCGGTAACGTAGCATTACTTTGTTAATGATCACAGTGAATGTTATTCTACTATCTCGGGGTATTTTCTAATTCTGCTATACTCCAGCATTGCCGTTCTTGTAATGAAATATTATAATCAGCCAATATCTTAGGCGGCCAGAAGTAAATATATAATAAAGGTTTATTGACTACAGATATAAATCTTCTTGAAAGTTATCGACAGAATATATGAATATATTTAACATGGTTGAATCGTAGACAGGAAAGTAACGCATAGATAACGAATTTCTCTACCGCCTCATATTTACCAGGATTAATATTATCGCGGGTGGGAACTGGTGATTGGGTAACGAACCTCTTAACAACTCAGCCCCTTCTGCATCAACATATATCTATACTGAAATTAACCCTTTCAAAATAACACTTTTCTGGTTTGAAGTGAAGCATAAATAGCATATGGATTCGATGTTCCTTCACGATTGGCATTATATGGATTTTGGCGTTCTAGTTCTCGATACATTAGTTTCTATAGTTATAAGTTATAAACTGTTAAGATATAACATTGCATATGTTATATATCAGCTTGGTGTATAATTGAATTGCTCATGTTAGTATCGATATTATACAAGTCCATGTGTCCCTCTTACAATTACGTTAATAAGAAAGTTTATTAGATAATATGTCATTCTATATTAGTACTTGCAGGATTTAATCGTGCTAATCTTGAGTCACTTTGATAATTAGCACTCAAAATTAACCTAATTAAGAGTGGATATAAATGCTTCTGAAATACACTTTCTTACAATAGTAGCTATCTTTGGGGAAACAGCATCTATGGTTTATGGAAAATATGTTCGTATAAATATGGATCATTTGAAACACTCGGGAATCAAAGAGCTTGTTTCCGAGAAGATGGCTCATCAGTGTGGAACTTATTTCGCTTTCATAATGGGTGAAACGAACTGGTATTAGAAGATTTCACCCCCGATTCTACAAGAGACGCTAGTTCATCACACTGTTAACTCTCAACTGTTCCTGGTACTGTATTCGTTAGAATGTCGAAGATAAAATCTTTGCTGTATTTAGTTCTGAATATTGAATTTACTTCTCGTCGAGTTATGCTTGCTGTTCGTTTTTCCTACATAAAATACCAGTAATATACTGATTTCGGTATAATCGATGTTGCTCTTCCTCATAATTCGTTACGTTGTCCCTGAATATAAAAATATTATAACGTCATTACTCATCTTTTCTCCATTCAGAGGATTTTTTTAGGATCCCAACTAACAGACTAATTTTATTTATATATACGGCGTAAGCACATGCTATTTTCAAACTTCGCTCGCTGTTTATGAACAAAGTCTGCTTTGTCTCTCTCTCTATATATATATTACTCTTTTACCTGTTTCAGCCATCCGGCTGAGGCCATGCTGGGGCACATGAGGGTTGTACAATATATATATATATAATTATAACAATATCATTTCCCAAGTCTCTAACTAATATAGGTACAGCCGTATCTAAGAGTCGAACGAGAGTTTCGAGATTTGCTGCTGGAATTGACATGAAACCAGTGAACAGAGCAGCATTAGGTTGTATTCTGTTAATGCTTTCGTTATTGACGTGCTGAACCGGAAGGAAGTGGACTGGTTAGAAATCTAATATTTTTCAAGATTATGCAGACAGGAGAGCGATAGAAACGGTAGAATTGATCGTGAGCCAATTCCGTCTTATCGTAATACCTGCATCACTCTCTCTCTCTCTCTCTCTCTCTCTCTCTCTCTCTCTCTCTCTCTCTCTCTCTCTCTCTCTCACACACACACACACACACAAACACATACACTCTCTCTCTTTACTCACTCTCTCTCCACCCCACTCATTCTCTCTACACTCACTACTCTCACTCTCTATCTATCTATCTATCTATCTATCTCTCTCTCTCTCTATATATATATATATATATATATATATATATATCTACTCTCACTATCTCTCTCTCTATGGCTGTATGTCTCTGTAGTTATTTCTCTCTTTGTCCCACTCTCTGTCTCTCTCTTCATCTCTCTTTATATAAAACTTACGCACAAAGACTCTCACATATATACATATATATATATATATATATACATATATATATATATATATATATATACATATATATAGATATATATATATATACAGAGGAGACTGAGGTTGGCTGGACATGCTCACCGACATCCAGAGTTGACATTGCACTCCGTGCTCCTTTGGGAGCCCCTACATGGACACACTGGAAGAGGAAGACCAAGGTTAACATATGTTGATGCCCTAAGGACAGACACTGGTCTGTTGGAGACGCAGGACATGGCAGCGATAATGAGGGACAGAGACCGCTGGAGAGAACTCGTCCATGGATCTCGGGAATTTTACCCGCCTTAGATAGATAGATATATATATATATATATATATATATATATATATATATATATATATATTATATACACATATACATATACATATGCATATATATATATATATATATATAGAGAGAGAGAGACACACACTTACACACATACACATATATATAGGTATATATACGCATATATATATGTGTGTGTGTATGTATATGTATATATACGTATATATATATGTGTGTGTGGATGTGTGTGTTTATATAAGATAGGTTAGGTAGCTCTGCTATTACTTAAAGCCATGCCAAATAGCTGACAGCATTTGGTGACGCTGACTGACCACGTGGTTGAATACGTCCGTCTCTGTTGTCCTGGTAATACAGCAAATAAGACACAATCGACATCTTAAAGTCCCAACCCCTTTTTATTCTTTTTTCTTTTCTTCCCTCTTTATATTTCGTCGCCATTATTTAGTTTTCAAATTTACCAGCAGTTTCCATCTAAAATCAATTTCTCATCTCGATGTCCTCTTTATATCTTGTAGGTATTTCCGTCTTTCTTTCTTCCTTTCTTTTTTTCTTCTTTTTTCTTTCTTGTTTTTCTTTCTTTTTTCTTTCTTTTCTCTTTCCCTCTTTCTTTATCCTTTCTTTCTTTGTCCTTTCTTTCGTTTGTCTTTTTCCTTAGTTCTCATCTGTAGTTTCCTTGTCTGAGTTTCGCCGTCTCACTTTCATCTTCCTCTTTCTTTCTTTCTATCCCCCTCTCTCTCTCTCTCTCTCTCTCTCTCTCTCTCTCTCTCTCTCTCTCTCTCTTCTCACTCTTTCAATCAATCAATCTATCTATCTATCTATATATCTATCTATCTATCTGTCCGTCTGTCTATCTGTCTGTCTGTCTATCGAGGAGCTCTACCAGTCCGAGACAAGCTCTACAGACACGGGCGCCCGGGTAGGGACCCTTCGAAAAAGATCTGTCCGAGATGCGTGCGCGACGAGGAAACCGTCGCACACGCATTTGTACACTGCCCGGGCGTTACCCCCTTGTGGGGCTATGTTGAACGACTATTGTCGCGGATAGGACCAATCCAGTTGACCACCGAATCCATTGTCATCATCAAACCGCCACCCTCCTTCAAAAACGAGGGAGAGGCGGTTTTCCTATGTGTTATGGCTATGGTGAAAGAGGTTATATGGTGGACGATGTTAAAAGGGCTGAGGTCAGACACCTTTCTCTCCGGCGAGCAACTGATTCGTTTTTTCAAATATCATTTTGGAAGAAGAATCAGGATGGAGAGAGAGGTGCTGTACCCCAGCACATTTTATAAAAGGAGGGTGAATGTGGCAAAGATGGCCCGAGTGGTTGGGCCTTCTCTCTATATAAGCCTGTAGGTTGAGGAAAAAGAGAAAGAGAGGGAAGGGAGTACTCACTCTTGGTGCTCCTGGAGATGAGGGTTGTACAATTTTTCGGGGTGTGTACAGCCCCTGTGTAACGCCTCCCCCCGATTGGGTATTTCAATTGTTATTTGTTATATTATTAATAGTTTTATTTTCATATACCTGTATGTAAACTCCCCATTTGTATTTGTCCCCTTCTTTTGTGCCCTTGTGGCCAATAAAGAAATTTATCTATCTCTCTCTCTATGTCTCTCTCTCTTTCTATCTCTCTCCCTATAAATATATTTATATTATATATATATATATATATATATTGTATATATATATATATATATATATATATATATATGAGAGTATTGAAGTTTGCTTGAAGCATTGTGGAATAATAAGGTAAATTTCTTTAAGTCGTTTGGAAGCCTCGACAATGCAAATGGGTAAATCTCCGGGTAACAAGATCCGGTGGTGGAGAGAGAGATGTAAGTGTGTGTACGTTGAGATGCGTGGCGTGTATAAGACGTGTAGAGGAATGAAGGAAAGAGCGAAAAGGATAAAAATAAAACAAGAGACACACACACTCAAGCGAGACAACAACACACGCACACACACACACACACACAGTAACATTCAACAAACAGGCAGAGAATGGACTGACAGCTAGCGCCACCCCACTCCCACAATTGAAAGAACTACTTCGGCCGCTGACCTCTGCCTGACCGACACCATTTCACACGCACGCGCGCTCTGCTGAATACCTCAGATGTTCAGAACAACGAACAGTGGAGGACACGTTTCGCACCTTTCCGACAGACAACCTTTCCCCCACCCCGGAAAAAAACCCCAGTTGATGGATGTGAATCCGAAATATATATGGACAATTAAATCTCTCCCAAGGTAACTCTCTCTCGTGTTGTTATTTTTATTTTTATCCTTTACGCTCTTTCCTTCATTCCTCTACACGTCTTATACACGCCACGCATCTCAACGTACATCTCTCTATCCACCACCGGATCTTGTTACCCGGAGATTTACCCAGTTGCATTGTCGAGGCTTCCAAACGACTTAAAGGAATATATATATATATTTCATGTAATACACGTCTAAATAATTGATTCTACTATTGGCACAAGGTCAGCAATTAACCAGTACATTACTGGTACTTTATTTTATCGTCCCCGTAAGGATGAAAGGCAAAGAGTTAACCTCGGCGGGATTTGAACTCAGACCATAAAGGGCCGTAACTCTTTGTTGCAAAGCATGGCGTCCGTTCTCTACCGATACTGACAACCCACAAAGCAAAGCTAATCTCGGCGGGATTTGAACTCAGACCATAAAGTGCCGTAACTGTTTGTTGCAAAGCATGGCGTCCGTTCTCTACCGATACTGCCAATCCACCGCTAAATACGCGTCTAAATAGTGTAAAATATTCATGACTAGAAAATGTTGCCAACCATTTATCGGAATAGCTGCTGGCTCTCCAATGAAAGATCATGTCTTAGCAAAACCCTAAATAACCAAATAATAGATATTACTTAAACGGTATATATCTTTCTAATATCTCTAATATAACAGCGTGTGTTTATTTCCCTTCATCCCTTTATCACACTTTAAACGTTGTATATAGACATAAATGTAAATATATATATATATATATATACATATATTTATATATATATATATTTATATGTATGTATATATATATATATGAATGTATATATATATATATATATATATATATATATATATATATATATATATATATATATATATATATGTACATACATATATATACTTATGTATATGTATGTATATATGTATATATGTATTTATATATGTATATATATTAAATCACAGTGAAACAAGATCTGACTTTGTTGTAGATTTCGTTATTTTTTCTTTCCGTTATATATTTATTATTATTTCTTTGGCAAACCAACAAAAGGGCGAATGTCACAATATATTATACATATAGTTCTTTTAATAACTAGAGAAACAATTCTTCTTTATTTTTTACTACTAGACAATACTTTACCGTGAATGCCGTTTTACAAATGTTACACCAGAGATCTTCCATGCAAATATTCAAGCGAAACCTAATAAATAGAATATTATGAGATTATATTAAATCAACACATTTTTTTGGCTTTTAGCTTTTATATGAAAATATCTTTTATTTTTTATTTCACTCGCGTTTTTTTCTTTCGTTTTATATCCCGTCATTATTATTATTATTATTATTATTTTTTTTTTTTTTTCAATTTCATTACATCAATAAACTGTGAAATGGTAATACTTTTCATCTTCTTCTTTCGTAAATAAATCCCTAAGCAGTTTTTGGTAGATATATTATATTTAGGAAGAGGCGAGCAATTTGGGCGTATAATTAATGTATAAATCGTGAAGATAGTGACATTGGCCTACATAATTCACTATGTTTTTTCTCACATCATTGATTACAATTGTCAGGATAAAACTAATACCGTATGGTTGTTGGATGAATAATATTGTGGTGGGGTTTTTTTACGCATAAAGAAAAAAAAATAATATAGAAGACCATTTAGATAAAATAATATACATAACCAATAACATTCATTGCACGTATATATATATATATATATATATATATATATATATATATATATATATATATATATATATATATATATACGAATATATATATATATATATATATATATATATATATACGAATATATATATATATATATATATATATATATATATATATATATTCGTATATATATATATACGAATATATATATATATATATATATATATACGAATATATATATATATATATATATATATATGCATATATTTATGCTTGCCTAAAATCATTATTTGTGATGTCTCTATAAAGCTGGACTTACCTATATATATATACAGTGGGAGAGAGGGAGGGAGAAAGAGAGAGAGAGAGAGAGAGAGAGAGAGAGAGAGAGAGAGAGAGAGAGAGAGAGAGAGAGAGAGAGAGAGAGAGAGAGAGAGAGAGAGAATTTGACACAGTGTATAACTGGATTTCCTTCCGTTGATTTCGGGGAGATTCATATAAAATCAATCTTTGTTAAAACAAGTTTGTTTTACGATCGAGAGATTACATTGCCTCTTGCTCCGTTCCGCCACCAGGGGTACTTTATTTCTTCCACTATTATTTATGATTAAGATGATCAACTATCATTATAGTTATCTGTGTTGAGGAGACTATATTTTCACATATTAGTCACATTTGCATCGATATATTAGAAGGCCGAAAGTCACTACTATGAAACATATCGTGCCTCAACTGACTACTTTATTTAGAAATTCTCGCTGCCGAGCGACACACTAAGCGGAAATGATTCGTTTTTATTTATGGGAGAAAAAATGCAATAATTTGTGCTTTTGATTCCATGCATAAGTGAAGTGGAATAAATTCACCTGGGAAGGGAATCCACAACATATATTTTCCCATAAAACAAAAGCAATATGACTCACATGATACATTAATCCGCCCCTCAAGCAATGGCAGAATAACATCCTACCCAATATAATAATTATTTCAATATAGAAAATAAAAACACCTGAACGCTACGTCTCATATCCCACCTAACACAACTTTATATCATCGTTTGTGAATTAATAATATATAAAACAACAAAATCACCTAGTACGATCCATATTCGCGACATTTCCTTTTTCTAAAATTGCTGACCCTGTGCAAAATTTAGAAATCATTGCGCTAATATTGATAATAAAAAAAGGAATGATCGAAAAATCTAAAGAATAAAACAAAACGACTAGTGAAGTGGTTAAAAGAGAGACTCTCCATAAAATTATTATA
>OZ024751.1:39046405-39056405 GCA_964016885.1 Eledone cirrhosa
ATATATATATATATATATATATATATATATATATATATATATATATATATATATATATATATATATATATATATATATATATATATAAATATATATATATATATATATATATATATATATATATATATATATATATATATATAAATATATATATATATATATATATATATATATATATATATATATATATATATATATATATATATATATATATATGTGTGTGTGTGCGTGTGTGTGTGTATGTATGTATATATGTGCACTTTAAAGGTGTGTGTGGTAGGATAGTGTTAAATATTAGTGCTTACAAAATTGTATGTAGAGGGAAAAGTGTCGTTTCTACAAAACGTATAATTGATTGAATTTCGCGAGATAAGGTAGAAGTCTTTGATCATGATAATGTTCCTTGGTTGGCCACAATTCTGAACAATGGGAGCTAAACAATAAAGTTCCTTCTGCAATATACAGTGGAGATTATTTCTTAGAAATGGCGGCTGTTATATCAAAACTACAACATTAATTTCCATCAGACAAGAATTTGGTTTGTTGCCAATGCATTGTTGCGTTGTTGTTAGAGCAACTGCAGTGTTGCCTCCCTTAGCTATATACTTCTATAAACTAATGCGGCATCAGTATATACACATTAAAAAAGGGAGAGACTAGAAAGAAGACAGACAAGGCAAGATTATAAAGACAGAAGCAGATTGGAAGGAAAATAATACGGGAAATAAATAAAAAGAAACCACACTGGATTTATTGTGAAAATGCTAGTAAGCGAAGACGATTATATATGGAAATGAAGACGAGATCTCGATTGATGCCAAATTGTGACTGGTAGTTTATTATCTTATTTCTCATTTTTACAGGAAATACACTGCATGTGATCACGTGGCTTTGAAGGTTAATAAAACGGAGTTATCCATAGATATATTCATATATATATATGTGTGTGTGAGTGTGTGTGTCTGCGTATGTGCCTGTGTATCTGTCTTTATATATATGTATACAATTGCACACATAGATATACACGCACATATACATACATATATATATATATATGTGTGTGTGTGTGTGTGTGTGTGTGTGTGTGTGTGTGTAAAAAGAGAGAGAGATAGACATATATAGATATATTTGCGCCAGAAGCATTACTTCGTCGCTACAATGAGTTACTTGATAAAGTGTCTGTAAAAGAATCTGCGAAAGAGGAGTTTGACCAGGAATCTCAGAAGTATAAAAGTATGACCAGATGTGAACCGGGAAAGAATAGAACACTTACTATCAGGAGTTTAAACGATGTATCAAATATGTCGCCAAACCAATTTGAAATCGATGAATCTGAAGAATATAGAAATATAATTGTTCCTTCTTTTGGCACAAGGCCACCAATTAGCCCAGTACATTACTGGTTCTTTATTTTATCGACCCCGTAAGGATGAAAGGCAAAGTTAACCTCAACGGATTTGAACTCAGAGCGTAAAGGTGCGTAACTCTATGCTGAAAAAGATGGCTTATATATTACAATACAATATTTTGATTCTAAAGTGTATTGTGGCAATAAATGCCTTAATTTGCCTTAAAACATATCATGTTTCATCAAACACATATTTGTTGATTTAGATTCTGTTATTTTCCTTGGATAATTTTTTATTTAATTTTAACATTTTAATAAGCCTTATGACCTAAGTTGATAACACAAGTGATGTCAGTGAATAGTTACTAACATTTTCTTGGCACACACAACAACAACAACAAAAACACAATCAAACAACAATAATAATGATAATAATAATTGTTTCTATTTTAGGCACAAGGCCAGTAAATTATCCAGTACATTACTGGTACTTTATTTTATCGACCCCGTAAGGATAAAAGGCAAAGTTAACCTCGGCGGGATTTGAACTTAGATCATAAAGAGACGTAACTCTATGCTACGAGTCAAGGTGTCCGACTCTCTACCGATACTGCCAATCCACCGCCCTTATAATAATAATGATGATGATGATAATAATAATATTAGCCATTCTAGTATTGAAACAGTTAGTTGTGATATAAATAATATAAAACAGAACCTCTACTCTTGCCTCCTCACCTTCCTTTTCCATCTCCCTTTTTTTCTCCTCTTCTTCTTCATCTTTCTATCCTTCTCGTCATCGTTATTATCATCCTCCTCCTCGCCTTCCAGTAATGTTTATTTCTCATTAAAAGAAAACAAATAATAATATTAATAATAATAATAATAAAAAGCATAGTAATAATAATAATATATTTTATGAATAGAAATTGAAGTAAATAATTTCACATAATTAATGGACGACTTTCTTCCTTTTTCATCGACGAAAGTAAACAAGAGCTTTTATTGTTCAATTTACAACCCCCCACCCCCTCCAAAAAATAATAAATAAAAAGAAAAGAAAAAAGAAAAAGAAAAGAAAAAGAAAAAGAAAACAAACAAAACAGAAAAGTACATTATTTATTTTGAGTTTGACAGCAAATAAAAATCGTTAAGTATAATAAAATTTTAAGACAAAAATAGAAAGAAGGAAAAGAAGAATGAAAGAACGAAGGGAAACAACAGAATAATTATTTAAATACTTGTTTTTTATAAACTTTGGTCATATTAATGCGCTATCTTTGAAAAACTTTCATTGCTGTACATTAAAAGAGTTTATATTTTATTTTAACTCCGTCTTATTCTTATTATTATTTTTCTTATTCGGCTTTAATAACAGAAAGCTACTCAAGAGGAATCACTTGTTAAGAAAATGGATTCATTTCGTCGCTGCTTTGTTTGGCACATGCATAAATTAATTAATTCCAGCATGCGCATAATCGCAGACAATTGAATGAAATGGAATGAAAATAAAAGAAAATATAAGAAAAATATATATATAAACAAATAAACACATACACAGAGAGAGAAAAAAACTATTTATTTATTCTACTCAAAAACTACAAAGTATTTATCCACACAACACATATACATTCAGAATTACACCAAAATGAACAAATATAGAAATTATGCTGAAATCACACAAGAATAGAAGAGAAAGCCTCTTTCAAAATACATTCGGCTATTTTTACCTTCATAAAAATTGAATGTTAATATAATTACTTCAACTAATATTTAAACACTTTAAACGTTATGACTAATAAATTTTGTAAAGAAAAAGTTATGATCGCATATTTTGATGTGGGCTGGGATGAGGAAAGAAATATATATATATAAATACTGTATATATATATATGCATATGTATATATATATATATATATATATATATATATATATATATATATATATATTTATTAAAATAACAGATTAAAGTTTAAGCTGCTTTCACCCTTAACGGGATCTTCTGAAACTATATATGCATATTCATTTAACTTTCATGGATGTTTCTGGGATTCATCTATGTCACGTGCATATAAAATGTTAGTGAAAACTATTTATATATATATATATATATATATATATATATATATATATATATATATATATATATATATATATATACACACAGCCTGTACTTGACTAGAACTGTTTCATTCATGTGAAATCATAAACAATTCCTGGTGATTTCATGAGAATAGAACAGTTCTAGTCTTGTAGAAACCATTTCTATATTAAATAATTGTTTCTACTTTTGCCACAAAGCCAGCAATTTACCAGTGTATTACTGGTACATTAATTTATCGACCCCGTAAGGATGAAATGCAATAATGATGCTTACACTCTGCGAATGTGTTGAGTAACCTGTGCTTACCCACGATTTCACTAGGGATCTATATATATATATATATATATAGTGTGTGCGTGTGTATATGTGTGTAAATGTGTGCGTGTGTAGATTCTTATAAACATATATATATATATATATATATATATATATATATATAAATATATATATATTAAATGCGTATATAATGGAAAGATACATATATACATACATATATGTATGTGTGCATGTATATACATATATAAACCTATTAATATAAGAACGTATGTAAATGTTTGTGTACATGTTTACATGTATGCCTGAATATAGTATGAACATTTTTCGACAGAATGACAGTCACCAATCACTCCGATGTCAGGAACCGTTTAATAAGCGCAATAATTTTAAAAGCCTCACTCTTGAAATGATGTCATATTTGTAAAATGAAAATAACACAGAACCTGACATATATATGTATATATGTAGATATGTGTGTATATATATATATATATATATATATATATATATATATATATATAGAGAGAGAGAGAGAGAGAGAGAGAGAGAGAGAGAGAGAGGGGGGGAGAGGTGTATATGAATAGACATTTGCAAAATGAAAATAGCACAAGAGCTTACATACACACACACACACGTATATATATATATATATATATATATATATATATATATATATATATATATACTTACATAATACATACATGCATGCGTACATGAAGTTTGTTTAAAGTACATCCAGTTTGAGTGATCCACAAAAATTAACCAAATAAAAAAAAAAAATACAAAGCTGCTCAAACGGACAAGAAGTGTTATCAACAAGAAATAGTATAAGAATGTCTCTCACGTAAAACACGTGATCTAGAAGCTTCTACAGAGCTGTAATGTATGCTTGGAACGTCTTTGGAAATAGTATGTGTGTGTTGTATGTTTGAAGCTGTGAAATATGTATAAAACGTCACTGGAAATTGTATTGAGGAGGGAAATGTGTTTGGAACGTCATTCTTTCTATACATGAGACCCTTAGCATTATTTAAACATAGACTCTCTCTCTCTCGCTCTCTCTCTCTCTCTCTCTCTATATATATATATATATATATATATATATATATATATATATATATATATATGAAGATCCCGTTAAGGGTGAGAGCAGCGATTCTGTGCTTAAACTTTACTCTGTTATTTTTAATAAATATTTGCTCTAGGTTTCTTATATATTTGATATATATTTATCCTTACCGAGCCCTCATTGGATTTTAGTCTTCAGATTTATTATTATTACTATATATATATACATATATAAGATTATGTTAAGGGTGAAAGCAGCGATTCTTTGCCTAAACTTTAATCTGTTATTTTAATATATATATATATATATATATATATATATATATATATATATATATATATATATATATATATATATATATATATATATATATATTTATATATGTATATATATATATATGTGAGTACTTTAATATTTGCCGAATTCACTAGTGTCTACATTGTATCGACACCTGCATAATTATATATACATACAATTTCCTTAATGTGACCCCAAACGTAGCCAGAATTACACTGAGGCCAAACGTGACCCAAAGCAAACGTAACCAATTCACTTACAATGTCGACCCACACACCAAATCCTGTCCACTGAAGGAAGAACTAAACCACGTACGTCCACGTTTTCCCATTAACACATCCACCGACCTGTATTCATTATCGTTTCTGTCTGGAACTAACTGTCAGCAAGAGCTCAGCCGTCGGTTTCCGACTCTTTCTAATATATATATATATATAATCAAATATACATATATATATGTTATATATTATACATATATATATATATATATATATATATATATATATATATATATATATACATTACATATATATATATATGTATATATATATATGTGTATATATATATATATATATATATATATATATATATATATATATATACATATATGTGTATGTATATATATATATATATACATATATGTGTATATATATATATATTTTTTTTTTTAAATATATCTCAATAACTTGATATGCAAATAGAATACAATATTTGGCATAACGAAAATATATGAAAAGCAACCATTATTTTGGCTGCTGAACATTGTAAAATATAATCCTATAACTACATTTAGCAAGTATTTTTCAGTGAAAATAAAATCGTTAAGAAGTTTGATTTCTTCACTTACATAATTCACATATGGTATGGATTTTTTCGTTTGAGAAAAAACATATTCTAATTCAATATATTTTTATGAAATGCATTTTAACGTCCCACCTCTTTACCAAATTCTTTCCTTTCAGGAAGGCAGTACACAATATTCTTTCGTCGCCTCTAAAATGAATAATATGATATAATAATGCTGAGTTTTCATTTCATTTGTGTATTTCAATTTAGAAAGTTCAAAATAATGAAAACAAAAAATGTATACATATATATATATACATTCACACACACTTACACACAAAGACCCACACATATATATATATATATATATTTACGTGTGTGTGTGTGTATGTGTGTATATAAAATGGCATCACTAAAATTGAACTATACCGTACATGGAACTGAATACAATTCTATAGTGTATATACACATTATATAAATATACTATACACACGTGTGTGAGAGAGAGAATGTGTGTGTGTTTTAGACAAAGAGTCTGAGGGAGTTAGATAAAGTAAGCACGAGAGATTGGTGATTATGTATTCAGATTGATATAGCTAAATGTTAATGAATATATAGATATATACATACACATACATACATATATATATATATATATATATATATATATATATATATATATATATATATATATATATATATATATATATACATGTGTATGTGCGTGTATGAGAATGTATACATATCTGTGTGTGTTTTGATGCATATATGCATAGATGTGTGAAATCTTTCGGGAAATTACATGTGTATATCACTGTAATTTTATATATATGTGTGTTTGTGTGTGTGTGTACATGAGTCCACGTCTGGGTCATGTCTGTATAGATCTACGTGTATGCCTGTATATGTGATGTGTTTTTCGTATCTATTAAGAATCTGAGAGAACGATTCTTACCGTTTCTACATTTCTACACAAAGGCAAATCTAATGTTTAGATTATCTGCCAATTATTACTTTTTTATACTTTTTTTTCTTTGAGGTGTTTTCTTTTTTTCTTTTTTCTTTATTTCTTTTTTTTTACAGGATCTAACAATGAAGAGATTGAATAAAGAATAAAAGCTGGGAAGGACTAATAACACTGCAATCTAGCAATAACCAATATTGCTTTATTCTTTTCAGGCTATCTTTTATATCCACTAATGGTGTTGATTGTGTGAATTATGAAAACCACCCTTTTACACAAGAGCCAATAATATATTAATCAAAGACATCTCTCTACATGTGCCTTCTTTCTACACCTCTGTCGTATGTTTTAGCTTTAAATGTACTAGTAGTAAGAGAGAAAAGGATAGGAGGGGGCATGAAATGACAAGAAAGAGGATAAAGATAGAAAGGAAAGAAGAAACGAAGAGAGAAAAAGAGAAAGGAGTAATAAACCATGAACAAGAATGAAACGAATAAGAATGAAAGTAAGTAAAAAAAATGTACAGAAACACAAACAAAAAGAGAATTCTAATGAATAAGCAGAGAGAGAATGAGTGTCAAAATTCGAGGAAGAATGAAAAATAGAGAGAAGGAAAGAAAGAAGAAAGAAAAAAATGTGTGTTAGACAATCAAGGAAAATACAATGAAAATGTATGAAATAAGCAGAAAAACATACACAAAGACAACCAGAAGGGGTAATGAAAGACCAATATATGAAGAAATATTTATGAAAGAATAATTGTAATGAAATAATCGAGATTTCTCTGTGATGTGAAAATGGTGAACAGGGGGCAGTTAACATGTTGATACGGAAATATAATCGTATTAAAACGAACTCAGAATTATGTATAATAATGTATAATTGTTTAAAATTAATCGAAGTCGAAAATAACCTAAATAAACAAGTCCAGTGGATTGCAATATTGACAATGTAAAGAAGTAGAAATATTTCTGATGTAAAGCCCAATATCTATTGAACACATCCATTATTATACTATAAACATATATATATATAATCATATGTAGAAGTTGTATTTAATTTGTTGGAAGTCCGACTAACATAAATGTTTATAACTGATTTAGAGCACTCAACAGTTTAGTGGAGGAAAATATATATAGTTATATATATTATTCAACATATTATCACATACACACACATATGTATATATAGTCAAAGTGTGTGCTATGAGCCATTCTTTTTTTCACATTCTTTATGCATATAATTGAAAATTCTTTTTCTGAACGCACCGGAGAGGGTGGTGGGGGCAGAGTCGTCAAATACTTCTTCCAGCGGGTCCTCTTATATACATATATACATATATATATATATATATATATATATATATATATATATATATATATATAAAGAAAAAAGATGAAATCGAAAATGCAACTGGAGTCTTATTTTTAAAAAAATGTATATATTTATTTGGTTTCTTTACCGGTTTCGCAGTTCTTCTGCTTTTCAAAAGTAGAGTTGAGATGGAGGGTCTGTGGTTTTTCTCACATCATATATATATATATATATATATATATATATATATATATATATATATATATATATATATATATATATATATATAGTAATAATAATAAAATTGAAGACTAAAATCCAAAGAGGGCTCGATAAGGATAAATATATATCAAATATATAAGAACCGTAGAGCAAATATTTATTAAATAACAGATTAAAGTTTAAGCAAAGAATCGCTGCTTTCACCCTTAGTTAGTTTCAGAAGATCCCGTTAAGGGTAAAAGCAGCGATTCTTTGCTTAAACTTTAATCTGTTATTTAATAAATATATATATATATATATATATATATATATATATATATATATATATATATATATGTATATATGTATATATATATTGTGTCATACATATATATGTATGTCAATATACATGCGTGTGTGTGTGTGTGCATGTGTGTGGGTATGCACGTGTATGTTTCTGTGTGTGTAGTTAATCACTAAGTCAATGTGAAAATATTATTCAAGTAAATTAGTGTAAAATGATCAGAAGAACTAAGAAGATTGCTAGAGATCTTATGTTAGTGAAGTATAATTATTGCATTTGAACCGTTAATCTTAATATTTCCAATCAAATATTTGGATTAACAAATCCCGGATCTGTTTTGAGAAGTAATGACCTGGGGCTTAACAACAACAACAACAAAGATAACAGGAACGAAATGGTTGAGGTTACACAAAGCTTGACTCCTGGGAATGTTAATTATCTCACGTACTCATGTAAACTACACAGCAGCAAAAATACGAAAGCAACCAGGACAAATATAATAAACACGACCACCACAAACCACCACAAACCACCAACAACACCGCCACCAATACATTCACTACTAACACCATCACCACAAACAAAAGCATTAACACAACAACAACCAGCACTACTACAACAAACCTGACCAACACAAACCACCACAAACCACCAACACCACCGCCACCAATACTTTCACTACCAACACCATCACCACAAACAAAAGCAGTAACACAACAACAACCAGCACTACTACAACAAACCTGACCACCACAAACCACCACAAACCACCAACACCACCGCCACCAATACTTTCACTACCAACACCATCACCACAAACAAAAGCAGTAACACAACAACAATCAGCACTACTACAACACACCCAACCACCACAAACCACCACAAACCACCAACACCACCGCCACCAATACTTTCACCACCAACACCGCCGCCACCAATACCTTCCCCACCAACACCATCACCACAAACAGAACAATTAACACAACAACAGTAACAACATAAATGATACAGGTAACTATTGACTTGAAATAACAATAACTACAAACTAAATAACAGCAATAAATATAACAATATCAAAGACAGCAGCAACAACAACACTAACACCACCAACACCAACACCACCAACACCAACACCACCAACACCACCACTAACACCACCATCACCAACACCACCAACACTAACACCACCAATACCACCACTAACAC
Source organism: Eledone cirrhosa (assembly GCA_964016885.1). Lineage (NCBI taxonomy): Eukaryota > Metazoa > Mollusca > Cephalopoda > Octopoda > Eledonidae > Eledone > Eledone cirrhosa. The sequence goes on from OZ024751.1 coordinate 39,056,276, forward strand.
CACCATCACCAACACCACCAACACCAACACCACCAATAGCACCACCAACACCACCACCACCAATACCACCACCAACACCACCACCACCAATACCACCACCACCACCAATAACACCACCACCACCAATACC
>OZ024751.1:39063905-39068905 GCA_964016885.1 Eledone cirrhosa
ATATATATATATGCATCAACTCGAATGTAAACAAACTTAAACCAAACACATGGACATTCCTGAACTCAACGTAAAAGAATCAATCATGACACTACAATTAACCCTTCACTACAAACTGCATTCCACCTTTTAAAGCCTTACCACATCCCAGCTATATCAACAAAAAGCAGAATGCTCCATATACTGCTATTGCGGTGACAGTCGTCATCAGACTACAACCGTCATAATACGTAGTGTGTATATATACGTATTTTCATGTACATATGCATACATATATACATACATAGATATATACATACATACGCATTTATATAGTCTATATTTAATAACTATAATATCTGACTTAACACTGTTTACTGCGATTTATCATTATATATATATATATATATATATAAAGATAGATAGATATAGATATATACATATATATACATATACATAAATATACAGACATATATATATATATATACATATATATACATAAATATATAAATATATGTACATGTTTATATATATATATATATATATACATGTATATATACATGTATAAATGAGCGTACGAGGGCCCTTTACAAATTTATATAATAGGTAGTAAGGACGGTCAAAATTACATTCTAACACGTTCAGACAGAAGGCATGTGAAGCGATAGATATAGTAAATATAAATAACATAGATAATAAGATAGATGAGCGTGTATGGAGAGAAGAGAAATAATAAATATCGACCGATGATTGTATATCGAACAATAATAATTGTAGGGTTTAACGTGTCAAAGTCGTGTTGAAGAGCGTGATTTAAACTTCGAGATTTAAGTAGAATACATACTGATACATTGGCAAATCTGGCAGGAGTAGATGTAGGTCTAAGAATTTCTCGTTAATATTGGTTTCTGTCTGTGTATGTCTTGTGTCTTGTGTCTTGTGTCAGTGTATGTGTCTTGTATGTGTCTTGTGTATGTGTCTTGTGTATGTGTCTTGTGTGTGTCTTGTGTTTGTCTTGTATGTGTTTATATGTGCATTTATATGTGTATCTGTATGTATGTATGTGTGAGTTGGTTTCTGTCTGTGGCTTGTCTTGTGTATGTGTATGTGTGTTTATATGTGTGTTTATATGTGTATCTGTGTATGTATGTGGGAGTTGGAGTGTGTCCCTTTGTGTGTTTATATGTGTGTAGTGATATGTGTATCTGTGTATGTATGTGTGAGTGTGTGTGTATGCATGTGTGTCTGTGTATGTAAGCTTGTATGTGTTTATATGTGTATCTGTTTAAGTATGTGTGAGTTCGCGTGTATGTGTGTGTATGTATGTGCTTGTATGTGTTTGTGTCCTTGTGTAGAGAGAGAGAATGTACATGTGTGTAAAAGAGAGAGAGAGAATGTGAGGCAGAGAGAGAGAGAGAGAGAGGGGGAGAGAATGCTTCGGTAACCTCATGCAAATTGAAGGCATATATATCACTGAGTATTTATTACAATTGGCTCTTTTGTGGAGAGTTGAGTCGGCCATCTTGGTTGACTGAACTGATTAAAAACAGGAGGCAGACAGACGCTCTCGTTGTATAGCTAACTGGATTGTTAGTGGCTGATGGCGAGGCTGGGCAGGGAATAAGTAGATGTTGATGGTGATGATGATCATGATAATCATGATGATGATGATGATAATGGTGTTGATGATAATAATGATGATGAGGAGGAGGAGGGGGATGATGAGGTGGTGGAGGAGGGTGTCGTCAAGAAGAAGAAGAAGAAGAAGAAGAAGAAGAAGAAGAAGAAGAAGAAGAAGAAGAAGAAGAGGATGAGGATGATGGTGATGGTGATGGTGGAGGATGTCATCAAGAAGAAGAAGAACAACAACAACCAGAACAACAACAACAACAACAACAACAACTAATGAGCAACGAAGACAACAACAACAATAACAAAAATATCAATAATATAATAATGTTCGCTGATTTAGATACAAGGGCCAACTTGGGTGGGAGTCAAATCTAACCTCGGCGGGATTTGACCTCAGAAAGTAAAGGGATGTAACTATAAGCCGGAAAGCATCTTCTCCGATGCTTTACCAATTTCAAGGATTCGTTCATAGAATAATGAAATATATTAAATGAAATATTGTGAAAGAATAGAGTTGAATTATCTCTGGTTTGTTGGATCGTTGATTGAAAACCACTTTGGATAAATATCTGATCTTTTGTCAACCTCACCGATCTGGTCTATCAGTTAACCTTTTGTTCTATATATATATATATATATTTATATATATATATATATATATATATATATATATATATATATATATATATATATATATAAATATATATATATATATATATATACATATATATATAAATATATATATATATATATATATATATATATATACATACATATATATTTATATATATATATATATATACATATAACGAAGGAAATGTGGTAAGGAACCAGGTGGACCATAACGCACCAGAGTACTCAATACTTGAGGTAGTAGAGTGGGTAATAGGAACCAGTAAGACCCCGACAGAATTAGCCGTCGAAACGGCTTGAGCTCAGCTGTCGGGGTCTTACTGGTTCCTATATATACATATATATAGATATATACATATATATATATACATATATATATATACATATATATATATATATATATATATATATATATATATTTATATATATATATATATATATACATATACATACATATATATTTATATATACATATATATATATATATATACATATATATATATACATATATATATATATATATATATATATATATATATATATATATATATATACATATATATATATACATATATATTTATGCATATATATAGATATATACATATATATATATATACATCTATATATATATATATATATACATACATATATATTTATATATACATATATATATACAGACATATATATATATACATATATATATATATATACATATATACATATATATATATATATATATATATATATATATATATATATATATATATATATTTATAGTTTGGGAGGGTCATGTTGCCATTAAACGAAATATATATATGTTCAGAAACGAAATATATGTATATATATATACAGATACATGCATATATATATATATACATATATATATGTATATGTATGTATGTATGTGTATACATACATACGTACATATACTTAGTTAACTTACTTCTCATTCAAAGTTATTTCCTCGTAGAAACTTTAACCTCTGCAATGAAATCATAAGAATCACTCTCTCACTCTCTTCTCCTTATCTCACTACCCCTCTCTCTCTCTCTCTCTCTCTCTCTCTATATATATATATATATATATATATATATATATATATATATATATATATATCTCTCTCTCACTCACTCACTCTCTCTCTCTCTACCTCTATCTCTCCTTCTCTCGCTCTCTCTCTCAATATTACTCTGTTCCTACTGTTCCTACTATTTGTGGGTCTATGTGTGTCTGTGCGTGTGTGTTTCTTTGTGTTTGTGGGTCTGTGTGTGCCTGCGTGTATGTGTGTGTGTGTGTGTGAGTGTGTCTGTGTATGTTTCTTCGTGTTTGTGGTTCTGTGTGTACATGTGTGTGTGTGTGTGTCTGTGTGTGTTTCTTTGTGTTTGTGAGTCTGTGTGTGTTTCTTTGTGTCTGCGTGTGTATGTCTGTGCGTGTTTCTTTGTGTCTGCGTGTGTGTGTGTCTATGTGTGTTTCTTTGTGTCTGCGTGTGTGTCTATGTGTGTTTCTTTGTGTCTGTGTGTGTGTGTGCCTGTGTGTGTGTGTTTCTTTGTGAAAAGAATCTCTGAATAATATATGAATAAGTAGATGTCACCAAACTTTCCTCCAACATCCACAAGTGCTGCCAACTTATGCATGTCTTCGTACTATATAATATAGAATATATATCACTTAAACGGTTATTAAATGTTAAGAGATCACAACTTAAACAAAATATCCAACTGTATTTCATGCAGATAAGACTTCAGCAGGGAACATTCTGGTTCCTTCTGCTTTCTTGTCAACGAATTTAATTTATGTTCATAAATAAACTGCTGTAATGCCTAGGAATATCCTCTGCTTCAATAGGATCTCCTGGTGAGATCCTTTCCGTATTTATAAATCCGGATCTTACTTCATCTTCATTCTCAGGTAAATTTGAACTATGAATTATGTAATGTTGTAAGGTCGTGATAGATTTAGGCTCAATACCGGAGGACAAAGTCTTATTGGCGCGGCGGCGCAGTTTTCTTCTGGATACTGATAACAGGTTATAGAGATTGGAGATTTATTGTTTTCACTTTCATAGCCATCATGGCATTTAATATATGTATCTATATATATATATATATATATATATATATATATATATATATATATTGTTATACTTGGGGAGGGTCATAATGTTGTAATAATATTGCTAGAAATAATTGTTTATACTTTTGGCACAAGGCCTGCAATTACGCAGGGCATTACTGGTACTTTATTTTATCGACCCCGTAAGGATGAAATGCAAAGTTAACCTCGGCGGGATTTGAACTCAGAATGGCAAGGGCTGTAACTCTATGCGTCCGACCCTCTATCGATACTGTCAATCCACCACCCAATATTGCTAGAAATAATAACAGAACACACTCTCTGTTTGGTTGGTTTTCGCTTTTGTATCTTTTATATCTCCATAGTTAATTTATTTGGCAATCAACGTTTATCAGTGATTGACCAACGGTTGAAAATACTGATATAAATATATATATATATACATTTGTGTGTGTGTACGAGGGTATATCAGAAAATTTCATATGCTGAGTAAAATACTCTCATGAAATGACGAAATGGGCTATATTATTCAAAATTAGTCTGTGGGAAGGCACAACGCAGATATTAAGAAGAGTTGTAAGTAGTGCATTCTAGATTTCATAGCTCTAACATTAATCTTTCATAGTCAGACGATGAACGATAAAGCCTACCTTCGTCTACACATATGCAAATATACATACATA
>OZ024751.1:39083905-39088905 GCA_964016885.1 Eledone cirrhosa
GTTTGCGATCGTGAACTGTGTAGACTAACCACTAAGCCAGGCCTCGTCATTGGTATAATGTATATCTCCAATGACAGAGTAGGTCTGAAGTACGTCGCTATATTTCGGACTAACAGCTTACACACTCCTTAACAACTAAGCCACTTGCCTTCGCTACAATGTTATATCGATTGTCAGGAAACTTCATACACATTACCAGTCTAGTCACATGGCTTTCAATCAAATTAAAGAGACTTACGTATACCACCAGAGGAGATTATAGTTCGCATTAGTCTTCTTCAGTCACTGGACAATTGCTACGGTAGTCCATCATAGCATCTGCGTGAGACGATTTGATTCCACCATTCGTAATCCTAATGGTACCACTAAATCGTAATATCGTCAAAGCTGATAATAGATAAAAGTAATTCTTGTAGATTTTAAAGCAAATTGCCACTGCTTCTACCCCCATTAAGAACAGTAGCATGATGAAGATATGTTATATACTAGATCCGAAAAATGAAGAATCCGAAAAATGAAGAATCCGAAAAATGAAGAATATATAAAAGTAAGCATTTACAATAATATATATATATATGTAATAGTAAATTTAATCTTTGATAATTGATAGCATAGCTGAATCCGGAATCCAACGATGTAATATACTTAAGCAAATCCATAAGGAAGTAGAAAGTTGATAAAATCATAAAGATTTAGAAGCTTGATATTTACAATATCACTTTAAAAAACTTTAAAATATGATGCTATATCTCTGTTGATATAACTACACACACACACACACACACAACACACACACATACACACACACACACACACACACACACACACACACACATATACATATTATATACATGTTATTTCAAGCGTTAAACTAATATATTTCTTCCTTGTACTGTACCATTTGTGTTGTCACTTCTGTTTACCTTTTAGATACAAACATAGTTGTATATATGTATATATATATATATATATATATATATATGTGTGTGTGTGTGTGTGTGTGTGTGTGTGTGTATTTATATATATATGTGTGTGTGTATATATCTATGTATATATATATATATATATATATATATATATATATATATATATATATATATATATATATATATATATATATGTATATATACATATATGTGTGTGTATATATATATATATATATATATATATATATATATATATATATATATATATATATATATATACAGTATATATATATATATATGCACATATATACAGAATATATATATATATAAAAGTAAATGTGTGTTGTGTGTGTATTTATACACATATTTTTGGTGTGATTAATACCTAGATATATGATTATAAATTTGTGAGGTCACATGGATTGAAATATTCACGAATAATGAACTGGAATATTAATTAATAATTTGGAGGAATTTAGTAATATAATTAACTTTCTCGTTAATACGCTGTTATTTGTAACATAATTTAACATAGATTCCTACATAAAATTATGATGGATGTGATGTTGATAAATATAAGCATTTTATAACAATCAGCTTTAAATTATAGAACCCTGGGTGGTTGCAGGCAGTTTAGGATCTAGTTATGTTTATTGTTGGATTTGTTTACGATATGGACTTTATAATCTTCCTCTATCAGTGTTTTCAAAATATATAAATAAATAAATGTTCAGTTAAATATAAATCCTATAAACAAAACCCTCACCAATAAATCTGTTTTCATGTGCACTTCTTACTGACATGCACATTTTTATATCTTTTCAAAAGAACAAAATAGTGTTTGTTGGCCAGATAATAAAAAATACAAGTTTTTTAATTGTTCATATTAATGGAGGTTATATCTCTCGTTCTTTTGTAAATGAAATAACGGGTCTTTTTATTTATTTACTATTATTTGACATCCAATAATAAATTGTTGGGAATGCCACAGATGTTGGTATAAAAGACGTACAAGAACTTTGAATGTTTGTCATTTGGCCATTTTTATAGTTCTTTGTTCAAAGAAGTACTTAATTTAGCGAACTCGAAAGGATGGGAGTCAAAGTTGGCCTCGGCGGGATTTATCCAACGCTGCTGTCAATTCGCCGCCTTCAACCTTATTTGATATTGGTGGATATCAATCTTTTAGAAAACGTAGTTAAACGTACTGAATAGTTTTCCAAGTCAAGACATACTTTAAATTTTGTATGTTCAAATAATCAACGGTATTGTTTCTCGTTTCACCCCAACACTATACCCGATAAAGTCTGCAGTATTTCTTTATCGGGCTCTATCCCTTCGACACAGCTCCCTATAAAAGGTTGTGGCATGCTAAAATAAAAATAAGAATCATAATGTAAAAGACTATATTGTAAACAAAATTATATTGACTTCAAATTAAACAATTTCTAGGCATTCTTCTTCAATCATCTATTTCAATACGTTTGAGAAGTTCTAGAATAGTCTAGCTGTATGTTACTTTACTCTCAGTTATTGATTCTCTCTTTCACTATTTCTCCCTCTCTAACTCTCTTTCTCTCTCACCCCTCCTGTATGTGTCTCTTATCGTATCTTCTTTCCCTTTGTCTTAATATTTTGATTGCATTAATATATGCGCACATAAAGTAATCGCTAATTTCTAATGATACAAGCATAAATATGAATGTATTCATGCATATATATCGTCTAAACATGAATACACACACACATCCATACCCATTTGCCTGTGTATATGTATATATATATGTATGTGTATATATACATATATATTATACATATAGATATATATTACACACACACACACACACATATATATATATATGTATATATATATGAGATAGAGTGTGTGAGAGATGGAGAGAGAGAGTGAAACATAGAGGGAGAGAGAATGCATATATTGTAATCGATAGTTTAGATAGCTTGATGCAAATATATTAATATATTCATATGATATATACATTTATATATCTGTATGAATATGCTTGTATCTCTTACCATCAAACCTCACTCCTCTTCCTTAACCCACCAGCGTCTATCTCATCATTTTATTATCATATATTTGTGTGTTTTTATTTCCCCACCTCCATTGTTTGGAAACTGATACATTTAAACTTCAGAAGAATTATAGAAGAGCTGTGGTAGTTATTTGACGACAAACTAAGTTCGTTTGCTGTCCTATCAAAGTTTCTTCTGACAGAACTGTGTACACTAGTATCAACTGCATGACGCCATTTCTTTCAGTTCACAGCAACAGAGAAGATAAGAAAGAAATGAAGGATAGATAGAAGAAATGAAGGATAGATAGAAGTCAAGAAGGGGGGGGGGATAAAGAAAGAAAATAAAAAAGAAGAAAATAAGAGAAAACAGAGAATTAAAACTAGAAGAGAAAAAGAGAGACAAGAATTACAACTAGACGTTCACACTGTCATATTGAAAGAGAAAAATAAAGAAAAAATGTAAGGTTGATAGATTGATAGAAGGTAGATAGATAGCTAGACAGATAGATTGATAGATAGATAGATAGATAGATAGATAGATAGATAGATAGATAGATAGATAGATAGATAGATAGATAGATAGATAGATAGATAGATAGATAGATCGATAGATAGATAGATAGATAGATAGATAGATAGATAGATAGATAGATAGATAGATAGATAGAGAGGGATAGCTAGCTAGATAGACATATATATATATATATATATATATATATATATAAGAGAGGGAGGGGGAGATAGAAATAACAGACAGAAATAAAGAAATCAGAAAAATATAAATAACACCAACAAAAATAATAGCAGAAATAAACTACAACAACTGCAACAACAAATAGACGACATTCGCACAGAACGAGAGACATTTGAAGGATTGCTACAAGTTCGAAGGGCCAGAAAAGAGAACGCTGAAAACACCCCTGTGTCCATGGGTGACATGTTGCAGTAATCAAATCCAAACAAGTCTCACATCAAATACAAAGTACTCTCCTTTCTCTCAGAAGCAATCAAAACTTCTTCTTCTTCTTCTTCTTCTTCTTCTTCTTCTTCTTCTTCTTCTTCTTCTTCTTCTTCTTCTTCTTCTTCTTCTGCTGCTGCTGCTGCTGCTACTGCTGCTGCTATTGCAATCTGCCTGACTGTCTGCGTGAAGCGGATGCAATGGAAAGACGCGGTGATGTTTCCTCCATTTTAATTCTTTAACGACGACATTTAAATAGAAAGAAAAAAAGTTATTTTTTGTGTGTGCTGTGTCAGATAACTTTCAGCATAATAGCGGAATTGAAGGATAGAAGAGAAGAGAGGAAGGGGTGAGAGTAAGTGAGAGGTGTAAGGAAGGGGAGGAAGGGGGAATAAGGAAGGAATGTCATGGTTAGTCTCTAAGACCACAAATGGATGTCGTAAGAGTTGAAGAATTGATTGTGTAATGGTGAGTATGGTGTATAATTTGAACTGACGAACAAAATATCTAGTGCTATATTGTTGAGAAATCAGGTTCTTTACCACATTGACGTAGGTTCGATTCACGCTCCCTAGACGTGGGTTATGTTTATATATATAACGAAGGAGTTGTTGTAAGGAACCAGGTGAACCATAACGCACCAGAGTACTCAATACTTAGGGCAGTAGAGTGGGTAATAGGAGAAAGTATGACCCCGAAGGCAGAGCTTAAGCCGTTTCGACGGCTATTTCCAGAAATAGCCGTCGAAACGGCTTGAACTCTGCCGTCGGGATCATACTTTCTCATATATATATATATATATATACAGAGAGAGAGAGAGAGAGAGAGAGAGAGAGAGAGAGAGAGAGAGAGAGAGAGAGAGAGAGAGAGAGAGAGAGAGAGAGATAACATTATCATATATATATACATATATATTCAACTGACAATGTTATGGTAAATATGATATGGTTAAGCTGATACTTAGCTATATCAAATACGGAACCTTCTGCTTTGGACAGAAACTTATTAAATATTAGGTCATGTAGATATGTAGTAGAAATACGAAAACATATCAAGAGGCCTGCAACACTAACATCAACA
>OZ024751.1:39101405-39131405 GCA_964016885.1 Eledone cirrhosa
GAACCCGGTCATTGAAATGATCATAGTATAATAAACCTTTCAAGGATTTACACAAATCCAGCCTCCTGTCATTTCATTATAATATTATATATATATATATATATATATATATATATATATATATATATATATATATATTTATATATATATACATATATATACATACATATCAATATTTAAGGTATGTAAATATGCAAGAAAATACGAATTTCCATGTCTATTGAAAAAATGTACGTGGTTTCTAAGAAAGATTTGTGCTGAGAATGACGATGATGTGTGCTGCTTCATTAGACACAAACGCGGAGTCTTTACCTCATCGGCAGACCTGATAGAAATAGCAACCAAATCTTCCTCAAAGTATACGCTTGTGCACGGCCTATTGTGTAATGTGTAATGCAGTTATAGATATATTCTTTGAATATAAGATAGGTAGAGTCAAAAGTGGCTTGTATGTGTGTATGTGTGTATCCATGTGTGCGGACTCGCGTGTGTGTATGTCTGCGTATGCCTCACGGTTGTTGTTACACAATGACTAAAAGTAAATTATATATCATGTTCAGTATGAAGATTTTGAAGTTTGCACTCAATGACACACCAAGTGTTCTTGTATTACCACCAGAGGGATTTGGCAATCACCTCGAATTAGAATCAAATGTACGGTTCTTTTTATTGGTTTTATAAATATAGTAAACCACTGAGTTTCAGAAGACCTGTTGAATGTTTGTATTGAGATAGAATACACGAAGAGATAATATAGTATATCCTATCATATAATAATATAATATAGTATAATCTAATATAGTAAAATATAATATAATATAATATAATAATGTAATATAGTATAATATAATATAATAATATAATATAGTATAATATATAATATATCCTATCATATAATAATTGTTTCTACTTTAGGCACAAGGCCAGCAAATAACCAGTGCATTACTGGTACTTTTATTTTTATCGACCCCGTAAGGATGAAAGGCAAAGTCAACCTCGGCGGAATTTGAACTCAGATCGTAAAGGGACGTAACCATGCTGTATCCTATCATATAATAATGTAATATAATATAATAAAATATAGTATAATATAATAATATAATATGGTATAATATAATATAATATAACAATATAATATAGTAAAATATAATATAATATAATATAACATAACATAATATAATCTAATATAATACAATATAATATATAGTATACGAAAATAGGAAGAATGAAAGAAAAACAAAACTAATGGTAGAGTAAAAGAGGGGAAAAAGGGAGATAATAAAGAAATGAAGTGTATTAAAGAACCAAGAAAGGAAAATGGGAACGATTAGATCAACCAAAATAAAGAATAAAGAAAAAGCAAAGAAAGAACAAATGGATATATAAAAGAATAAAAAAGAAAGAAGAAATGGAAAATTAAAGAAATAAAAACTGATTCAAAGGATTGAATACATAAATAGATAAACTGTATATAAACATAAAGTAAACGGATGTTATTTAACCCTTGCTCAGACCTGATAAAGTATATTCCTTTTTGAATCTTTATGTTTTTATGTAATGTTTAAATTACCCTCAATAAAGTTGGTTCAATTTGTTAAGTCGGTGAATTGGGAATTGAAGAAATATAGCCGCTATTTCCGTTGGCTCAAACGAGAAAGAGAAAATAGAGAACTAGAGAGAGAAGGCTCAATCTTTGACTCAAATGAGAGACTGTGAGAGAGACAGAGGCTCAGTTCTGACTCAAATGAGAGGTTGTAAGAAAGAGAGAGAGAGATAAGCTCAGTGTTTGACTAAAGTGATAGACTGTGAGAGATAGAGAGGCTCAATATTTGACTCAAATGAGAAACTGTGAGAGAGAGGCTCAGTTTTGACTCAAATGAGAGACTGTCAGAGAGAGAGGGAGGCCCAGTCTTTGACTCAAATGAGAGACTGTGACAGAGAGAGAGAGAGGCTCAGTCTTTGACTCAAATGAGAGATTGTGACAGAGAGAGAGAGAGAGAGACTCAGTCTTTGACTCAAGTGATAGACTGTAAGAGAGAGAGAGGCTCAGTCTTTGACTCAAGTGATAGACTGTAAGAGAGAGAGCGAAGTTTTGACTCAAATGAGAGACTGTAAGAGAGAGAGAGGCTCAGTCTTTGACTCAAGTGATAGACTGTAAGAGAGAGAGCGAAGTTTTGACTCAAATGAGAGACTGTAAGAGAGAGAGGGAGGCCCAGTCTTTGACTCAAATGAGAGACTGTGACAGAGAGAGAGAGAGGCTCAGTCTTTGACTCAAATGAGAGATTGTGACAGAGAGAGAGAGAGAGAGAGAGAGAGAGAGAGAGAGACAGAGAGACTCAGTCTTTGACTCAAGTGATAGACTGTAAGAGAAAGAGAGGCTCAGTCTTTGACTCAAGTGATAGACTGTAAGAGAGAGAGCGAAGTTTTGACTCAAATGAGAGACTGTAAGAGAGAGAGAGAGAGAGAGAGAGAGAGAGAGAGAGAGAGAGAGAGAGAGAGGTTCAGTCTTTGACTCAAATGAGAGACTGTAAGAGAGAGAGAGGGGGGGGGATAGCAAATATGGTAAATTAAATAAGAGAAGTAGGAAGAGACATAATGAATAATTGGACATATAGGACCCCAAAACATTCCTGGCCGTATTTCTAATGAGATAGTCCTTTAATCAAGTTTCTTGAGATTTACTAAAGAATTTCTTCAGTATCAAATTGGTGTCTGTAACATAATGTTCTTATATACAACGAAGCGAGAAGGATTTATTTGCAAAAGAAACCATTTAAAATGGATAGATTTCATTCATATAAACATCGGCAGTTTGGGGCAGGTAGATACCAACAGATTTAAGCTGATAAATGAGACGAAAAACGGAGCGTCAGATACAGTTATTTAAAGCGGGGGCGACAGACGTGAAAAGGAAGACTTTAATTTCATTTGAAAGAAGTTTACATGATATATAAACACCATGTTAACTGAGTTCTAAAATGAAGGAGTTGGAGGGTCGTATTTGGGTGACCGCTTTTAGTGAGGTCATCTGGGTAGGAAACGAGCAACGTACATAACAACATATCAGCTAAAACAATTTATGTCCAATTACAAAATAGAGAGAGGGGGTAAACATAGCGGATGAGAGAGTGGGGGAGGAAGATACAGGTTGAGAGAGAGGGGGGGGGAGAGATATAATATATATATATATATGTCTGTGTGTGTGTGTGTGTGTATATATATGTGTGTGTGTATATATATATATATATGTATATATATATATATATATATATATATATATATATATAGAGAGAGAGAGAGAGAGAGAGAGAGAGAGAGAGAGAGAGAGAGAGAGAGAGAGAGAGAGAGAGAGTGAGAGAGAGAAGGAGACAGAGAGAGACGAAAATGTTATAATAAAGAATATAACAAGGTTTACTGATAACATCTGGTGGGCGCAGAAAGGAAAACGAAATGTGAATGGGTGACAGGTGTGGTTTTTACGTGTGTGCGTTGGTGGGTGTTTGGTGGTGTGTTCGGTGGTGCGTTGGTGGGTGTTTGGTGGTGTGTTTCTGGAAGACAGAGTGATGGGGATAGGAAGGGAGAGTAAAAGTGAAATAGTCAGATGGCTTCATATAGATAAGTATTTTGTTTTATTTATTAATTCTTTACTTGCAGCAGTTACCCAGTTAAGATATGTACTGCACATGTATATGCATGCATATATATATATATATATATATATATATAACATATATTGTGTGCGTGTGTGTGTATGTAACTCTCCAACTTCTCTCTTTCTCTCTCTCTCTCCCTATATATATATATATATATATATATATATATATATATATATATATACATGCAAATATACATAAATTACATATATACACTCCACATATACCAGAAAATACTGTAAGTGGTAGAATATACAAGTTAATATTTAACAAAAGACATCTATTTGTATATACGCTACAATTTATGTAGATGTTATGTAGAGACAGTTGGGAGGGATAGATATAGAGAGGGGGAGAGTTTGGTGGTAATTAATATAGAGAGGAAGGTTGGGAGAGTGTGTTGTATATTAGATATAGAGAGGGGGAGAGTTTGGTGGTAATTGATATAGAGAGGAAGTGTAGGAGAGTGTGTTGTATATTAGATATAGAGAGGGGGGAGAGTTTGGTGGTAATTGATATAGAGAGGAAGTGTAGGAGAGTGTGTTGTATATTAGATATATAGAGAGGGGGATTGGAAGATACCTTGATCCTCATTTTTTTACCCCAACTTTTCAGTCATAATTTATCTTTCTATCAGTTTTACGATCGAGGAAAACAACGTGTACAAAGTCTGAAGAGACAAATCAAAACAACCTCAGTTACCACCTTTTATTTTAATGTGGGCTCCAATGTAAATTAGCACTTGCGGCCCCCTGTTGATGAGCCATCTCTCATGCGGTCCGCTTCTCGAAAAAGGTTGCCCATGCCTGGATTATAGTATATATAGCAAATACTTATGTACTAGGATTAATATGATTGTCTGCTTGGTTTCAAGTTGGTCCCATATCATGATGGAAATGTAGCAAACTTCTGATTTAAACCAGTAAAACAAAGCAAGAATAATGGTTTCTTATATAGGCACAAAGCCAGCCATTTTGGAGGAGGGGAGTCGATTAAATCGACCCCTGTATGTGACTGGTACTTTATTCTATCGACCCCGTAAAGATGAAAGACAAAGTTAACCTCGGCGGGATTTGAACTCAGAACGTAAAGGCACGTAATTATGCGGCGAGGCATGTTACCCGACACTCTACAAATACTGCCAATCCGCTGCCCTAAATGCAAGAATAATGAATATCTTAAATCTGAAATGAAACCGATTTCTAAACTCCACATCAAGAAGCTAACCTGGAGCTCAATAGTAATTGCCCAGTAACTGATAAATCATTGATTTGTGTCATAGAAATATACAAAGGCATGGTGCAATCATAAAAGCATTATTCAAATTTCGTTAACTACCAGGAGATTAATGCTCGGCATAAGTGTCATTTGGCTAATTAATGCAATAAATGATGTTTTTTTTTTCATTTATGTTTGTTTTTTGTTGTACTCTGTTTCTCTTTTTCTTAAGTAAACCGCTTAAAGATAATTCCCACGGGGGCCAATAAAACAATATTTAATTAATTGAACTATTTAGAGTGGAACGTATACTATACATATATCAATAATATTAAATAGCAATAATTCATTAAGACGAATAAAATCAACAACAACAACAATAACAACAACAAATATCGTATCCCCATGAGTCCGTTTAATAAATACAAATCCTAATTAAGAAATGCAATATTATTAGGAAAAGAAAACAATATAAACAAATAAAATAAAACAAAGACAAACACTACAAAAACACACATTACAATAACATTAATAACAGTATTGACGTCGATAGAATATATATGGAATATGGAGACAAAATTTAATTAGAATTTTAATAAAAAAAAATGTCTCCTGCATGTTGGACGTTTTGAAGGATACGGAGAAAATATTGCTAGGAATAAAGAAATATAATTCAGAAAGTGAGGGTAAATGTCAAATGTTTGAAGTTCTTAATTCATTAGCAGGTCAGATAATGTTGGAAATTCTGTATTAAAAAAACAAAATATTATTATTATACGGCCCTTGCCATTCTGAGTTCAAATCCCGCCGAGGTTAACTTTGCCTTTCATACTTACGGGGTCGATAAAATAAAGTACCAGTGATGCACTGGGTAATTGCTGACCTTGTGCCAAACGTAGAAACAATTATTATTATGTTTCTAAGGGTGGTGGATTGCTACTATTGGTAAAGCGTTGGACAGTATGCTTCGCGGCATAGAGGTATGTCCCTTTACATTCTGAGTTTAAATCTCACCGTTGTTAGATTTGCCGTTCATCGTACATTGAACACACAAGAGTGTGAGAGGGAGATTCTTCTTATGATCGCGTGAGTGCGCAAAATCTCCAGTGTAACAATGGCCACCATTTAGCCATAATAAATGAATATCTAAATCTATTTTAGTATTGCGTACTCATTTCCACATCTCTGTCTTCGGTATTTTAAATCTGACGGAGCCCATCCCCGATCCATGTCTGAACACACATGATTTAATTTCCAGAGAAAGTGAGAAAGGGGCCAAAACTGAGAGAGAGAGAGAGAGAGAGAGAGAGATAATTGTTTCTACTTTTTGGCACAAGGCCAGCAATTACCCAGTGTATTTCTGGTACTTTATTTTATCGACCCCGTAAGGATGAAAGGCAAAGTTAACCTCGGCGGGATTTGAACTCATAATGGAAAAGGCCGTAACTCTTTGCGTCAAAGCATGGCGTCCGACTCTCTACCGATACTGCCAATCCACCACATATAATGAGTGTGAGTGAGTGTCATAGCAAAGTGCGAAACACAGGATGAACAATAGACCACAGTAAGAGAGCAGGATTTTTTTTACCAACTTTTAAAGGGTGGAAGTCAAACTTGACTTCGGCAGATTTTGAACTGAGAGTGCAGAGAGCCAGTGCCAACATTACAAATCATTCTATTCAATGTTCTAATGATTCTGCGAAATTGTTGCCCTGTACTGATTTACTGCTATTTTAATGTTTTTCTCAGATTTTCTTCATTGATTTGTACTGAGGTCTATTGTGTTTAAAACGTGAGCCGAAACTTTAGAGTGATGGATAAAGCTTTGTATGGTATTTATTTACATCTGTTCATCTCCGGAGTTTAAATCCAAGTCAATTTCCCGTTTTTCTCTTCTATGTTCCGTAAAATGATTAGTGATATCGATTATGTCAACGACATGCCCTGACCGAGGATTTGTGGATTTGTAGCTAAACCTCTTTCAAAATTAATTACAATTTAATGTGATCCGTTCATAGCTCTAGTATTTATTTATCTGACATAAACCATATGTGTGCAAGACACAGTTTAAAACAAACTTTATGCATTAGTTTTCTCTTATCTTCTCATTCTTCTACTGTCTATACATGAAGATCCTGTACTAAATGCACTAATGCCCTAATGCACTAAATATTTCGGTCAATCCTCTCTTATTCAATGTGTCCAATCCACTATTTTGAAGCTTTGTTGTTTTTTATAACATCTCCTCATCTACAACAATACTACAACATTACATACAATACTTTAGATACAACATAAACCGCACTAATCTTCTCTAAGCATAATTTGTTTATAGAAGTGTCAGAAAAGATAAGATACATCACTGGCAATGACCCAGCTATTATGACTAAGAAACTAATGCAATAATACCACTTCATTGTGGAATTGCAGTAGAAGATGATATTTAAATATATTAAAAAAACAACTCATGATTTTGAATTGCAAAGATAACAATAAGAGTATCAAAAACTGTATTTGTGTAATTTAGAAGCTTAGTTTACCTGAGCTTTTTATATTTCGATTCTGTAGTACAGTTGTTAACGCGGTAAACTCTCAGAGATGATAAAAACTCATATAAAATGTTCGTCAGTTCACTACGCTCTAAGTTCAAATACTGCCGATTCAATTCATCGATTCTAAGTCAATAGAAAAAGAGCCAGTTCGATTTTAGTTCACCAATACTTGCTCAATACCTAACTTTCAACACCACTCTACATTTCTATAGAAAGCCTTCTGCCAAGTTTAGATTGTTACGATTTGATTATGAGCTAAATGTCTATAGCATGCAATGTTAGGAGAATAGATATAGGCAGCTGGTGAACAAAATTTGCTTTGATACGAGTTAATAGTAGTCGTACGCGGAGACATCGAACCCAGAACTACGAAGATGGAACGCGAACATTCTTCACCATACAGAAATGTTGACAACTACTTTATAAATGAAAAAAGTAAATGAATAAATAAATATAAAAACCAAGCACATTTTATGGATTACTAGGTATATATGGCGACATAACTTAGAATATTGAGAAGACACGATGATTCTAACATATATTACTTCACATTCCAAATAATACAAAACGGTGCAAAATAATAATAATATTAATAATAAAAGCAACGACAACAAAAATTACGAGGACATTGATGACAACAAAAATATAATGCACAAAAAATTAAAATTAAAAATAGACAAAAAGAAACAGACGTGAAGACATAATCCTGACATATTATTCATGAATGAATAGACACAAATGAATGAGGGGAACGGATATTAGTTGTGAAATATCCTCTTGTAAGCAAAATATCTAATAGCCAATAGAAAATTAAAATGGATATTCCTTCAACGTTCCATGGAAAAGTAAAAAAATATAACATAACGTATATAATGTATATATGAATTATAAATAAAAAGTAAAAGTATATAATATTAAACATAGTATAATATAATACAATATAATATGAGGTAATATAATAAAGTATAAAATAATATAATATAAATTGTAAACATATTTTAAATGAAGTATACAAGATAAAGTATAAATATCATAAAATAAAATGGCTGAAATAATAAAAACTATATACATACATACCTATATATATATATATATATATAAAATACGAATAGAATTTAATAATAATAATAAAACAAGTAAATTCTAACAAACGACAGCTTTAAAATGGATTTAATTCCACACAATATAAAGACATGTTCTATTGATATTGCATTCATTTGGAAACAGTTTCAGATTATTTATCATCGATAACATATATATACGTATATACACATACATATCTATATACATATATACACACACACACATATATATATATACATATACACACACATATATATATATATATATATATATATATATATATATATATATATATATATATATATATATATATATATATATATTTGTTATAAAATATTATTAGATTCTGAAGGCTACTTTGGATTTTTAAAATGTCTCAACGAGTTGGATATTGCAATTACATAGAGCTAGAAATATACAGTGCATCATATATAAAGATTGTGATTCGGTTTCTATTTCTGGTTGTTATTCATTACAACTGTGTGTGAAAATATTGACAACATTATTTGCAGGAATGCGGTGGATTGGCAGTATCGGTAGAGGGTCAGACGCCATGCTTTCCAGCATAGTTACGTCCCTTTACAATCTGAGTTCAAATCTGGCCGAGGTTGACTTTGCCTTTCATCCTTACGGGGTCGATAAAATAAAGTACCAGTAATACACTGGGTGATTGCTGGCCTTGTGCCTAAAGTAGAAACAATTATTTGCAGGAATGAGCAGCGGTCATACAGAAAAATGAACATCAGGACAAAATATATGATATGAATAATTACCATCCTTTTATTGTAATTATTCATACATCATTAATCTGCATAGTATAACATCTATAAGAAACCATCTATAGAGCAATGAAACCGATGTAGAGTGTTTGATCAGTTTTACAATTATATCAACTACATAAAACCGTGTAAGTGCCAACAGATTAGTTAGTCAGTTAAACGAAACAAAATGAATATATACCTCCACATATTCACGCACACAAACATAAACAGGAAAACCCTACCCGTATATGTATATACTTGTATGCTCTCTCTCTCTCCCTCTCTCTCTCTCTCTCTCTCTCTCTCTCTCTCTCTCTCTCTCTCTCTGTATATATATATATATAGAGAGAGAGAGAGAGAGATAGAGAGAGGGGGGAGAGAGACAGATGAGAGGGAGAGGTTTAGACTAGTAAAACCATGTTCAGCTAACTATTTAATGGTTGGGAATGTATAGTGTGTGTATTGTAAAGACTTAATGCCGTCGAAACAGCGTGAGCTCAGCCGACGGGCATTAACTTTTTATACAACATAAATGTGTATGTCCATGAACGTGTGTGCATGCATGTATATACCTATATATATATATGAACAAAGAGAGAGGCTGAGAGAAAAAGGAAAGGAGTAAAGCATATGTGATATTCTTTAATACTAGAATCCTCATTTCATCGGTTTTAACAACCGACACCATTGCACATTGCGAGAAATTATATACCACCGAGGATATACTGTCTAGGTGTGTATATACCTACATCACTGTATATGTGCACGTGCGTATGAGTGTACATATGTGTAAGGTTGTATATATATATATATATATATATATATACAACCCTACACATATGTACACTCATGCGCACGTGCACATATACACTGATATATATATATATATATATATACATATAACTATATAACTGTTTCTACTTTAGGCACAAGGTCAGCAATTATCCCAGTGCATTACTGGTACTTTATTTTATCGACCCCGTAAGGATGAAAGGCAAAGTTAACCTCGGCGGGATTTGAACTCAGATCATAAAGGGACGTAACTATACTGGAAAGCATGGCGTCCGACCCTCTACCGATACTGCCAATCCGCCGCCCTTATAACTATACAATATAACTATATAATATACACCATATAACTATATAATATATAATATAAATGAAGTAATTCCATCGGAAAAGTCCAGGAAAAAAGAGTGCTCTATGTAGGCAACAGAGCTTAATTATTATTATTATGTAATAAACAACATAAGGCAATTATTCCATTTACCAGTGGTTTCTTAAAAGCAAAAGGTTTTGCTTTCAATCCTCAGAACGGAAAAATCCTGGTTTGTTTATTGATTTTCCGTTCTGAGGATTGAAAGCAAAACCTTTTGCTTTTAAGAAACCACTGGTAAATGGAATAATTGCCTTATGTTGTTTATTACATAATAATAATAATATATAATATACACCAATTGGGTGAAAACAGCTCTCCAGTAAATCACTATCTTTCCCGGAAGGAAGAAAGAGCAGTATAAGACATGCGTACTTATCGGCCAGGTTTCGAAACATTAATAATAATAAAAATACAAATGATGATAACGATGATGATAAGTAAAAATAATGCTAATGAAATTCTGTCTGTTTTATGCAAGTATTACACAACTCAGGTGGTGTGAAGTTAGTTAAATAATGACAAAACAAAAACAGAAGGGAAGGTAGAGATTCTATTCACCGAAAAGATCGGATTTAATAGGTTTTCGTGCATAACCTGAACTCTATGGAGTGCAATGGCAGGTCAACTGGTAACATATATACAAACATATATCACACATAATTATATATATACACTCTCTCTCTCTCTCTCTCTCACACACACACACACACACACACACTTATATATATATATATACATATATATATATATACATATACGTATATATATATATATACACATTTACATACACTTATATATATATATGCATGAACACAAGCACCTATATATGCTCATATATATACATATGTATATGTATATATATACATATATGTATATAAAGAGAGAGAGAGGGAAAGGGAACGAGAGAGTGGGATGTATATATATATATATATATATATATATACAGACACACACACACACATACACACACCCACACACACACACACTTATATATATATGTGTGTGTGTGTATAGATATATACATATGTACTAAGTGAGTGTATAGTGCATAGCAGTTGAACTGTTAATAATTGTTTCTACTTTAGGCACAAGGCCAGCAATCACCCAGTGCATTACTGGTACTTTATTTTATCGACCCCGTAAGGATGAAAGGCAAAGTTAACCTCGGCGGGATTTGAACTCAGAATGGCAAGGGCCGTAACTCTATGCGTCAAAGTATGGCGTCCGACTCTCTACCGATACTGCCAATCCACTGGCCATTTGAACTGTTAATAATGGTAACTGGTATCAATTCTTCTGTTATGTGAATCAGAACAAATTTTTATGAACTCCTCGCCAGCAACTAGCTAAGCTGTCAACGCGTGTGGGCTAACCTAGTGCAAAATAACTTGAACCTAAAATATATTATAACCAGCAACAATGTACCTTACATTCTTCTTTGCATACTAATGCTCACATATACAGAGGCACAGACACACACATACTCATACACACACACACAGACTCAAAGCCACTTCTACAACAAACATATATACACAAACGTATACACAAATTTGTTTTGTCTCTATACTCATATATTACATATAAAACATACATATATGTGTGTGTATATATATATATATATATATATATATATATATATATACACATACTTACACACACACACATATATATATGCATATATATATATATATATATATATATGTGTGTGTGTGTGTGTGTGTGTGTGTGTGTGTGTGTGTGTGTGTGTGTGTGTGTGCATGTATGCATACATATTTATCCATATATAAATGAATATATATGTATCTATCTATCTCTCTCTATATATATATATATATGTATATCTCTCTCTATATATATATATATATATATATATATATATGTATAGTGACGAAACATAAGTCTATTGCATGAACTCATAATCCTTTATTTACTGCTATATATATATATATATTTCGATGATAGCCATTGAATGGCTATGACCTCATCAGGCAGTTAGTCAGTTCTTAGATATGCCAGCTCTGTGTTTATAGTGTTGATGGTATCAGAGCCTTGGGACATATACATTCTAGGGCGCGCAATATATATATATATATATATATAAAATATTAAAAAAATAATGAATAAAACAATGAAACAGTTCCTTATATTAAACAAAAAAAGTTCATTATTTAACGATCGTTTCTAGGACATATATGTGTAAGAATTGGTATGCATATTCAACAGATCTATGTACAAAATTATACAAAATTATACAAATTATCAAATATAATATACATACATATATATCTATATATATATATATATATATATATATATATATATATATATATATATATATATATATATATATATATATATATATATATATATATATATATATATACCATGTAGTATATTTCAATGGTGTTAAACTATTATATTCTTACATACATTGATTGATCGACCTGATTTTCTGCGTGGTAATACGTGCAAGCTTTTACATACATATACACACACTCTAACACAGTCTCGCACATACATACATACACACATAAGCAAAAATATAGACGGATCCATATGGACATATGCTACACATAAATCAAATGAGTGTATACAAACATTCACATACATGGTACTTACAGTGATGTTCATATTCATATATGCATTTGGTTACAACTGTATTTGCACATATATACACCCGACACCATTCCCCTTACTTGCAATTATCCTAAAATATACACATACTTATATATATATTCATAAATATATATTTAAGCATGTAAACATCCGCGCATACATGCACACCAACATAGACTCACACACATATATATATATATATATATATATATATATATATATATATATATATATATATATATATATATATATATACATATATATATATATATATATATATATATACAGAAAGAGAGAAATAGCGAACTTTATACGTTTACACACATATACGCATGCATATATACATATATATATATATATACATGTATATACAAATATATACATACATCTATACATGTATACAATACATGCATACATACACAAATATATATATACATATATATACATATATATATATATATATATATACATCCATAAATACATAAATACATATATACATATATAAATACATACATAAATACATAAATACATACATATATACATCATTACATACATATATGCAAAAATACATATATATATATATAAACATACATATATACGTACATACATACATACGTACGTACATACGTACTTACATACAATCATAAATACATAAATACATATATACATATATAAATACATACGTAAATACATAAATACATACATACATACACCATTACATACATATATGCAAAAATACATATATATATATTAACATAACAGATTAAAGTTTAAGCAAAGAATCGCTGCTTTCACCCTTAACGGGATCTTCTGAAACTAACAAAGTCAATCTGCCAGATTGACTTTGTTAGTTTCAGAAGAACCCCTTCAGGGTGAAAGCAGCGATTCTTTGCTTAAACTTCAATCTGTTATTTTAATAAATATTTGCTCTACAGTTCTTATATATTTGATATATATTTATCCTTATCGAGCCCTCTCTGGATTTTAGTCTTCAAATTTATTATTATTACTATACATATATATATAAACACATACATATATACATACATACATACATACATACATACATACATACATACATACATACATACATACATACATACATACAAATCCAGTATCCAAGATACACCTTTAGCTTCATACCCATCATTATTGGTGTTACGGGTTATATACCAACCCGCTTGGACCAAAGTATGACCGAACTTGGATTTGCGGACAAAAAGCGCAGCTCCCTAATTCATAGTCTACAAATGGCTGCGATAGCTGGCACCTTCAAAATATGCAAAACATTCTTGCGATTCAAGGGATGACAATTTCTTTTCTTTTACAACCTTGCCACCAGGAAGGTGGCCGGTCAAAAAAATATACTCGAAATTAAGAGAAAGAGAAAACATATATATAGTGGCTGCCAACTCGTTTTCGAGTACGACCACTACTTTATATCCATGTAGGAGAACCCCTACCGATGCGCTGAACGAGTGTGACTTTGTAGTCCAGCCAGCGACTTGAAAACTCTGTTACAAACACTACACTTGTGACAATTATTGACACATAGTGCTCGGCCCATGGTACCATGTGACGACAAGTGCAGAGAGATCTCCAGATATAAAGCAATGCCTGTACATGCATACATACATACATACATACATACATACATACATGCATACATGCATACATGCATACATGCATACATACATACATACATACATACATACATACATACATACATACATACATGCATACATGCATACATACATACATACATACATACATACATACATAAAATATGTGTAAAGAGTTGTTATACAGGCAATATATCGTCATAATTACAAATACAGAGCAAGACTTTTCCACAAATAACCAAAGCGTACGGACATGTTTTCCATAATATATTTCTAACGTTGCCACTGTTAAAGTCACCATCAGCAGTAAAATGTAATGAAATTTAACAGAAACTTCCAGTCCCTCCACACTTCCTTAAATAACCTCTTAACATTCCCATCCTGCCTAGCTATCGCGTCTAGTTTCTTTTTCGACATTTTTATTTCAACTTTTCTTAATCTTGTCTTCCATTTTGTTTTCTTCGTTTTACTCTGTTTTATCTCTTTTCCCACGTCCATGTATGTTCTTTATTTAAATACACTCCAGGAAATACTTCCCTTACCATGTATATGCATATGTATATATGTATATACACGTATATGCATATGTGTATATGTATACTCACACGTGCTTGTATATACATAGATAAAGACACACACACACACACATATATATAGTGAGTTTGTGTGTTTGTATGAATGTGGATATATATATATATATATATATATATATATATATATATATACATACACATACGTATTTGTATATATATATTTCTATATCTTTATGCGTCTATATATGTGAATGTGTCTGGTGTACGTTTAAATATATATATATATATATATATATATATATATATATATATATTCGCATTTATACATTTATCCCTCTATATATTTATTCACACGCATATATATAGAGAGAGAGAGAGTGAGAGAGAGAGTGAGAGAGAGAGGGGGGAGAGAGGGTGTAGCAGCCATTGAGGGTGTGTGAAAAGTGCTACAAATAAGTAGAAGGCGTGAGTACACAGCGTTTTGTTGTATATAAGCAAACTCGATGTTTCATTTTCTGCATATATACAAAGAGGTCAGGTGTGTTTAGCAAGTATGTGTGACGTCCAATGAAACTGTTATTGTGTATGTATGTACGCACGTATACATGTGTATATACATGTATGCATGTATATATGTATCTATACATGTATGTATATATGTATCTATACATGTATGTATGTTTTTTCATGCATGTATGCATGTATGTTTATTTGTGTTTGTGTATGTATAAGAATGTGTGTGTGTAGGTATTTTTATGTTTATATATGTTTGTATGTATGTATGTATGTATATATGTATATATATGTATGTTTACAGCCATATATAGGCGTATGTGCATGCACGTATGTATGTATTCTTTTTTTTTTGTATATATGTACATGTATGCATTTACATGCATGTATGCATGTACATGTATGTATGTATATATGTATGTATATATGTATGTATGTATATATATGTATACATATGTATGTATGTATATATGTATGTATGTATATATATATATATGTAATATATATGTATGCATGTATATATATGTATATATATATATATGTGTATATATGTATATATGTATATATGTATGTATGTATATATGTGTATGTATGTATGTATGTATATATATGTATGTATGTATATATGTATGTATATATGGATGTATGTATGTATATGTATGTATGTACGTATGTATGTATGTATGTATGTATGTGTGTATATATGTATGTATATATGGATGTATGTATGTATGTATATGTATGTATGTATGTACGTATGTATGTATGTATGTGTGTATATATGTATGTATATATGGATGTATGTATGTGTATGTATGTATGTATGCATGTATGTATGTATGTATGTATGTATGGGCAAAGGAGCTCTTAAGAGTCAATGGCCATCCAAAATCACCGGGAGAGATGACCCCTTAGCCTTTGTCAAGGCAGAATTCTAGGAGAAGGAAAACTCTGATATAACACCTGCAACCCTGATGGTATCCAATGATGTTGACTTGTTCTTCTTTTTGGTAAATATCATCTTGGTTAAGAGAGTGGGACTGGCTTTGTGCAGTGCCTTTGCTCACTATAAAAGCTTCACGGCACAGGCATTGCTTTATATCTGGAGATCTCTCTGCACTTGTCATCACATGGTACCATGGGCCCAGCACTATGTGTCAATAATTGTCACAGGTGTAGTGTTTGTACCAGAGTTTTCAAGTCGCTGGCTGGACTAAAAAGTCACAGTCGTTCAGCGCATCGGTAGGGGTTCTCCTACATGGATATAAAGTAGTGGCCGTACTCGAAAACGAGTTGGCAGCCACCATGTATGTAAAGGCTGACCCATCAGTCCACGTGTCCATACGTCTGCAGTGGAAGATGGTAGAAGGAGGAGGAGGGTGGCACGTGTGGGGGGGGGGGGGCGACTAACGTAGAAAGGACATCCGGTCGTGTCGTAATGGCGGCCAACGTCACAGCTCATCAGCTCTACCAGTTATGGCGTTCATTACAGCAGGCAAGGAACTTTTTAGTTGTGGCGGTGTCTAGGTTAGTGAGGTAGAGAGGGTAGGGACCGGTATAGAGGGGGGGGGGGGATTCGGGAATTGGGAAAAGTGTGGAATTAGGAGGAAGATGAGTGAAAGAGTTTGGGAAAAGAGGAATAGTGAGAAAGACAAGAGAGAGAACGAGAGAGTGATGCTGAGATAGAGATAGAGATAGAGATAGAGAGATAGAGAGAGCGAGAGAGAGAGAGAGAGAGAGAGAGAGAGAGAGAGAGAGAGAGAGAGAGAGAGAAGCTAGGAAAGGTACTGAGAGAGAAGCAGACAGAAGGAGAACGTGAGAAACACAGAGAAAGTGAGAGAGAGAGAGAGAGAGAGAAAGAGAGGGAGAGGGAGATAGAGAGAGAGAAAGTATGTGAGAAAGACAGAGAGAGATAGCATGACATACATAGAGAGTTTGGGATAGTTAAAACGTTAGCGAAGAGAGAGAATGCGAGAGAGATAGAAAGGCAAGAAAAGCAAGATGTTGTTTAGAGAAAGACATACATAGAACATTGGAGTGAGTGTGATACAAAGACAGAGAGAATGAAAGAGAGAGGGGAAGAGAGAGCGAGACAGAAATGGGATAGAAAGAGAAAGAGCAGGAAAGAAAGAGATAGAGAACTAAAGAAAAAGAGAGAGAGCTTGAAAGAAAGAGATAGTGAGAGCGACAAAAAGAGAAGAAATGGGGGAGAGAGGAGAGAAAGAATGTGTGGAGGTTATAAACTTGAAGAGAATCAAGTAAAAAAACTTCAAAAAACCTCACATGTAACTGGACATACATCTATATATTCAGCCTTTTTCATCAAAACAGAGCCAGAAAGATGGAAGATATTGGGGTGGGATATATAAAGGAGAAGACGGTCAATAAATGTTTTAAATAATCGAACAAAGAGGGTGAAATACAGCTGAGTATATAGCGGACAAATGACCTCACTGCCTCCATCTCTCTCGCTCTCCCCATATGTCACTATTATAAGTAAATGGGGCCCATGCGCTGACCGCCCTGCGACCCCGCCGGACAGATTAGAGAAGGAGCTTCGCCGGAGGATGGTAAAGAGAGGTGTGGGAAGAGATATTTCAGCTTGCGCGGCTCACACCTGGGGATAGGCAACTCTGTACCAATGGTGATGTGTAGGGAGCTGGTTCTAGGGGGCCAGGACATCAGAACTTCCAGATGACTGGAACAGACCGCTTATGATATTGTTGACCATTCCACGGACTCTAGGACTTTTAATGTAGTTCAGGGAGATTCAGATGGATGTATTGTGTGGCTGGGATAACTCTTTGGAGTAAGAGGTAGAATTCCTTAGTGCCAGCTATGGGAATCGAACTAACAACCTGACGGCAACAAACCGAACAATTCTCATAAAACCTCGCACTTAAAAGTAAAATAAAAGAACAATCTAGAACAACTACAACAACATCAAATGACAGATCTCTGGTTTCAGTATGTATCTAAAACTGCCTCTCTCTCAGTATCTAGCTATGGCTCGCTCTGTCTGCCTTTCGCTCTCTCCCTCTCTCTCTGATTCTATATCTCTCGTTCTCTACAGCATGAGACACTGCAACGGCTTTGTCAGATCTTTACACAGACACACAGACACAATAGACAAGCAGTGACACATAAAACTCCATGTGTGCATACATACATATATACAACTACACATACAAACACACACACATACACAAACAAACACTTATAGATAGATAGATAGATAGATAGATAGATAGATAGATAGATAGATAGATAGATAGATAGATAGATAGATAGATAGATAGATAGATAGATAGATAGATACGTGTGTGTGTCTGTGTGTATGTATGTGTATCGAATTTACAGCTCTGTTCTATTAAAGATTCGCTCACTATAGTTATTATTTTGTGATCAAGTCTCATAAAGAAATGCGAGAGGGTTACGTATGACTGTGAAACTGTAGACAGCATGTGTGAATATATAAGGGGGACAACTACAGACAGTTATAAGTAGTCTGGTCAATCTAATAATGGGAATATATAAAGACAGCTGCTGTTATGTATGTTCTGTGTGTTATGTGTTCTTACTGACTTGTTTCGGTGTCTCCTGGATATTGCACGCTTAGTAGCTGTCCTGAAACTTAAGTGCACTTGTATGTATGTATGTATATATGTAACATGTGCTTACGCCCTGCTTTAAGTTTCCCTATTTATATATAGATATATATATATATATCTGCCATGGTTATATAGCTCCTAATTGAATGGACGGAAGCATGGGTGGCTTGTTGCTGTAATGCTAACACATTCGTCCGACAAACCAGAGATGTGAGTTCATGTCCCATGTACGTCAATACTCATCGTTTTTTTCCATTCAGAGGTTTTTTGGAAATCCCTCCTAACAGACAAACTCTAGTTAGTCAAATACGGCGTAAGCACATATTACTACCTAATTTTCAAATTTGCTAGCCGTTTCTAAACAAGGCCTGCTTTGTGTCTCCCTATATATGTATATATATAGAGAGAGAGGGTGGGGGGATTATAAGCACATATCAAAAGTTTAACCAAACAGATCTTGCTTTCACCTAACTGGGATCATATTTTTTAATGCTTAATATATAATTATATATATATATATATATATATATATATATATAATACGATATTAACAATGGAAACTATATTTATAAAACCATATTTATTTCATTATACATATTTCAAGGACAACCAAGTTAAATTATGGTGTGCTTTCATCAGATAAAATATAATATAGAGCAGTTTTATAAATAAATATTGACATACCCTTAAAGAATGCAACCATTACTGTTGGAAGCTCCCGGATATATATATATATATATATATATATATAACGAAGGAAATGTGGTAAGGAACCAGGTGGACCATAACGCACCAAAGTACTCTATACTTAGGGTAGTAGAGTGGGTAATAGGAACGACTAGGACCCCGACGGCTGAGCTCAAGCCGTTTCGACGGCTAATTCTGGACAGAATTGAGTCCAGAATTAGCCGTCGAAACGGCTTGAGCTCAGCCGTCGGGGTCCTACTCGTTCCTATATATATATATATATACAACAATTATCCTGTCTTCTCTAGATTCTGGTACTTGTAATTATTACTACTACTATATATATATATATATATATGTGTGTGTCTGTGTGTGTATAAAAGAGTGAAAAATAACACTGATCAGCTATACAGTAGGGTTTATTCCAAATATTAACAAATGTTTCATTGATCCGGTGTTTCTAAAAAATCGCTATCTGTAGTGTTACTATGACAATTGGTTTTAAGTACAGTTATCCCCAGACAAATTGTCAAAATACTCTCTGTCTATATATATATGCAACGCGTGTTTCAGCTTCCCTTAGATCCAGACTAGAAAATATGCCTCATACCTATAGGTGTATCAAAGCACCCGGCTTCTCCCTAATGTAGTACTTGGGTAATGCTCAGCCACTTTAATTTCTCCAGTATGCTCTCCCGTTGATTGAATCACCTATAGCACTCGTAGGACGGAAATGACGCAATTACAACAATATTCAGATACACACATCATCATCATCATCATCATCATCATCATCATCATTTTACGTCCGCTTTTCCTGCTTTCAAGGGTGGCGGGTCCTATTCAGCACAGAATCTCACCACTTGTCACACATAAATACATATTCACATACATAAACACATACATACATAAGCACACACATACATACGTACACACATAAAAACACATGCACACACATGCACACACAAATATACACTCATATATATATACATAAACATCCATACACACATATATATATATATATACGCACACATACACATATATATATATACATACACACACATACACACACACGTACTCACATACACACACACATATATAGATACATACATATATAGATACACACACATATATAGATACATACACACACATATACACACACATATACACACATACATATATACACATATATACATCCATACACACATTTACACGCACATACACACACATGCATATACACACACACACACATACACACATATACACACATACACACATATACATACACATATACACACATATGTACATCCATACAACTATCGACAACACAGTTTTACGCAATATTAATATTGATTACATAACATAGCTTTTTCTGTTTATCTTTTCCCCACTATTTATCAATAATCATGGAAGGTTCTGCTTAAAATTCATGTGAATCTCACAAATTACCTCCAATGCATATTTTATCAGTTTTTTTTTATGATTTTATGACGATTTTTTGGTTTTAATATTCCAGGTTTTTTTTCTACACTCTAATAATTTTCTTCACAATTTTTTTCATTTTTTCCTTCTGCTTCATTTCCGTCATAAGATTCTTTTTTTTTTTTATTATTGCTTCTTCCTTCTCCTACTCATTCTCCTTCTTCGCCTTGTCTTCTTCTTCTTTTTCTTTTTCTTCTTCTTCTTCTTCTTCTTCTTCTTCTTCTCCGTCTTCTTCTTCTTCTTCTTTTCTCCATCTTCTTTTTTTTCTTTTTCTTTTTTTCTTTTTCTTCTTCCTCTTCTTCTTTTTTTCTTTTTCTTCTTCTTCTTCTTCTTCTTCTTCTTCTTCTTTTCCGTCTTCTTCTTCTTCTTCTCCGTCTTCTTCTTCTTTTTCTCCTTCTTCTTCTTCACCATCATTCTTATAGCTGTAGTTTCCAGTTCATGTAAAACTAATTAGGTTCCAATGAAAGGAAGGTTTCAGTGATACAAATTGGGAGGTTTCTCCCTCGTCAGCTTTTCATCCAAAATCTCTCTCTCTCTCTCTCTCTCTCTCTCTCTCTCTCTCTCTCTCTCTCTCTCTCTCTCTCTCTCTCTCTATTTATCTATCTGTCTTTCTATCTAACTGTCTATATATCTACCCATCTATCTATCTATCTATCTTTTCTCTATCGCTCTCTCTCTCTCTCTATGTATATATATATATATATATATATATATATATATATATATATATATATATATATATATATATATATATATATATATATATATTTAAAAATCCGTGTGTGCGTGTGGATTTATTTATTTTATATTAACACTCACGCACGTATACACGCTTATATTTGTATGTATGTATTTATATGGAAACCTACAAACCTGGTGTAGCGGTTCCACAGATTGGAAGTTGTATGTGTCGAAAATAAATTCCTGTTCTTTATTCTGTATCTATATATATAGCAATATATACCAATAAATAATTATAAATAACTATATATAACTATGTTTATATTTTGGTCTATCGAAAAACTCATATCTCTTTTTCTCTCCTTGAATAATTTCCAAGATTCCTTTGGAAAAGTATCGTGAATTTCTCAAAGCATCCAAATACTTATGAAGTTGCAGGATGATATGCCTGTTAATTCTGAATTTTGAATGAAAAAAAAATCATAAAGGGGAAGTGAGAAAAAAACACCGAGGGAAATTTACAGGAAAAATATATTCTGCTATATATAATAAATGATGGAAGTTATATATATTTTTAAATAATTTTCCATGAGAGTAACTTGCGATTAAATCTAAGAGATATATAGTTCTAACGTAAGAAAATTATAGAGATATATTTCAATTCTATCAATCTATGTATATAGGTATTTATATATATATATATATATATATGGCGTGAGGTATGTGCGTATGCTTATGTGCGTTCATTTGCGGTAGTTTGAGCGAAATAACTAATAAATCTGTGGATATCAGAAAATTAGAATTTAAGATATATACCAAAATATTCTTTGGATATGAATGTAAAGGAATTCTTTCAGTAGATAACAATAATTCATATTGATCGAACACGCGCACATAGAGAGTGGGGGAGAGAGAGAGAGCAAGAGAGAGAGAGAGAGAGAGAGAGAGAGAGAGAGAGAGAGAGAGAGAGAGAGAGAGAGAGAGAGAGAGAGAGAGAAAGGTCTTTAGAATCACTTAAATTGATCCTGATATTTGAAAGGTTCATATTTGGGGCAGAAAAAAAATTGCTGCTTGATATATGTTAAATAAAATGTGTGATAGAGCCCTAGAAAGCACTACAGTGACGATTTCTGGTTTCAACTCAAGCAGACTGTTAGTCTGGTCCTAGTTGCCAAATAACAAGACAATCAATAAGTTAAATGTCGGTAGAATAAAAAGCAATTGAACTGAAGAAAAAAATAAAAAGATAACACTGACATGAACAATATTTTACCCAACAATAAAGAATGTATCTAAGAAGGTCTGTCGTAATTTTTAGAGTTTTCGGTTAAGATCAAGCCGTGAGTTTCATTGCCAGTGGTGTGTTTTTTTCTTGAGCAAGTAACTTTATTACACATTGCTCCAGCTGAGTTATATTTGTCATTTAAATGCCCTCAAATGCCATTCACCCTGTCAATGGGAATCTCCTTCTGATCTCTGTTAATGTTGAACGTGTTTGGGAAAGGCTAAGCCATTTGCACGTTAATTTCACAAGCAAGATATTCCGCTGTTTATTCAACTGGAACATTTGTTGTCTGAACCTACGAAGGGTGAAGAACACGGGGAAAATTTCTTAAATGCGTTTTCTACAGATAATAATACAAACATGAATTCAAGAGATTTAATCATAATTCATATTTTATATATGTATATATGGACCCGGAAGTGTTGGTGGATTCGTAGGGGCGCTGTAGCATCTAATGGATTGATAGGGACAATGTTTTAAACTAGCAGGGCCCATCCTCACTCCAGTTTATAACAACATAGATTTCTTATAGAAGAGAGATAAAGAGAGAGAGAGAGAGAGAGAGAGAGAGAGAGAGAGAGAGAGAGAGAGAGAGAGAGAGAGAGAGAAGTGAGTGAGAGAGAGAGAGAGAGAAAGTAAGCGAGAGAGGGAGAATACAGAGAAAGTGGGAAAGACATAAAGGAAGAAGAAACCCAAGTACTGAACTTTTGTTTCGACCACTAAATGATGAATGGCAAAGTTGACCTCGGCAGTATTTGAACTGCGAGTTCAGAGACCTGGAAATAATACCGCAATGAATTCAACCCACTCTTCTATTAACTCTGCCATTTCACCGCATAATATTTCATCTTAATTCACAAAAGGGCTCAACAAAATTGTACAAATAATTATACATATTTCGGTACTGCGACATAAGTTTCTAGTAAGGGGTGAAAAAAAAAACATTGGAAAATAAATCGAACATACAATATTAAATAACATACAAATACACAGCCTCATAAATAATTCTATAAACTCTATAATATATACACTAATAATGTATCTCTCTCTCTCTCTCTCTCTCTCTCTCTCTCTCTCTCTCTCTCTCTCTCTCTCTCTCTCTCTCTCGCTCTCTCTCTCTCTCTCTCTCTCTATATATATATATATATATATATATATATATATATATATATATATATATATACATGAATATATATATACATGAATATATATGTGTTTGTGTAATATATATAGATATACATACATACATTTATGGCTATGTATCTGTGCATATATATGTGTGAGAGAGAAAGTATTGTGTATATATATATATTTTTTTTTTTCATTGCAAACTCTCATTTTATTGATAACTTATTTCATGAAAACTACGTTTGATTTTTTTGTTCTTGCTGTTGTTGTTGATGTTAAGTCTTATTGTTTTACTGCTGCTGTAGTTGTTGTTTAGTACTATAGTTAATGTTTTTGTTATTGCTTTTGTTGATTTTATTGTTGCTGTTGTTGCTGTTATTGTTGTTGTTGTTGTTGGTGGTGTTGTTGTTGTATAAAAACGTGTTTTTTTTTTCTTCTTTCTACTTTTACTTCTTTCTTTCTCTCTATTTCTTCATCAATGTATTCTTGTTTATCTTTCTTTCTTCTTTCTCCGCTGTCTTCCTTTTTTTCTTTCTTTCTTTATCTTGTTATTCTTATTTTACATTACTATCCTACCTATTGTTCTTTTATTGTATGTTGTTGTTGTTGTTGTTGTTGTTGGTCTTCTTCTTCTTCTTCTTCTTCTTCTTCTTCTTCTTCTAATTATCATTATTATTGGCAGTATCGGTAGAGCGTCGGACACCCTGCTTCGCGGTATATAGTTACGATCCTTTTATGTTCTGAGTTCAAATCCAGCCAAGGTTAACTTTGACTTTCATCCTTATGGGGTCGATAAAATAAAGTACCAGTAATGTACTTGGATCGATTTAATTGACATTCCCTTGCCCCTCTTCCAAAATTGTTGGCCTTGTTCCTAAATCAGATATTTTTATTTGGCAGCATCGGTTAAATGCAGCCGAGGTTAATTTTGCCTTTCATCCTTACGGGGTCGAGAAAATAAAGTACCAGTAATGTACTGAGTAATTGCTGACCTTGTGCCAAAAGTAGAAACAATTATATGTTATATGTATAGTAGCCCTACCAATGATCTGTATATCAATTACTATAGTAGAGGTATGATATATATACTATCCCTACCAGGGATCTATATAGTATCCCTACCAGTCCACCATTACTATAGTAGAGGTATGATATATATACTATCCCTACCAGGGATCTATATAGTATCCCTACCAGTCCACCATTGCTATAGTAGAGGTATGATATATATACTATCCCTACCAATGAACTATATAGTAGCCCTACCAGTCCACCATTGCTATAGTAGAGGTATGATATATATACTATCCCTACCAATGAACTATATAGTAGCCCTACCAGTCCACCATTGCTATAGTAGAGGTATGATATATATACTATCCCTACCAATGAACTATATAGTAGCCCTACCAGTCCACCATTGCTATAGTAGAGGTATGATATATATACTATCCCTACCAATGAACTATATAGTAGCCCTACCAGTCCACCATTGCTATAGTAGAGGTATGATATATATACTATCCCTACCAATGAACTATATAGTAGCCCTACCAGTCCACCATTGCTATAGTAGAGGTATGATATATATACTATCCCTACCAGTCCACCATTGCTATAGTAGAGGTATGACATATATACTATCCCTACCAGTGAACTATATACTATCCCTACCAGTCCACCATTGCTATAGTAGAGGTATGATATATATACTATCCCTACCAGTCCACCATTGCTATAGTAGAGCTATGATATATATACTATCCCTACCAATGAACTATATAGTATCCCTACCAGTCCACCATTGCTATAGTAGAGCTATGATATATATACTATCCCTACCAATGAACTATATAGTATCCCTACCAGTCCACCATTGCTATAGTAGAGGTATGATATATATACTATCCCTACCAATGAACTATATAGTATCCCTACCAGTCCACCATTGCTATAGTAGAGGTATGATATATATACTATCCCTACCAGTCCACCATTGCTATAGTAGAGCTATGACATATATACTATCCCTACCAGTGAACTATATACTATCCCTACCAGTCCACCATTGCTATAGTAGAGGTATGATATATATACTATCCCTACCAGTCCACCATTGCTATAGTAGAGCTATGATATATATACTATCCCTACCAGTCCACCATTGCTATAGTAGAGCTATGATATATATAGTATCCCTACCAGTCCACCATTGCTATAGTAGAGCTATGATATATATAGTATCCCTACCAGTCCACCATTGCTATAGTAGAGCTATGATATATATAGTATCCCTACCAGTCCACCATTGCTATAGTAGAGCTATGATATATATAGTATCCCTACCAGTCCACCATTGCTATAGTAGAGCTATGATATATATAGTATCCCTACCAGTCCACCATTGCTATAGTAGAGCTATGATATATATAGTATCCCTACCAGTCCACCATTGCTATAGTAGAGGTATGATATATATAGTATCCCTACCAGTCCACCATTGCTATAGTAGAGCTATGATATATATAGTATCCCTACCAGTCCACCATTGCTATAGTAGAGGTATGATATATATAGTATCCCTACCAGTCCACCATTGCTATAGTAGAGCTATGATATATATAGTATCCCTACCAGTCCACCATTGCTATAGTAGAGCTATGATATATATAGTATCCCTACCAGTCCACCATTGCTATAGTAGAGCTATGATATATATAGTATCCCTACCAGTCCACCATTGCTATAGTAGAGCTATGATATATATAGTATCCCTACCAGTCCACCATTGCTATAGTAGAGCTATGATATATATAGTATCCCTACCAGTCCACCATTGCTATAGTAGAGGTATGATATATATAGTATCCCTACCAGTCCACCATTGCTATAGTATGAGTATGATCACCTTAGTGTTAAAGAATTTATATATTCACACTTTAATTGAACGTTTGTTGGACCTGTTCCAGTTCCTAGTTCCATTCCTAATTTTTATAACTCCCTGGCCACTTCCATTACAACAAAACACTTTTTATATTTGCTCTTATTTGTTCTAGTAGTTCTTGTTGTCGTCGTTGGTGTCGTTGTTGTTGATGTTGTTGTTGACGTTGTTGTTGTTGGTGTTGGTGTTGCTGTCGTTGTTGTTGATGTTGTTGTTGTTGTTGGTGTT
This sequence comes from Eledone cirrhosa, assembly GCA_964016885.1. Classification (NCBI taxonomy): domain Eukaryota; kingdom Metazoa; phylum Mollusca; class Cephalopoda; order Octopoda; family Eledonidae; genus Eledone; species Eledone cirrhosa. The sequence goes on from OZ024751.1 coordinate 39,129,162, forward strand.
GCTGTCGTTGTTGTTGATGTTGTTGGTGTTGCTGTCGTCGTTGTTGTTGTTGGTGTTGGTGTTGCTGTCGTTGTTGTTGATGTTGTTGTTGTTGTTGTTGGTGTTGCTGTCGTTGTTGTTGATGTTGTGGTTGTTGGTGTTGCTGTTGTTGTTGTTGATGTTGTTGTTGTTGGTGTTGCTCTCGTTGGTGTTGCTGTTGTTGTTGTTGTTGTTGTTGTTGGCGTTGCTGTTGTTGTTGTTGTTGTCGTCGTTGTTGTTCTTGTGGTGATGTGTTAGTGTTAGTGATGGTGGTTGTGGTTGTGTTGATGCTGGTATTGGTAATGGTGTTGGTGCAGGTAGTAGTGGTATTGGTTGTGGTGGTGTTAGTGGAGGTGGTGGTGTTGGTGGTGGTGTTGGTGTTGGTGGTAGTTGTATTGGAGGTGGTGTTAGTGGAGGTGGTGGTGCTAGTTAGGGTGGTGGAGGTGCTAGTTGTATTGAAGGTGGTGGTGCTGGTTAGGGTGGTGTCGGTGGTAGTTGTATTGAAGGTGGTGTTAGTGGAGGTGGTGGTGCTGGTTAGGGTGGTGTTGGTGGAGGTGGTAGTTGTATTGGTTGTAGTGATGTTGGTGGTGGTGGAGATGGTAGTTGTATTGGCTGTGGTGTTGGTGTTGGTGTTGGAGGTGGTGGTGCTGGTTAGGGTGGTGTTGGTGTTAGTGGAGGTGGTGGTGCTGGTTAGGGTGGCGTTGGTGGTAGTTGTATTGATGGTGGTGTTAGTGGAGGTGGTGGTGCTGGTTAGGCTGGTGATGGTGGTAGTTGTATTGGAGGTGGTGTTAGTGGGGGTGGTGGTGCTGGTTACGGTGGCGTTGGTGGTAGTTGTATTGGAGGTGGTGTTAGTGGGGGTGGTGGTGCTGGTTAGGGTGGCGTTGGTGGTAGTTGTATTGATGGTGGTGTTAGTGGAGGTGGTGGTGCTGGTTAGGCTGGTGATGGTGGTAGTTGTATTGGAGGTGGTGTTAGTGGAGGTGGTGGTGCTGGTTAGGGTGGTGTCGGTGGTAGTTGTATTGGAGGTGGTGTTAGTGGGGGTGGTGGTGCTGGTTACGGTGGCGTTGGTGGTAGTTGTATTGGAGGTGGTGTTAGTGGGGGTGGTGGTGCTGGTTAGGGTGGCGTTGGTGGTAGTTGTATTGGAGGTGGTGGGGTTGGTGGAGATGGTAGTTGTATTGGAGGTGGTAGTTGTATTGGTGCTGGTGTTGGTGGAGGTGGTAGTTGTATTGGAGGTGGTGGGGTTGGTGGAGGTGGTAGTTTTATTGGAGGTGGTGGGGTTGGTGGAGGTGGTAGTTGTATTGGAGGTGCTGGTGTTGGTGGAGGTGGTAGTTGTATTGGAGGTGCTGGGATTGGTGGAAGTGGTAGGTGTATTGGAGGTGGTGGGGTTGGTGGAGGTGGTAGTTGTATTGGAGGTGGTGGGGTTGGTGGAGGTGGTAGTTGTATTAGTGCTGGTGTTGGTGGAGGTGATGGTGTTGGTTTGTAGTTTACTTTTATTTCTTGTAATATCTCTCATAATTTCACTTGCCAAAGCCTTTAGTAGGTTTTTTGGGGTGTTTTTTATATCTTATTTCATCTTCATTTTCTTATAATCTTCTTTATTTTTTTGTCTAGTTGTTACAATTTTTTTATCTTTTATCTCAAGAATTCATTCTTACTTTTATCATTATTTTACTATCTTTTTTTATTTATATATATTATTTATTTACTATAGTTTCTATCATTTATTATATTTTTTGTTACGTTTGTTATTATCATCGTCATTATTATTATTATTATTATTATAATTATTATTATTATTATTATTATTATTACTGTTGTTGGTGGTGGTGTTGTTATTGTGGGTGGTGGTGTTGTTATTATTGTTATTGTTATTATTATTATCATTATTATTAATGTTGTTGGTGTTGTTGATGGTGTTGTTGTTGTTGCTGCTGTTGTAGTTGTTGTTGGTGTTATTAGTATTATTATTATCTTGTTTATTTTCTCAACGAGGGAGATTGATAAGTTTCCCGTCTGATGCAACTGTCATATCAATCAAAACCCAGTCATTGGATTTACTGCTTTACAGGCCGTCTTTCTTTGCCAACTATTTCCTTGTTTCATGTTGTTGTTGATACTGATGATGGTGATGATTGCTTGTACTTACAATGCTGCTGCTAAAGATGATGATGTTGGTGCTGATGGTGATGCTGCTGCTGCTGCTGCTGCTGCTGCTGCTGCTGCTGCTGA
>OZ024751.1:39136405-39141405 GCA_964016885.1 Eledone cirrhosa
ATAAGGACATTTGGGGAGAAATAGTAAAGTTCATTTGTGTATGAGTTGAGATATAATACAAACACCTGTAATATACTGGTGCTAATTAATTTAACAATCTTACCGCCCACTTCTAAGATTGTGATACCTGTGGGCCAATGAAGCAATAATGATAAGAATAGAGATGTTTTTTGTGACGAGACAAGAGGAGAGGGGACAGTAGATAGAATTGAACAAGATTTATGTCAGGAAACTTTTAACAAATCAGAGGAGATTCTGGCTACATTAAGTTAGCTCAGAATAAAGAAAGACCCGTAAGAGACACACACAAACACACATACAGATATACAGACAGACATAGACACACAGGCACACCCATACATACACAGATACATACACATACACACAGACACACACATACAGACACACAGAGACACACTTACAGACACACACATACAGACACATACAGACACACACATACAGACACATACATACACAGACAGACGCAGGTAGACATACATATCGATACATACACACATATATATATATATATATATATACAGATGCACACATATATATATACACACACACAAACATACAAAGAGATACATAGAAATATAACCAACATTAAATCTCTGACTAAAGAGAGATGCACATTCATAAACAGAGGATGAAGTATTATTTAAGAAACAAATAGAACAAATAGACACGTTATTTTTTGTTGCCGATTTTTACCTTTCTTACTTATTTGTGTTTTTGTGTTTCTTTAATATGAATATACTGGAAAAGAATAATGTTGAATATTGCAAGAAAGAATAGAAGAAATCTTTTAGTTTGACATATTGGAAATAAACGAAAAATATAAAAAGCGTCAGACGTTTACAGAATTAGCAAATAAAGGGGAGAGACATAAAATAAATAAAAAAAAACAGAGACTGAACTGTTGCTATAAAGTATTGTCTGAATGGAAATATATAATACTAAATAAATATATAGACAGACAGACATAACATCACTAACGAAAAAAAAAGGGAGAAAAAACAAGCAAATAAACAAACTAGAAAAAAATAAAATAAAGACACTAGAGGATTATGGTATGTCACAAACTAAGTGTTCTGATTCAAAATTGGTGAAATTAACCTTGTTATGTTAAAGTATATATCATTGACGGATTAAAGTATTTTTCTTACTGTTTGATGTTAGATCAAAATTCTTTCTGACATTTTCCAAAATATAATCTAATTTGTTTATATTTTTTTTCTTAATTTCAGCAGCAATATTCTTCTCGTGTGTGTGTTTAAATATATATGTGTATGTATATATATATATATATATATATATATATATATATATATATATATATATATATATATTCTTATATTTATATATATATATATGTATATATATATATATATATATATATATATATATATATTTAAACACATACACGAGAAGAATATATATATGTGTGTGTGTGTATGTGTGTATGTGTGAGTGTGTATGTGTGTGTGTGTGTGTGTGTGTGCGTATGTTTGTGTGTGTGTATGTATTTTTTCACATCCCACACTATGAATAGCTGACATTTTGCAAGAAAACAAGATCTATAAAATCTGTATTAGACACAAGGCAAACTAATGAAAGATCTAATTAAACTGATTGTATGAATTTTCAAATAACTGGTTGCCGCATAATTAGCATATCATTAGCATATTATTGATTAACAAATAAAGAAATTAGTAAATTTTATTGAACTTTAGCTTTTGATTTGCACCATTTATATCGATAGCTTAAACGAACGAACACATGATATTTCCAGTAAAGTTTCATTTTCAGAAAATATAATATATCGAGTTAGACTACTACAATCAAAAGAATAATTGTTATTGGTCTAATATAGTTTATATTTTAAGTAGATTTGGATACTGCTAAAAATCTTACGTATACGTAAGTACACAAATACACACACACACACACCTGCACACAGACGTACCCATGCACGGAAGCACAGACAGACGAACCCACACGCATACACAAACACAGGTCCGTATTAAGTTAAAAACATCGGTTCTCGTCCGATCACCGAATTTAAGCAACCTCGAGCCCTGTTGATATACAGATAGGTAACCGCTTGGAAAACCTAGGTGCTGTAAGACTATCCCAGTATTATATATATATATATATATATATATATATATATATATATATATATATATATATATATATATATATATATATATATATATATATATGTGTGTGTGTGTGTGTGTGTGTGTGTGTGTAGATGTTATATATAATTTGTTGGGATACAACAAGCAAAATATTTTTATAACTGATATAAAGCACTCAACAAATTATTGGAGTAAATATACAATATATTAACAAATGGAAACTGTAGTTTCCATTTGTTAATATATTATATATATATATATATATATATATTAGAAAGTGAAGTTTTTTTTACAAAATGAAAAATAACCGAGGTGTCCTACACGAGTGGAAGTGTAAAGAAAAAGAGATGAAATCGAAAATGCAACTGAAGTCTTATTTTTTTTTTAAATATATATATTTATTTGGTTCCTTTACCGGTTTCGCAGTTCTTCTGCTTTTCAAAAGGTGAGTTGAGATGGATGGTCTGTGGTTTTTCTCACATCTGATGTGAGAAAAACCACAGACCCTCCATCTCAACTCACCTTTTGAAAAGCAGAAGAACTGCGAAACCGGTAAAGGAACCAAATAAATATATATATTTAAAAAAAAAATAAGACTTCAGTTGCATTTTCGATTTCATCTCTTTTTCTTTATATATATATATATATATATATATATAATTGTTTTTACTTTTGGCACAAGGCCAGCAATTATCCCAGTGTATTACTCTTATCGACCCCGTAAGGATGAAAGGCAAAGTCAACCTCGGCGGGATTTGAACTCAGACCATAAAGGGCGTAACTCTTTGCTGCAAAGCATGGCGTCATGACCCTCTATCGATACTGCCAATCCACCGCCCTATTATATATATATATAAGGTGACGGAACTAGAATAAGGTTCTCCCTCCTAGTACCGGTTGCATCTCAGCGTACTCAATAGGTAAGGTTATGTAAAATCCCAGAGTAGACACAAGGTTATTTGTCTCAATACAACGCACGTAAATGGGTGCCAACATTTATGCCCGTACTCGAGTTTCGGCCACACTTAATGCAGCAAGAGAACGTACAGCATCTATTGACTGCATTTATTATGCACCAATGTACAAGCGGTATATATATATATATATATATATATATATATATATATATATATATATATATATATATATATATTTAAAGGTTAAACAAGGTTCAATGAATAAATCAAAGAATTAGTTATGTAAATTGCTGTTATGTATTTTTAAGCTTTCTTACACGCACCCTCTGTATTATATGTATTATATGTAAGTTTTTTCATGTCTCAATCTTAAGGTATATAAATATTGAGTTTTATCATATCTTACTCACAACCATGACTGGATCTTAACCATCTACTATGTCAGGGTATGTCATGCATCATCTTATTTTATCTGATGAGGACGTACTGTTGAAGTTAGCTCAGTACCTCTGAAATATGTATAATAAAATATACTTGATCACATAAAGTTCTATTTTTATTAATATGTTGAATTAATATATATATATATATATATATGTGTGTGTGTGTGTTTGTGTGTGTGTGGTGTATGTGTGAATGTGTATTTATAAATAAATATATTTATATATGTGTGTGTGTGAATGTGTATGTATAAATAAATATATATATATATATATATATATATGTGTGTGTGTGTGTGTGTGTGTGTGTGTGTATATGATATTATTATTACTTTCAAAGTAAAGGGTATCATGAATGATACAAAATCAAACATACCAAACATATGTCTTGTCTCTAAAAACAACTCAAGATATAATTCAGAGAATAAAATCGAGCCTTAATCATTATAAGAAAGTGAATGAAATATATTCATACACAGATAAGTGTGCATTAAGACATATCAAACATTAAGTCTAGAGACTATCTACACTGAATGTAAGATTACATAATTCGTTGAGTATCTTATTAAATTTAATTAAACATTTTCTTATAATGATATATATATATATATATATATATCATTATAAGAAAATATATATATATATTAATTCAAATATATATATTTGATTAATTAATATATATATATATATATTAATAAAAGGAATTCCAACTTTATCTGTTTTACTCGTTTTATTTTCAATCCTTTAACATGTATAATGGTATTAGAATGAAATAGTATGGTAGAATATTAAATGTTAAGTGTTAATTAAACAAGTACTTTCATGCTTTCGCAAGTTCATATTCTGTGGTGACAATCAAGTTTGCAATTTTCAACTGCTGTGTGTGTGTGTGTGTGTGTGTGTGTGTGTGTGTGTGTGTGTGTGTGTGTGTGTGTGTGTGTGTGTGTGTGTGTGTGTGTGTAAGTATACACACATATGTTACGGTGATATACATGTGAAATTTAAAAGTATTTAAAAGCTACAACTGTTTATAGAGAGGAGGTCGTTGCCTCATTATGCCCACACTTGAAGGTATAATGGTCTTATTAACAACTTTCTGAAGCATTCATTCATGGATATTCACTTCAATTATTTCGGCTAGTCACGAAAGTCATATATTTCAGAAGAGTTGGTTATTGTGAATTTCATTCTCTTTCTAAGCGGCCTGAAATTACTTATTTCTGTATTGAAACCGTCTCAGTGTTTCACTATCATAATATCGTTATAAGCTGCTTTTTTGTATTTCTATAATTTTGTGTATTAAATAGGTTTATTTACAATAGTTTATAATTTTGCCTATTAACACCTGTGGTGAGCAAATGGCGTCCCACGTGCTGGCCTCCCCACAGCCCCGGCGGACAGGATGGAGAAGGCTCATACCGACGGCTGGTCAGCTCAGCGCCTATGGTGGCGAATATCGTTTTTAATTTAGGTCAAAATCGAGCAGCTTTGAGGGC
>OZ024751.1:39151405-39158905 GCA_964016885.1 Eledone cirrhosa
ATAGTGTGTGTGTGTCTAGATAATAGACTGTGTGCATGTGAGTGCATGATTATATATATACATATATATATGTGTGTGTGTCTGTGTGTGTATGTCTGTGTGTGTGTATGTGTATGTGAGAGAGGGAGAGTGTGTGTGTTTGTTTACGTGTATAATTGTATGATTAAGTTGAAATGTACCAGAATTTATATGGAAGTGTTTATATGTGAGAGTATGATTGTCTGTGTGTGTATGTGTGTGTGTATGTCTATGTATTTTGCCTGGTGAGAATATGATTTCGTGTATGTGTGACTGTATGTGTGTTGGTGTGTATGATTATATGTGTATGTGTGAGTGTACGCTTGCCTATGTGTGTATGTATGTGTGAGTGTACGCCCGTCTATGTGTGTATGTATGTGTGAGTGTACACTCGTCTATCTGTGTATGTATGTGTGAGTGTACACACGTCTATGTGTATATGTATATGAGTGAACACTCGTCTATGTGTGTATGTATGTGTGAGTGTACGCCCGTCTATGTGTGTATGTATGTGTGAGTGTACACTCGTCTATGTGTGTATGTATGTGTGAGTGAACACTCGTCTATGTGTGTATGTATGTGTGAGTGAACACTCATCTATGTGTGTATGTATGTGTGAGTGAACACTCGTCTATGTGTGTATGTATGTGTGAGTGAACACTCGTCTATGTGTGTATGTATGTGTGAGTGAACACTCGTCTATGTGTGTATGTATGTGTGAGTGAACACTCATCTATGTGTGTATGTATGTATGAGTGTACGCCCGTCTATGTGTGTATGTGTGTGTGAGTGTACACTCGTCTATGTGTGTATGTATGTGTGAGTGAACACTCATCTATGTGTGTATGTATGTGTGAGTGTACGCCCGTCTATGTGTGTATGTATGTGTGAGTGTACACCCGTCTATGTGTGTATGTATGTGTGAGTGTACACTCGTCTATGTGTGTATGTATGTGTGAGTGAACACTCGTCTATGTGTGTATGTATGTGTGAGTGAACACTCATCTATGTGTGTATGTATGTGTGAGTGTACGCCCGTCTATGTGTGTATGTATGTGTGAGTGTACACCCGTCTATGTGTGTATGTATGTGAGTGAACACTCGTCTATGTGTCTATGTATGTGTGAGTGTACGCCCGTCTATGTGTCTATGTATGTGTGAGTGTACACCCGTCTATGTGTGTATGTATGTGAGTGAACACTCGTCTATGTGTGTATGTATGTGTGAGTGTAAGCCCGTCTATGTGTGAATGCATGCTTGCAAATTTAGTTATAAGCGTGTGTGTGTGAGTTCACATTTGCCTCACTGTATGAAGGAATGTATCTCTAAGGTGTTTACAAGAAATAAGTTTTTTTCTCTGCTATACTTAATAGCCCACATAATCTCTAGTCTGTGTTTGTTATTCCCTAACACGATAAATGTCGGCTGTTTATTCTTGGCGAACATACTGAAGGTTTGGCACATATCTTCGTATAATAAAGAAACTCCCTCACACAAACAACGGTGTTTAAATATATGAACTCTATCAAAGATATACACTCATTCAAATCGCATGTAGAAATTCAAGAAGAAATTAGCAGGTGGTTCACATACATGAATGTAGAGGAATTCTCACTGATACACACACACACACACACCAAGCATGAGGAACATACACAAATACATTCATTCGTAAAAATACATGTCTGTATATATATATATATATATATATATATATATATATGTGTGTGTGTGTGTGTGTGTGTGTGTGTGTGTGTGTGTGTGTGTGTGTGTGTGTATATACATGTATATATGTTCATAGGCTGTGAAGTTAACATGCCAACAAAACAGACTAACTAGGACAAGATTATATCTAGTTCATACACCTAATCACTTGAAAGTGATTTCTTTCTTACATTTTATTATTATTATATATATATATATATATATATATATGTGTGTGTGTGTGTGTGTGTGTGTGTATATGTTTTCTACACATTTCTTTTGAATCTTCCGCTACATAAACAGAAATATGCCTAAACTCTCTTTGATACAAGCATTTATTTGAATTTCGTTTATTGTTGTAGTAGTAGTAGTAGTAGTAGTAGTAGTAGTAGTAGTAGTAGTAGTAGTAGTAGTAGTAGTAGTAGCAGCAGCAGCGGCAGCAGTAGTAGTAGTAGTAGTAGTAGTAGTAGTAGTAGTAGTAGTAGTAGTAGTAATATTTACATTTTTCCTATCCTAAAATCTTTTCCTTTTGTTCTTCCAAATTCCTCTCTACGTTCAGGTAAAGCTTTTATTTTCATAATTTTACTTAATTCTCTTGATAAATTAATTTATATTTATGTTTTCATTTCATTTTAAAAAAATTTTTGCACAGATATATTTTAACTCCGGATTTTCATTTCTTTTTATATTTTTTTTTTTATTTTTTGCTTTTTTATTTGTATTTCTTTTTGTTGTTTCTTCTGTTTGTTTCTTGATGTTGCTGTTGCATTTCTCTCTTCTTTTCTTTTTTTTTGCATCAAAGGAATTCTATAGAAAGATTTCAAAATGTCTTTCTGGATTTCATGATGAAAGATTTAAAAAAGAAAAATATTGTATTTGAATAAATCTTCATTAGAGAATTCGATGTTTATTTATGAACTTTTCTACAAAGAATCGGCAGAGTTTTCTCAGTCGTGTTAGTGGAAACAAAGATGTATAAAGATTGATTGCTACACAATCTGTTAAGAAACAACTGCTTCAAATGTACGGAACTTAACCCAGACGTTTGGAATAAAAAAATACACGATTGCTTCTTTTTTATTGCAATGGATCATATATATCGATTTCTGTGGGCTGATTATCATTTAATTTTAGTTCAGATCTCAAATTCGTTCTTTTAAAATCGATATACGAGGGCCGGGTGAAAAGTTCATAGGCTGACTATGAAAGAATGATGCTAGAGCTGTGAAATATTGCATGCAACAATTTCAAATCTTCTTATTAATAACTGCATTATTTCTTTCCAGGGTGGTAGATTGGCAGTATCCTTAGAGGGTCGGACGCCATGCTTTGCAGTATAGAGTTACGCCCCTTTATGATCTGAGTTCAAATCCCGCCAAGGTTAACTTTACCTTTCTTCCTTACAGGGTCGATAAAATAAAGTACTAGTAATGTAGTGGGTAATTGCTGGCCTTGTGCCAAAAGTAGAAGCAATTATTTCTTCCCAGGGACTATATTGAAAAATATACCTCATTTGGTCATTCCATGAGAGTATCTTGCTCAATCTATGAACTTTTAAGCCTATGGCATTAACAGCCACCCGTCGTATAAAGTACGTGTCCAGGGACCTTGGTGGGTTGGTGGCTTTGTTTAAAAGAGTCAAATCTTCTTATTAATAACTGCATTATTTCTTTCCACGGTGGTGGTTTGGCAGTATCGGTAGAGCGTCGGACGCCATGCTTTCTAGCATAGTTACGTCCCTTTACGGACTGAGTTCAAATCCCGCCGAGGTTAACTTTGCCTTTCATCCTTACGGGGTCGATAAAATAAAGTACCAGTAATGTACTGGGTAATTGCTGGCCTTGTGCCAAAAGTAGAAACAATTATATATATATATATATGTGTGCGTGTGTGTGTGTGTGTGTGTGCGTGCGTGCGTGTGTGTCTGTGTGTATGTGCGTATGTATGTAAACAAGCTTACTTATGTGTAACCTCTGTATGTTTTGGTTCAGTGCATATATTTTGTGGATATTCGCGTGAGTATTTGTGTCTAAATATTTGATCAAAAATCTACTTTTTGCCTTTATCATATATATTCTTACTACATAATAACATAATACAGGGATCGATGCCAAGAGAGAAGAAAATCAAAAGAAATTGATATAGAATTAGCCTAACTATCTCACAGAGATTCTTCCGTAGAAGCCTTGGCAGACATCTTGTTTTTCAGCCAACAATTTAAAATGTTATTAAACTTTATTGGATTCAACTGTTAACATTTGCCAACAACAATTATTACAAAATGTTCCACACCTTATCTTTCTTTGGAATCATATTGATATTTCGATGAATTCATAAATAATTAAGAATTGTTTTCTTATTTGCCAAAGGGGGCGCTATGGCGAGAAGAAAAAAATGTCTATTGTTCGCTATAACTTGATATGTTATTAAGATATTGTGATGCTCCAGACGGATTTAATACTATTGCTACAGCTGTTGCTTTTCTCATTCTTATACATATATATTTCATTGAGGAAGTCAAGAAGTTAAATTTATTTCCTCATATATATATATATATATATATATATATATATAGTGGTAGAACACTGGAAGGGAATATCTGTAGTGGTAGAGCACTCAGTCCATGGGACGAGTTAGGTAGAAGTGGTTATACAACAGTTAGTTCACCATACCGAGAACAATTGTTTCACCTTAGCGGATCCTCAGCTCGGAATGGGCATCGTTATAGGAACATATAACCATGCCCATTCCGAGCTGAGGATCCGCTAAGGTGAAACAATTGTTCTCGGTATGGTGAACTAACTGTTATGTAACCACTTATATATATATATATATATATATATATATATAGTAAATAATAATATATGTGAAGACTAAAATCCAAAGAGGGCTTGATAAGGATAAATATATATCAAATATATGAGAACCCTAGAGCAAATATTTATTAAAATAACAGATTAAAGTTTAAGCAAAGAATCGCTGCTTTTACCGCACTGTATGAAGTGAAATCCCTTACGCTTTGTTAGTCACGAATGACAATGGGATGGGTTTTGCAATTAGAAATTTCCCCTCTGAAGGACAGGCTGTTTTTGTAGAAGATCAGCACTCACCTATCCATACCAATCTCCACTCTCGACGCCACCGGTGTCATTCAAGAGAAAGACAAAAAAACGATACATCTTGGCATCAGTGCCGTCATAACTCATTTCTACAGTTGAGTGAATGGGAACAACGTGAAATAAATTGTCTTGCTCAAAACGCAACGCATCCTCCGGTCAGGAAATTGAACTCACAACCTTTGAATCATTAAACCATCGTCGTAATTAGGACAACTTTGACTTCGTTCCATCGATTTCGATATAAACGTACGAGGTCACTACTGGGGTTGATTTTTCTATATTTCTTTCTCACGTCTCTCACCACCTCTTTGTCTTTCCCTCTCATTCTATATCTCACTCCCTCTACCCCTCTCTCTCTACCCCTCTCTCTACCTCTCTCTATACCTCTCTTTCTGTTTATTGACTGTGTTCTGGCCTGGAGATGGAATGTGCTTCGACAATTTTAAAACGCCTAATATCACTTGGATGCCATTACGGGTCTATCAGGAGTTAGACTACCTACATATAGATATTATCCTAATAGCCAAGCATTTACCCAAAGTTACGCAACTTCTATAACCTTCATTATGAGATATTTCGCTAGTTCAATGCTTATCATGATAATGTGAAATATATAAGTATGTGTTAGAAATATATAATTATTATGTTATTTCCTCTACAGCACGGTAGCCACTTTAAATCATTATGTAATGAATTTGTAAACGTTTCAAACACATGGCCTCTAGTAAGAGAATCATTTGCATCTAATTTATCTTATATTGACTATCTATCTATCTAGTAGAGGTTTTAAGAAACAAGATTAAATAAATAAAACTTTTTACGTTCATTATAATTCCACATCTTGTACGGACGTAAATGTATTTGCTCATAATAGCTAGATGTTTTCATTCCTATAATTACATTGCTACATTAAGTAACATACAGACTTAACATATTTTATTATCACCATTACATGAAACCGAGACAGTGCCGTTTGACTTTTATAGCACCTCAAGGGAGCTTTGACATCATTTCGTCTTCTTCTCCTGTTACATAAACGCCTATATAATACTGCGCAGATGAAAGGTCTTAACGTGCGCTTTTTAATGGCTGTATACGGACACTCGTTTGCTCTCGTTATTGTCAAGTTGCTATGAATACGGGAACCCGAAGCGAATAATTCACAATGAAAACAATCGAAAAATAATTGAATTGTTCAGCTTATTATCTGTGTCTCATTTATTCCTAGAATTTAATTAAACTTGCTGAAAAGCTAGACATTATATAAATCACATAATTATTTAGAAACTGGGCTTCTGTAACCAATAATTTAATATTTAATTCCAGGTAAGACAATTGTATGGTAACTTATTTGATATAGTTTTCTTGTCTGGTAATCAGTGAACAAGATTTCATATTACCACGTGGTTTCACAAACATATATTTTCCTCTGAATATGTATAATAATCTAAGGTTGATGGAACCTCAAAGAAGCTGCTCCCCTTGCTGGAAATAGCAGCCTAAGATTTGATATACCATGGATGATCAGAACTGGACAAATGCAGACACACACTCATATACACAAACTAACAAACACACACTACCTCTTTTTCTACAAATACATATACATACATACATACACACATATATATATATATATATATATATATATATATATATATATCTAGGGCAGGTAAAATTCCCGAGATCCATGGACGAGTTCTCTCCAGCGGTCTCTGTCCCTCATAATCGGTGCCATGTCCTGCGTGTCCAACAGACCGGTGTCTGTCCTTAGGGCATCAACATACGTTAACTTTGGTCTTCCTCTTCCAGTGTGCTCATGCATGTATGTATATGTGTATATATAGGAGTCATGAGTAAAGGTTGGTGTTCGGATTTAAATGTTTGCTGAAAGTTAGTAGACTGATTGGAACAGTAACGGTCTTATATATAAAATTCGGGTTGATTCGTACGGTGGAAACTATACAGATTAGCAATACAGCGTACGGCTACTGTGGAGTAGGATCCCCACAGGCGGTTTTATCCAAATATTTCTGTCTCTATGGTTTTTTACCCAGGCATATTCGACTATTTTAGAGTTAAACTGTATTATGGCTGGTTTCCGAATTTTAAACATTTTAAATATTCTTTCAGATTTTCAAACAAATTTGCCCCGTGCTTTGCAAACAATTATATATATATATATATATATATATATATACAAATATACACACATATGTATGTGTATATATATATATATATATATAGATATGTATATACATACATATGTATGTATGTATATATATATATATAAATATATATATATATATATATATATATATATATATATATATATACATATGTATATACATACATATGTATGTATGTGTATATATTTATATATATATATATTATATATATATATATACGTATATATATATATACGTATATATATATATATATATATATATATATATATATATATATATATATATATATATACATTCTTTGAAATACCGAATATACTATCGATATTACAAATGAATTAACCGGAGTATTCAAAGGGGTTATTGATTTTTTTTTAAATGTTTAATGTTGTAAATTCTGAGGGAGGAGTTTTCGTCGATTGTGAAAAAAAAAACTCCCTGTTTGATTGGTGCTAATTTTATTGACTACGGAT
>OZ024751.1:39163905-39176405 GCA_964016885.1 Eledone cirrhosa
ACTGATGCTACTGCTGCTGCTGCTGCTACTACTACTACTACTATAACTACTGCTGCTTTGACTGTTGCCACTACATCCACTACTACTACTACAACGATTACTACTACTACTACTACTGCTGCGTTACGCAAGACGTCCAATTTCTACACCGATTTATCAATTTTCAAATTCCAATTGATATCAGAAATAGACAAGTACACAGCTTGGCGTGAGAATGAACGCCATTAAAAGTTTTTACTTATTAAAATAACATTAAAATGTTATGCTTATAACCTATATCTGTCCATACATGCGACTATGATATATATTTATGGTGTTATATATGTGGTGTTATATATTATGCAGTTACTGTTGGACAAAGTTATATAGAAACATATATGGATGTGTATATATATATATATATATATATATATATATAAATATGGAGGAAGAGAGAGAAGGGGAGAGAGAGGGGGAGGGGAGACACAGAGAGAGTGACAGTTAGAGAGAGAGTAAGAAAGAAATAGATAGATAAATAGATATATTTCTTTTATTTGCCACTAGGGCATCAAAAGTGGGACAAGTACAAAGGGGGGAGTTTACACAAAAAGGCGTCCTCAATAAGGAGGAGGCAATAACAAAATATAAAAATAAAATAAGATATAACAAAAAATAAAATTTTTAACAAAATCCTCAATAGAGAGGAGGCGCCTTGGGGGGTCGCACACACCCCCGAAAAAAGTGTGCAACCCTTCTCCTCAGGAGCTCAGAGAAGGGGTGCTCCCTTGGTCTTTCATCTTCCTCACCTATAGTCTGATGTAGAGTGAAGGCCCATTCACACGGGCCATTCTCGCCACTTTCACCCATCTTTCATAGAAACGGCTGGGGTGCAGCACCTCTCTCTCCATCCTGATCCTTCTTCCGAAATGATATCGGAAGAAACGGACCAGTTGTTGGCCAGAGAGAAAGGTGCCTGACCTCAGTCCTTTCAGACGCGTCCACCATACAACCTCTTTCGCCATGGCTATTACGCACAGAAACACCGCCTCTGCTTCATCTTTGAAGGGGGGAGGCGGCTTGATCATTACAATAGACTCGGTGGTCAACCGGATCGGTCCCACCCTTGACAGCAGTTGTTCGACATAGCCCCACAGATCGGCTACGCCCGAGCAGTGTACCAATGCGTGTGCAACGGTTTCCTCGTCGCACACGCATCTGGGACAGATCTTTTTGGCGGGGTCCCTACCCGGGCGCCCGTGTCTGTAGAGCCTTTCTCGAACGGGTAAAGCCCCTCGGTAGCACTGCCAGGCCAGGGACTTCTGGAAGTTGTCCATAGGTCCCGGGCTGAATGTCCTACCGAACAGGCTGGCCAGTTCGTCCTCCTCCATGTCTAGGGCTTCTCCGAGGGCGTCGTCGCACCTGCTGCGTACCAGCCCTCTATAGAATGTTGCGGTGGAGTCTCCACTGATAACCGGATCCGCCTGCCAGAGGGCGGTGAGCGCCTGGGCACACTCAGTGTGCCAGGCGCCCAGTTTTCTCGGTCTTTGCTTGACCCAGGATTGCAGCTCGGTGAGTGAGACGAGTCTGGGAAAGGTTCGCCTCACAAACGAGGCCCACACCGGTTGTCCGGTGAGGAATACGTAGAGGTGCCGTAGCCTTAATGCGTGTTTACGCATCATTAGCCACGGCATCCCCAGCCCTCCTTTCGAAGGGTGTTGACAGCAGATGGATCTCCTCACCATAGGAGCCCGCCTCTTCCAAAGGAATTGGAAGAGCGCGCGCTCCATCTTGGTGAGGGTTTCCCTTGGGCAGGGCACTACGGTCAGGCGGTAGTAGATGACGGACGCTATGTAGGTGTTCGCCACCTCCGCCCGACCTTTCAGGGATAGTTTGCAACTGGCCCACTTCTGGGTCAGTGCAAACACCCTGTTCGTAACCTCCGCCCAGTTTTTCTCCACCTGGAGGTCCGGTCCGAACCAGACCCCGAGCAACTTCACCGGGCCCTCCGTCCAGCGTCCGACGACGCCATCGGAGGGCATCGGTCTGCCCCTCCACGTGCCGAGTTGCAAACCGATCGACTTGTCCCGGTTCAGCTTAGCCCCTGTGAACTTTTCGTACTCCTCCAGTAAGGTGCCGACCGCCTCGATTTCGGAGGCCGTCGACACCATTACTGTCACGTCATCGGCGTAGGCCGACACCGCTTTCCGCAATCCCGGTTCCAAAGGGATGCCCTGCAACAACTCCAACTTCCGCAGTAGTGGCTCGAGAGTCAACACATACAGAAGGGAGGAGAGAGGGCACCCCTGTCGGATGGACCGCGCGATTTTGAACGGCTCCGAGAGGTAGCCGTTCACCTTGACCCTAGAGCAGATGCGGCTGCTGTGCATAGCAGTGATCCAGCCCCTGAAAACGGGTCCGAAGCCTGCCGCCGCTAGCACCGCATCCAGGTAACCATGGTCGACCCTATCGAACGCCTTAGATTGATCCAAGTTGATCAGAGCCCCACCAAAGCCGGGTTCGTTCCCAACCCTCTCTATGATGTATCGCATGAGGTGGAGGTTGTCATGGATGGACCTGGACGGGATAGCGCATGTCTGCGCATCTCCCACCAGGTTGCCCACGACAAGCGCCAACCTCTTTGCTAGCACCTTGGCCAAAATCTGTAACTCTGTATTTAGCAGAGTTATGGGCCTGAAGTTACTTATTTCGTCCCCCTTGTTCTCGTCCTTCCTCACTAGCGTGACTACGCCCTTGGTCACAGTACAGGGAATTCTCCCATTCTGTTGCCAGTTGCAGTAGACCGCCTCGAGGAGATCGGGGAACAAGTCCGGCATAGCTAGATATAATTCGTAAGGAAGACCATCGAGACCCGGGGATTTGCGTTTGCCGCATTGGCTCAGCACGTCCTCTATCTCAGCGGCCGAAATCGGCTCCTCGCAGGACTTCGCCTCCCTGTCCGAGAGGCGCGGCAGGCCGTCGAGGTATGGACCGAAGTCCACGTTCCCAACCGGCTCCCCGCCCCTCCCGAACAGTCGGGCAAAGTGCCTTTGAAAGGCCTCACACATCTGCTTAGGCTCAAGAATCGCCCGTCCATCCAGGTCTCGCAAAGACCGGATGGTGGATTTAGTTCCACTGTTGGCCTCTGTCACGCGGGCCCAGCTAACAGCTTTGGTCCCCTCGTTCCCTAGAGCACGTATTTTACTTCGGACAACGCAGCCTTCGTGCTTCGCGTCGAAAAACTGGCTCAAAGCCGTTCTCGACGCTAGCACTCTGGCCACGTCGCCGCTTCTAATTGCCTCTTCTACTCTATCTATTAGCTCCCTTTCCTGCCTATTCCTATCCGCAGCTAGAACCTTACTAAATTCTATCGAGACTACTCTAATCTCTCTCTTTAGAGATACCCACCACCTGCTGTTGACGATCGCTCCAGTCAACCGTTCCTTAACTAACGTACTAATCCGATTCCTGTAGGCTCCACTTGCCGGCAAGGACAAGTTGAGCTTCCAGTAACCGGGGCCCTGTCTATGAGTTCTGTCAAGGTTGACCATGCAGGTCACTAATTTGTGGTCTGAATAGCCAACCATGCGCATTTTTGGACAACTTAAAAAGTCCTTATCCTTAATTCTAACTAAGAACCTATCTAGGTACGACCTAGATGATCCGCTACGATTTGCCCAAGTCCAGGTTGGCGCAGTCGGAAAATCTAGTCGATATCTATCGGCCAGGTCAAATCGACCGATTAACCCTTTGAGGCTATTACACCCCTCTCTATCGGGGCAGGCCCCTACGTAGTCCCAGCGTGCATCTAGGATACCATTCCAGTCCCCCACTAATAGCAAGGAGCGGGACGTCCCCAGAAAAGTCTCCAGACGATGGAAGAAGTCCGGCCGCATTGACCCGAAAGGGCCGTAGGCGGCTACCAACCTAAACGCTCCGCCTTTACCACTGCCAAGGTCCAGAACCACTAGTCGACCCTCCGGGTCCAAATGTACCATCTGTGTTGCGAGACCCAGATGTTTTTGCAGCAGAACGACAACTCCACCCCCACCTCCGGGCTGACAGAGAGATGCGTGCATCTCAAAGTCATCAAAGGTGGGGGCCAGCTGTCGCACGTTGCTGATCCGGGCCTCGCAAATAACCATCACATCTATACGTTGTGACCTGAGGTCATTTAGAAGCATTGCTTGCTTCCAAGTTGAGCCCAGGCCACGCGCATTTAAACAGCCTACTCTTAGCATAGCCATGTTGGTAGTGAAGAGAAAAGGCACTTACCTCTCTGCGTCCCGGGTATCGGGCTGCACAATTTCCATTAGGGTGGGGGATGGGTTGTTGGGTGGGGTGGTGGTTTGTGGAAGTGTGGGGGCATCAGTGTGATGTGTGGTTGGGGAGCTTGGAGTTGTGTGGGTGTTTGGGGAGGGGGTGGGATAGTGTTTTAGGAGGACGCGGTTAATGGGCCCGACGCAGGGGGGACCCACGTCCTCTTTAAAATTGTTTTTTAAAGTTTTATAGGTGTCCTGTGGGGCCTTAATCATTTTGAGGTGGGGGAAATCCCCTGCCTGGGTGAAGTTAGGCCCTTGTGTTTTTATTAGATTGTTGTTGTACACAATGTTTAACAGTTTTTTGTTTCTTGTATTTATGTATGTGTATGCATGTTTTTGTTTTTGTGTGGTGTTTTTTGTTTGCTGTTGTTGTGAGCTCTTTTGTGTTGGTGTCAGTGTTATGTTTTGGGGAGGGGGATAAATAGATAGATAGATAGATAGATAATAGATAGATTGATAGATAGATAGATAGATAGATAGATAGATAGATAGATAGATAGATAAATAGATAGATAGATAAATAGATAGATAGATAGATAGATAGATAGATAGATAGATAAATAGATAGATAGATAGATAGATAGATAGATATGTTTCTAGACACAGAGAGAGTGACAGACAAAGAGAGAGAGTGAGAAAGAAATAGATAGATAGATAGATAGATAGATAGATAGATAGATAGATAGATAGATAGATAGATAGATAGATAGATAGTGAATTTATAAATGAATCGAACTGTGACTGAAATCTGTAGTGTAGATTTCACTGGTCAGGGAACCTCCATCCATTGTATGGCAATTGATATCAATAAGGAAATATGTTTTAGCATATATGTATTTCTTTTTACCTTTGATATAACAAAGAAGGATTCGTCTGCCTACAAATGCCACAGCCAGGTAGAGTAATCTTAATCTATTTACAAACAATTCTACATCAAAATTGTAAGTGTACCGACGTAAACTTGTTATCTCAGAAAAACCCGCCTCCATGTGTCGTGTGAATAGATTGAGGCTCAAAACCTTCTCTCTGGAAATATACTGATAAACTCAGTGGGAATCTTTGTACCTTTGTGTAAAAGGAGAATTGTCCTCTCAGATTGTATAACCTCTCTAGTGTAAACAGAGCAAAATTATCAGTACTTGGGGTTGTATAAGTTCGGGCCTCTAAAATTGTATAACCTCTCTAGTGTAAACAGAGCAAAATTATCAGTAATTGGGGTTGTAGAAGATCGGGCCTGTAAAAAAAAGCCAGAAACGGTAGACTCTGTTGGACAAAAGCTTAGAAATACTGAATGTTATTTTGTTATCATCGAGAAAAATATATTTTTACACAATCAGATAGCTTTCACCATTAGATAACTGATACATCAAAGAAATAGTAAGGAGCCGTCAGATTACACAAAAAAAAACAGTCTGTCCATTGTTCTTTCTGTTGTAGATGGAGACTTCGGTGGTGATAGAGCTTACAACAATTGTATGGCGTTGTGTTCACATTGAGAAAATGTCGGCTGACACAAACAAATTGCTACCTACCTTTATGGCAGTCTAAGACGACGGCATGTGATAAAATTGCCGCGAAGACGTCATTTCTTCTTTGGAATTATATTGATAAATTCTGTGGAAATTAAACTCATAAATCATGGCAATCCAATTGAAATATTTTACACTTTAACATGGTTTGCGTCCATCATTCTGTGAATATTAATTAGTGTTGGAATATGATAGTGATCAGTGAGACTGCGGCAATATGTGTGTAAGTCTTCGCTTCGTCTATGTATGTATACATGTATCTGTATTTATATGTCTAAATATATGTATACGCACACACACATATACATATATATATATATATATATAGTCACGTGTGTATATGTGTGCGTTTCTAATATATCATACACTGCTGCTAATCTGGTGGCGATGGTAGTGTAGCAATAGTAAGTGTGACGTTAGAACAATGGATTATAGTAATTTATAATATTGTATTAATGTATTTCTACATCCAGGTTTCAAATCCCTCTCAAGTAATATTTGCCTTTTTTTCTTGTCATATTTATTTAGAGGAGTTATGCCTGAAACTTTTGTATGACAATATATCTATCAAAGAAATAAAGAAATTATCCAAATATAAAGATCTAGAGGTAGAAATAATAGATGCTCTGGAAACTGTAAAATCGCATTCAAACATAAACAATATCCCAGGTCTTACAAATATATACAGTATATAGAAAATACCCCAGGACTTACAAATATATACACTATATAGAAAATACCACAGGACTTACAAATATATACTCTATATAGAAAATACCACAGGACTTACAAATATATACTCTATATAGAAAATACCACAGGACTTACAAATATATACTCTATATAGAAAATACCACAGGACTTACAAATATATACTCTATATAGAAAATACCACAGGACTTACAAATATATACAGTATATAGAAAATACCCCAGGACTTACAAATATATACTCTATATAGAAAATACCCCAGGACTTACAAATATATACTCTATATAGAAAATACCACAGGATTACAAATATATACAGTATATAGAAAATACCCCAGGACTTACAAATATATACTCTATATAGAAAATACCCCAGGACTTACAAATATATACACTATATAGAAAATACCACAGGACTTACAAATATATACTCTATATAGAAAATACCACAGGACTTACAAATATATATAGAAAATACCACTGCTTGGCACTGAATACATATTACGGAAAGTACTGTCAATATAATAACAACAACAACAGCAAAACCAACTCTACACGTATACAAGACACAAAGCTCTGTTCAGTAATGCAGTGACAGCACGCAATAAAACTATGAACAACAACAACAACAACAACAACAACAACAATAATAATAATAATAATAATAATAATAATAACAACAACAGCAGCAGCATATTGTCCTATATACATATATTGACGAAAGCTTATATTGAAAGATTTGAAAATGTAGGACGTATATTTTGTTTTGTCTGAAAAGTTCAACGAGTTGGAGAATATGATCCAATATATATGGATTGACCTATTGCTATTTGATGGTGAAATAGCATAGCGTGGTGCGCATGACAAATAAAAACGTCCGGTCGTATATCACTAACATAACCAACCAGGCTTTCCTTTTATCACGAAATATAAGTGAATTATGTCTAGTGTTAACAAAGCAGACGTCGTTCGTTTCATTTTATCCTTCATTTTTTTCCCTCCCGAATTAAGCACAGATGTAGCTTGACCCGTCTTTCTCATCTTCCTTTGTGTTCTTCTTTAACGCTTCTACCTCTTTTTTTTTCTCTCATTTCCTTCACTCTCCTTCGACAAAAAATTTCATCTACATAAATATTATCATAAAACCGCTGAGATTTATAAATAGCCGCGTATATATGAATATATTCATGTATTCATGTATATAATATATTTAAATATACGCACGCCACACGTCAACATATTCGTCTCTGTATATAAATACATATATATAGTTACATATATATATAGTCTCTCTCTCTCTCTCTATATATATATATATATATATATATAGAGAGAGAGAGAGAGAGAGAGAGAGAGAGAGAGAGAGAGAGAGAGAGAGAGAGAGGGGGGAGAGAAGAGAGAGCGAATGCATAGATATATAGACAGACAGATGGATAGATGTATATATGCGTATGAATATATATATATATATATATATATATATATATATATATATATATATATATATATATATAAATATAAATATTTGAGTGTGTGTATATGTATATGTATATGTGTGTGTATATATGTGTGTGTGTACGTCTGTCATTACGTGGGATGGGCAGGGGTGATTTGTACTAAGGAAATCTGAGGTAGATAATCTCATCCAACAATTATATATGTTCTACACACTAACCTCTTCCCGCCTTATTCACATATATTCTAACAAAGAAACTACCGTCCTGTCTCAGATGTGATGGACTATAGGCGACACTCCACCATGTTCTTTGTCTTTATAGTATTTTGAAGCGAGCTGATTAAATACTTTTTGTATTACTCCAGTGAAAGATCATCCAGCCAATTGATATTACTAGAAAGAGCAACCAAATCTACCTCAAACCGCACCCTACGCTCTTAAAAATTGTAGAACACATTGTGAAATATATATATATATATATATATATATATATATATATATATATATATATATATATATATATATATATATATATATATATATATATATATATATATAGGCCGATAGTGCTTCTTGTAGCTTTACTTGCCCTGATGAGTCCTTAATAGGACGAAACATTGTTGGCTAATAAAGACTTTTGATTTATTGAAGGATTCTTTGGTTTATTTTTTATAATTCTTCGGCTCTGTTTAATTACATTGAGCTACATCTTATACTGTCATTACTATAATATGAAGAGCGTGTTTAACTCCAACACACTCTAGTATTTTAATTCTTATATATATATATATATATATATATATATATATATATATATATATATATATATATATATAATTGAAAAAGTGGAGAATAACATGCTCAACAATACAAAAAAGGAGATTTATTTTTAGACAACTTTATCAGTGTAACAATTGTTAGACTGTAAATAAATCCCTTTTTTGTACTGTTGTCCATGTTATTCTCCACTTTTTCAATTATATTACTCCAAGATAAACTTACATAGAAATACAAGTGAAATCATAAACTCGTGATCCACGTAAACCTCTTGTTGAGTCATACGACGCCGTACGCTCAAACTATCCATGATAAGAAGTATTCACAACCTCTAATTGGATTACCTATAACGATAACTTGTTATCCCCTCTCTCCCTCTCTCTCTCTCTCCCTCTCTCTCTCTCTCTCTCTCTCTCTCTCTCTCTCTCTCTCTATATATATATATATATATATATATATATATATATATATATATATATATATATATATATATATATATATATATATATATATATATATATGTATATATATATATATATATATATGTAGATAAATCTACCAAAATATACGGTAGTGTCCAATCCGTATGAAGAACTTAATGTAATCCAAATATCGTGAAAAATTTTCGATGAAAATCATAGGAAAACAGAGTTAAGATAAATTAATAAAGACAATGAATAAAAACAAAGAACGAGTTCCTTATATTAATAAATTCATCATTTTACGATCGTTTCTAGGATATATATGTGTGTTGGTATGTATATGATATAGATCACACATAGATATCCTAGAAACGATTGTTTTTATTCATTGTCTTTATTAATTATATATATATATATATATATATATATATATATATATATATATATATATATATATATATATATATATAATACGATATTAATAAATGGAAACTATATTTATAAAACCATATTTATTTCATTATATATATTTCAAGGATACCAAGTTACATTATGGTATGCCTTCATCAGACAAAATACAATATATAACAGTTTTATAAATAAACATTGACGTACCCCTTTTAAAATTGACCGTTGTTTTTGGAGGCCATCAGGATATATATATATATATATATTTAGAACATTTATTTGCTGACAATTGTTTTTTCCAGCCGGTAACCGGCTAGTACTTAGCACTACCCTCCATATTTATAATTGTATTAAAGATATATAAATATAAATATTCTTATTACTATAAATATATATATAAAAGGTAAACAGAACTAACAACACAATCGGTAGAGTATATGGAAGGGAAATATTAAGGTTAACGCTTGATATATCAGGAAGAGGGTCTTATCGTTTCGGACGCTAGTCCTTCATCAGAAGAAAGAATGAGAAATAAGATAGATTCTTCTTTTCGGGTTATAGCTATTGTCGCTCAGAGAGTTGGATTGGCTCAGTGCACAGTCTTTCCTTACTTTAAAAAATATCTTTACGCACAGGCATTGCATGATAGAATTAATTAATAATTATTAATAATGGTATATCGTGCAGTGGCCATACTCGATAACAAGGGGGCAGACATCATTTATGTATGTAAATATGTATGTATGTATGCATGTATGTATGTATATATGTAGGTACGTATGTACATATGTATGTATTTATATATGTATGTTATCTCTTTCTCTTAATTTCGAGTATATTTTTTTGACCGGCCACCTTCCTGGTGGCAAAGTTGTAAAAGAAAAGAAATTGTCATCCCTTCAATCGCAAGAATGTTTTGCAAATGTTGATGGTGCCAGCCACCGCAGCCATTTGTAGACTATGAATTAGGGAGCTGCGCTCCCTGTCCGCAAATACAAGTTCAGTCATACTTTGGTCGAAGCGGGTTGGTATACAACCCGTAGCTCCAATAATGATGGGTATGAAGCTAAAGGTGCATCTTGGACACTGGATCTGCAAACTCCTCATTAATGGTCCGTAGATGTACTCCTCCTGTATTTTTCTGACAACGTTTACATCAAGTGGGCAGCTGATCCCCACAGCAGAACACGTTTTCAATGTGTGGTCCCAAACAATAATATCAGGCCTGTTGTGCCCCAACTTGGTGGCAGTTTTTATTTTCAGGTTCCACCAGTATTCCTTAGTGCCATCTGTCTCAATATATTCTTCCTCGTTTGTTGTTAATTTTGATTTCCGAAGTGCGTTCCAGATGGTTCTAGCTATCCCATCGTGTCTCATGGGGAGGAAGTAGCGAGATGACATTATTTCGCAACTGGCAACAATGTGGCTTACATCGATCTTTGTTTTACATAGCCTACATTTATTGTCAGCTACTGGCCCTCCCCTTTTGTGCAGCATATATTTGTATTATGTATATATGTATGTATGTACTTATATATGTCTGTATTTGTGTACGTGTGTACGTATGTATGTATTTATGTATGTATGTAAGTGTGTATATATGTAAGTATGTATCTATGCAAGTAGGTAGAAAAGTAGGGAGGTATGCCTGTATGTACGTAACATTTTCTAAATCCAACTATATGTAAGTTTGTATATATGTTTGAATTATGTATGTATGTATGTATGTATGTATGTATGTTTGAATAATGTATGTATATATATATGTATGTAAGTATGTATATACGTATGTACGTTTGTATGTATAAATGTATCTACGTATATATGTAAGTATATATGTACGTATATATGTTGGTATGTATGTATAATGTTCTAAATCTTTTCATGTATGTGTGTATATATGTATGGTATATATGTATGTATGTATGTATGTATGTATGTATATATGTATGTGTATGTATATATGTATGGTATGTATATATATATATATATATATATATATATATATATATGTATGTATGTATGTAGTATGATATTGCCCGAGGTCATTGTATTTATTAAGTATTTAGACACTCCTTCCGCTGCCAATAGCTCATCTATTCACAGCCTCTGGCAAATTCGTAAGTCTAACAACGATTAAAATAATGAAATCTGCCCTGTGTACTATGATGACGTGCCGTATTCAAATTAGCATCCCAAAGGCACCTTCCACCAAACACCGTGAACATATACACACCACCATCTCACCGTTGTTATCCCCGTGGTCACCTATATCATCCACACCAACCTCATTATCACCTATATCCTCCACAGCAACATCATGGTCACCTATATACTCCACACCAACCTTATGGTCATTTCAACAATCATCTTGGTCAGACTAGTATACTAATATATCACTGTAGTAGTCAGTAGGTCCACCTAAAATACCTACACCACCAAACACACTAGTATACTAGTATACTAGTATACTAGTATACCAATATCTCACTGTGATAGTCAGCAGGTCGACCAACAACCACTCCAACACCACCATTACCACCATTATCCCTACCAACACTAACACCACCACCATCATTACCACAACAATGACTACCAACACCACCACCAGCACCACTACCACCACCATCATTACCACTATCACTACCAACACCACCACCAACAACATCATTCCCACCACCACCACCACCACATCCATTACCACCTCCATCATTACCAACACCACCAGCACCAAGCACCACCATCACCACCACCACCACCACTACTACCACCACCACCACCATTACCACCACCACCCCCACAACTACCACCACCGCGACCATACCACCACCACCACCACCACCACATCCATCACCACCAACAACACCACCACCATTACTACCTCCATCATTACCAACACC
>OZ024751.1:39183905-39188905 GCA_964016885.1 Eledone cirrhosa
CTATTTATCTATAAAACTGTCTATATTGTATTTTGTCTGAAGAAGGCATAACATATTGTTAATATGATATCCCTGAAATATATATAATGAAATAAATATGGTTTTATAAATATAGTTTCCATTTATTTAATATCGTAAATATACTCCAAATACTTGTTGAGTGCTTTTATATCAGTTATAAATATTTACTAGTTGTAACCCAACAATTTAAATATAACTTTCCATATATATATATATATATATATATATATATATATATATATATATATATATATCCTGAGTTGGTTTTCTCGTTGCTTCGGTCCATGTGGCTGGCTCACCGGTCGCAATGTTCAATTTGTCAAGCTTTCTAACGTATGTTATTACTCTAAGGTGACAATACCTTTTCGAGTGTTTTGCTGCACATTCCGGATTTCATATCGTTAGCATGGCCACAGCCAGAGCTTCGATTTTACTGAACATCCATTTGTATATATATCTATCTATCTAAGGCGGGTAAAATTCCCGAGATCCATGGACGAGTTCTCTCCAGCGGTCTCTGTCCCTCATTATCGCTGCCATATCCTGCATCTCCAACAGACCAGTGTCTGTCCTTAGGGCATCAACATATGTTAACCTTGGTCTTCCTCTTCTAGTGTGTCCATATATTTACATAGCTAATTATGTAGTTAGCTAACTAGCTATTAATCTCGGTATGACTGTGCGTACATGCACTATCTGAACATCTGCTGAATGCCTGCAGGAATTACGCAGTTAAAAGAGAGAACCAATGATTTAGTTCAAACACTTCTAATCGTTCTACCCCTAAAGTTACCCTATGAATAATGTGTGAGCTGTGTGAAATCAGACTTTGTGTGAGATCTTAAAAGCCTGTTTTAAGGCCCAATATATATTTAAGCAACACGCTAAACTTATGATGTAGTAGAAATTTAGAATCTTAATTAGAAACTCTTCTTCAATATTTCCAATAAACGTCAGCTACTTCCGTGGTTTATCTAACACAATCAAAAATAAAGACAACAACAACAATGACAGCAATAACAAGATGGTTTATGTTGCTGACTTAACATTTCTCGGTATAATTCTACTATCTTTAAGATCATTTTCCCCTGAAAGTTTTCTCTTTATTCTTTCATTTCTAGACTTTGCTATCTCCATGGATTCACTCGGATTTTTTTTTTATCATCTCTCTCTCTCTCTCTCTCTCTCTCTCTCTCTCTCTCTCTCTCTCTCTCTCTCTCTCTCTCTATCTCTCTCTTTCCTTCTCACTCGTTCACTTTCTATCTTTCTCTACCTCTCTATCTCTCTCTCTATTTTACCCTCTCTCTCTACCTCTCTATCTCTCCCTCTTTATATCTCTCTATCTCTCTTTATCTCTATCCCTCTCTCTCTATCTCTCTCCATCTTTCTCTCGGCCTAAAGCTATGCACTTCAAAGTGCAGTGTTCAAGAACCTGTCTGATAGAATTGGCAATGTTTTGATGCTAAATTAATAATTTACGCTTCATTATTGCATCAATCTACGATGGGTTTATTAGTGTTGGATCAGAGCCAATCTCTAAGAAAATTAACTTGATGAAAATTTACAATAATAAATAGGGTTTTAATCAAATGAGTTTGGTTCAATACACAGAGTGACCCCCTCCAAAATAGATAGCACTCAATGCTTGTTTCTAAACATTGATGGAAATATAGATATCGATAGTCAGACTCACGCACACACAAGCACACACACACACACACACACACACACACACACACACAAGCACACACACACACACACACACAAGCACACACACATAGATATCCAGGGAAAGGTTAACTTTTTTAACATTCATGTATGAGAAACATAATTACATTTAAAAATTCCGAATATATATATATGTGTGTGTGTGTGTGTGTGTGTGTGTGCGTATGTATGTGTGTGTATACATAGTATACGAAAATTAAAGATGCAAGTATATATATATATATATATATATATATATACTTGCATTCCCACACATTCAGACATGTAACAATTCTATTTGAAAACACATCTTTAATTTTACACACATATATGAATTTTACGTACATATATATATATACGTATGCATATATTGTATGTATGTACGCATAACAGCACATTGATTCTAAGTAAATGTATATATATGTATATATATATATATATATATATATATATATATATATATATATATATATATATATATATAGAGAGAGAGAGAGAGAGAGAGAGAGAGAGAGAGAGAGAGAGAGAGAGAGAGAGAGATATTCATCGGGGACTTATGGTCGTATAGATACGGTAATATCTTAATTCTTCACAACTGACCTGTTTTGGGACAACGCTTTTTCTAACTGATTGATTCTATGCATGCAGGACATGGTTTTTATTTTTTACAAAAGCCACAGTGGAAGACTGTTGTGGCAATGGGGTCTACCATACATGTCTTAGTCTTGGATCAACAGCCTCTTAAATGTATGAATTTTCAAATTATTTGTTTCCTGTAAGGACAGCAGACCTCCAATTGGTAACGCTTTAGCATTTTGGCAAACTCCGCTATAAGCCATGAGATTATGTCAAAGTGAAATCTGCGAATATAATTCTCTATATATTATACATGTAGATTATATTATACATCATGTAGATTATATTATACATCATGTAGATTATATTATGCATGTAGATTATATTATACATCATGTAGATTATATTATACGTGTAGATTATATTATACATGTAGATTATATTAAACATCTAGATTATATTAAACATCTAGATTATAACGTAGAAGAAGCCTTACATTAGAATGTAAAGAGTCAAGTTGGTGTGATATGTAGAAGAAGAAGAAGAAGAAGAAGAAGAAGAAGAAGAAGAAGAAGAAGAAGAAGAAGAAGAAGAAGAAGAAGAAGAAGAAGAAGAAGAAGAAGAAGAAGAAGAAGAAGAAGAATGCCTGTCTTATTTTCAGTATATTATTTGTCCTCGTTGCTGTGGGTAAATAGATAGATGTGCAAGTACACGACGAAGGAGAAGATTCTGATGGATGTAGATTTGAACAAGGAAAAATTCCATGTTTTATATAACAACAGAGAGAGAGAGAGAGAGAGAGAGAGAGAGAGAGAGAGAGAAAGAGAAAGAGATAAGTGAGAATGGAGTGAAATGTGTGCAGTGAAGCGTATCAGACGTGGATTGACAACAATATATTATTATTTTCTATGCTGATGGAATAGACTCAGAGAATTTCTTTTTAAAATAATTTTACTCATTTCATCGCAAAAATCACTCGTGTTGAAATATTTTTAAGGTTAAAAAACATAAATCAATAAGTTTTTTATATATATATATTTCTGTGTGTTTTATATATTTTATTTATTTTATATATTTTAATTTACGTTTGTTACGTGTTTATAAAAGTTGTCTGTTTCCAAGGTAAACGCAAATCTACACATATTTGGTAAGTTTCGAATCAATCACCGCTATTGGGGGATATAAACAGATTTTTCTTCACATCCGTTTGACAGCTATATAGACAGAATAGAATTATTTGTTTAGTTGGTTGCTTTCGTTTCTTGAACTTGTTGTTGATGTTGTTTGTTGCTGTGTGTGTGAGTATGTGTGTGTCTGTGTATATGCGCGCGTGTGTGTGTGTGTGTGTGTGTGTATGTGTGTCTATATGTGATTGTGTGTTTTCTTGTTAGTCTGCAAAGAAAATCTTAATGAATTACTGTGAATTCTAGACATTTTAATAGCAAATTCAATACAAAACAAGACAAAAACAAAAACGGAATGATAAAGAAATAAAGGAGATGTAAATATGTCGTTGTTTAGTTGTATTAAGATTGTCTATCGTTAGCTACAAGTCAGCTTTTTATGCCACAGATAAACACACATACTCTTTTCTTGTAGTCTTAATTGCTACACTTTTATGACCTTGAAATGTCTCTGCTACAAACATCATTCCTCTCTTTGCTTGTGTAAATTCGTCTTTAATCACTGGTCAGAGGTTTTAAAGTCGACAAATACCTCCGTGTATATTATCTAAGTTGAAATCTATCATTAAATAATAGGCCATTCAGCTTAAGAAACACAACTCATTTAGAATATTACTCTCAGCTGTATCAACAACTGAATAGGAATGGGTCCAATTAATGGCCACTATCATTCATTAAGGCCGAGATACTTTTCTCACTTTTATTTAAACCTAGAAAGAAATTAATTAATTTCTTAGAAAATATATAACAGTTTAAGACACAATGTTTAGAATGTAACAGATTTGGGAATAATAAATTACATTTCTTCTACTGTAGTTCCACTATAGATAATTATTTACTATACTCGTGCACATAGTTATACGAGCAATCATGTATATATATTCTGTTAGAAAGTGATTTATTCTGACAACTAACCTTATCTTGTTTGTTATAATCAACACGTTTTGTTCGATGTACCCATTACATTTGTCAGGTACCTGTGGTTTTCGGAAATGTTCTAGGAATTTCCAACAAAACCCTTTAATCAAGCCAGGGGATAGACTGTTCCCCTTCTGTTGTCCATTCTCATTATATCTTCCTACTAGTTAATTACAGACTTGCGGTATCATTTTCTTCAACTTACAATAATTCTATACAAAGGCTGGCTGAAAAGTTCATAGGATGACTATGAAGGAGTGATGTTAGTGCTGTGAAATGTTGCGTGCACTAATTTCAACTCTTATTAATAACTGCATTGTTTATTTTTATGGACTATGTTGAAGAATAAACCTCTTTGGTCATTCTATGAGAGTATCTTGGTCATAGGCTGACTATGAAGGAGCGATGCTAGTGTTGTGAAATTTTGCATGCTTTAATTTCAAATAACTGCATTGCTTTCCTCCAGGGACTCTGTTGAAAATTAAAGTTAAATGCCTGGGCTAAACACTGTGAAGGAATGATGCTAAAGCTGTGAAATCTTGCATGCATTAATTACAACTCTTATCATCAATAACTGAATTGTTTCTTTCCAGA
>OZ024751.1:39198905-39208905 GCA_964016885.1 Eledone cirrhosa
AGTTATTGTGTCTTGTAACATTATAAAACATCTTTGCAACAACACTTGCCATTTACTGATGTGTTTTATACAAATTCACAACCAAGCCAAGGAACATCTTTGACTGTATGTATATATATACATATATATACATATATATACATATATATATATATATATATAAAGAGAGAGAGAGAGAGACATATATATATATATGTGTGTGTGTGAGTGTGTATAGGTATGAATATATATATATACATATATATAGAGAGAGAGGGAGAGAGATAGACAAAGAGAGATAGATAGATACACATATATATATGTGTGTATGTATATATGTATGAATATATATATATATACGTGATGGTTGTACAGGTGGTGATGGTGATGGCGGTGGTGGCGGGACAGTATTGGTGATAGTGGTGGTGGTAGTGTTGGTGATATATGATAAAGAGGCTGTCAATGAAGATGATGATGATGATGATGATATTGTTGGTTCTATTGTTTGTCGCAACATCATTTATTGCTGAGATGTGACCACTTTTGATAAGCTATCTCACACACAACTACGACGGTGACAACAACGACAGCAACAACAACAACGACAACTACAACAACAACAACAACGACAACTACAACAACAACAACAACGACAACAACAACAACGACAACAACAACAACAACGACAACTACAACAACAACAACAACGACAACTACAACAACAACAACAACGACAACAACAACAACAACAACAACAACAACGACAACTACAACAACAACAACAACGACAACTACAACAACAACAACGACAACAACAACAACGACAACAACAACAACGACAACAACAACAACGACAACAACAACAACAACGACAACAACAACAACAACGACAACAACAGCAACAACAACAACGACAACAACAACAACGACAACAACAACAACAACGACAACAACAGCAACAACAACAACAACAACAACAACAGCAACAACAACAACAACAACAGCAACAACAACAACAACAATAACAACAGCTACAACAACAACAACAACAACAACAACGTTGATGGCGATGACAACAATCAGTTGAATAGAACAAAGAAACGAGACACACACACCTCACTCTCACACACACACACCACACTCTCACACACACACACCACACTCTCACACACACACACCACACTCTCACACACACACACCACACTCTCACACACACATTATTATTAAGGCTAACACTAAAGCAACCACACACACACACGATATACACGTATACACGTATACACAAACATACACACACCACACTCTCACACAATAGCACACATACTCACACACACATATACACACCAGACTCACACAGAATAGGACACACACTCGTACACACACAATAGGACACACACTCACATACATACACACACATTATGACAAACACCACACACACACACACTCACGCAATAGGACACACACTCACACACATACACACACACTATGACACACCACTCTCTCACACAATAGGACACACACACACACACACATAGACCCGCACACACACACTCACACACACACACTCACACACACACTCACACACACACACCAGACAGACACACACACACACAGACACACACAGACACACACACACATACACACACGTACACAGTACACAAACCCAACAAAAGAAAGAATAGAAGAACGCTAGAATGAGGAAAAACTTTTGAAGGTGATCGTAAAATGCCATATTTATGGAATTTAAAGTCTATTATTGGTTGGTTATCTTGAAATATTGATAAATGAACATTGTCTTTTGGAGTTGACTAAGAACTATAATGACTTTAGTTTGTTACCGTAATGGGCGATAAAAATGGCCCTGATGTTTGGGTGGGTACAGCAATGTATATTTATGTAGCGCACAAAACCTCATCTTTTTCTCTGCGTGCGTATGTGTGCGTACGTGTGAATATGTGTCTATGTGTGTGTGTTTGTGTGTGAGTGTGTATGTCTGTTTGTGTGTGTGTCAGTGTGCGTGTGTGTGTGTGTATGTGTGTGTGTATGTCAGTGTGTGTGTAAAAGAGCAAATTTTAGTGATTTATATATAAGTGTTGATAATTAGCCTGCTCTTATAATGAGAGAGTGTAATGAGGCGTTTGACACTTCGTCTTTATGGCGCTAGATCATCATATTCAAACAGAAAAACAACGGAAAAAGATGTGAGGATAAATACACACACACACACACACATACACACACATATATATATATATATATTTATTTATATATATATATATATGTGCGGGTGTGTGTGCGAATGTATGTGTTTATCTATATATTTACATACGTACGTATGTTTGTATGTATGAGAGTAGTTAGCTGTGTGTAATACATGTATGTATTCATCTATGTATGAATAGTGTTACAGAAAATTTTAATTGTCGTATAAATTCGAAAATGATATATAATATAACAATACATATAATGTAATACAATACACCATAATAAAACTTAATAAAATACATAATAAAATAATATAATATAATATAATATAATATAATATATAATATAATATAATATAATATAATATAATATAATATAATATAATATAATAATAAAATAATATAATAATATATGATATGATATGATATAATATATGATATAAAGTAAGTGAAACAGGTAGCTTATCTCGTTTAACACAAGAAAGGAATAATTTTGTGAATTGTGATAATGATCAGCGTGTAATGTTTGTTGGGTAACAACCGCTACAGTGCAACATTTCTGATCAGCCATTTTGGTTTTTCTTGGCTTTTTCCAGCTTTTGTTTTCTTTTCCTTTTGATTTGTCAAATTTACATAAACTGTTACTCATCGTACACATACATATATATATACGTATACAGCGTCATATACATATATATATATACATATACACGAACGCACACACAAACAGAAATACACACATGTATATATACAAACATATACTTAGGATCAGAGAGGCAAGGCTGTGTGGCTTAGAAGGATGGTTCGCATTCCAGATCGATCTCAGTGTATTTCATCTTAGGCAACTGTCTTAGAAATTTGGTAGTCGAAGTAGCCCTGGTGCTATTAGGTTAGACATGGCCTGGGCCAATACTGGCCGAAACCTATCAAAGTTATCAAAGTTATAAATATGTGTGTGCGTGTGGTAACACTAGTCCCGTAAATGGACATATAATAAATTATATATATATATAGCGCGAACAATAACTAAAATAAGTTATTGGGATAAAAAGAATTGGGTGGAGAAAGAGAGACAGGTGAACAAACACGAATGGTGAGGCAACGTAAAGAGAGGAAAAAATTATTTTTATCCCAATAACTTATTTTAGTTATTGTTCGCGCTAGCCTGAGGTATCTGGTCTTTAATGCGAAGAAATACCTAGGATGGCTAGTAGACCACTGATGATGGATAGTCCTGGCTGCTATTTCTAATTCTTCATTTTAATTTGTATATCACATTTGCAACAATTTGCATATCATATTTCCACGCCATTTTTCATTCATATATATATATATATATATATATATATATTCATTTATATATATATACTATTTATATTATTATATTATGTATATATATTATTATATTATATTATATATATATATATATTTCGCCTTGTTTTGTTCCTCTTTCATTATTTCTGTTCAATCATGTCTGTTCTCCTGGTATTACTTTCCTGTTCTTTGACAAAACAAGGCTCATCATATCTAATAAATAACATTTTACTCTGGTCTTTAGACGTCCCCTTCCTTTATGTTTCCTACAGATGTAAATTTAACCTTGATATTACAATTGTTCGCTCGAGGGTTCTTCAATTGCCACCAGAAATATTTATACATGGGAATACTTCAATATATATCTCTGTCACCGCTGTTTACATTTATGAGTTAAAATTCAAATTTCGTTATAGAATATTTAATAAAATCTATGAAAATTTAGAAATGGTTTTCTATTGTTTTTTTTGTTTTTGTTTTTTCTCTCTCTCTTTCTTGCTCTCGTTACTTTATATATTTTACGGATGATTAAACACATAAGTTATTGGAAGGGGCGAAACTTTGATATAATAATAACAATAACAACAGCAATAATAATAATAATAATAATAATAATAAGAAGAAGAAGAAGAAGAAGAAAAAGAAGAAGAAGAAGAAGAAGAAGAAGAAGAAGAAGAAGAAGAAGAAGAAGAAGATATAATTTTATTCGTAAACATTAATATCTGATTAAATAAAGAATGGAATTTGGTTCTCAAGAGTTTCAACGTAAAAAAGTGATATATATACTGTACGTGTCTTGAGTTGGGCCAGAAGCAGCAACCTGTTTACCGATTCCATTAACAATAGTTAGATTTTCGTGAGAGAAATGGTTAAACATTTCATTGATTCACAGTCACTTATTACTGGTATTTAATCATCTTAAGCCGTTGAAGGCAAATTTCAGCATTCTCAATATCAAAATAACTCCCCCATTCTGGGGTGCCCACATGATTAGTATCGATCTGAAGTGTATCGATATAAGATGTCCGACTAGTACCCCTCCCCAATATACTATTACAGCCACTCTTGAATTATATTGCAAAGTCATTGGTGGATTGGCAGTATCGGTAGAGGGTCGGACGCCATGCTTTCCAGCATAGTTACGTCCCTTTACGATCTGAGTTCAAATCCCGCCGAGGTTGACTTTGCCTTTCATCCTTACGGGGTCGATAAAAAGTACCAGTAATGCACTGGGTATTTGCTGGCCTTGTGCCTAAAGTAGAAACAATTATTACGTATATGAATCTACGCTAAGAATTGGCAAAATCGTTAGGAAGTCGGTTGAATCTAATGTTCTGTGTTCAAATACCCTCGAAATAAGCAGTAAAGTACTGGGGTCGAATGGGTCCTCCTTCTCACAATTGCTGGTCTTGTACCTAAATAGGAAACCATTATTTCCTTATTGGTAGTATCGGTAGAGGGTCAGACGCCATGCTTTCTAGCATAGTTACGTCCCTTTACAGTCTGAGTTCAAATCCCGCCGAGATTAACTTTGCTTTTCATCCTTACGGGGTCGATAAAATAAAGTACCAGTAATGTACTGGGTAATTGCTGGCCCTGTGCCTAAAGTAGAAACAATTATTTCCTTATGATCCTCTAATATCTGGTTTCAATTCCACCTGAGATCAACTTTGTCCTTCATCTTTTCGGGGTTCATAAAATACCAGTTAACTATTGTGTTAGATATTGTCAACTTTCCCCCCCACCCCACCCCAAACAATTGTTGGTATTGTATCTAAATTAAAAACCATTACATATATATATGCTGATCTCTCTTCTCTACTCTATTGTTGTAGAGTTAGGCATCTCTGGGTGATAACCAATTTACTTCACTATCATGTAGTTCCTCGTTCGATTCCACTGCCTAACATCTTGGACAAGTCCCATTCATAATAACCATGGATATTCCAAGAATGTCATAGAAATTGGCTAAAGCATGAATCTTATCCAAATTCATTGTATTGATTGTATCCCATAATACATACGTCCAATCTAGTCACATGAAATGTCAAGCTGATTCTAACAAATAATCATATTAAAAGTACACGTGTTAGTGGAATATTCCCTCTTTTACAGGTTATTTTAACGACATGGACGTTGAATTGAGTAAATAATTTATTTTCCAATGTCTGATCCGGAATTACATCCCTAATTGTGTCGTTCGTCTTATATGTCTGAAGAGCAACAAACATTAAGTGTATGAAGGATGTATCAGTAAATGGTTTGATCGACGCCAGAAATAGGTCAGCTTGAAGCAACGTTGTGTAGCAGAAACCTGTGAAGCAATATCGTAAGAACATCATGGCGTTCACTTATGAGATGTCTAAAGAGTTTAATGATTTTAATTAACATTAGTGTGTCAAATGGTCTTATACATCATCTTGTGAACGTTCATTATAATATTAATTATATTTTATAATTTGAAATATTTATAAACACATTTTTCTCGACAAAATAAAACTAGTTGGAAAAATTTGGAAACGCATCTGCCCACGACATACGAACTTAAATAAACCAAATTTACGAACTCCAACAAACATTTAAGCCGCTGTAGAACATTATTAGGTATTGATAACTCTGATGCTTTCATTATATTTTATGTGATTAACGATTCATATCTGTATTTATATAAAGATGTATTTTAATGTTTATTATATATCCTTCAGTATAAGTATTACTGGAGAAAAGATATAACTTCACACGTTCATTATACAAGGATTTATACGGAAAAGATATACACCCTGACGTTTCTTGACAACTATATTAAACGTGGTTTTATATTCTTTAGTAAAACTGCTTCTTTTTTGTGGAGAGGGGGTGAAATTATTGCCTAATAGTGACGTTTGTTTTTAAGTTCAATGTTAAATAAATTAATCTCTTCTTCTGGATGCCAAAGCCCTTAAATATTTCATACAAGTGAGAGTATCACGACATCAAATATTCCAATTGCCCTTAGATGAAGGATGATTGTATGGCTGGGTAAATATTAAACGCAAAAGCGCTTCATGTTTGGGGCCAATCCACAAAGATTTACCAGTGTAACTATTTGAAGGGGAAAGTAATCTCTCAGTTAGTTTAAAATTAACTTTGTATCTGCTCTTACGTAATTTAATTACATAAGATAATTAAGTGTTTTATATCGCAATTGATGGCAGTGATTAATCATTAAAAAGCAACAGCATTGTGCCAAAAGGGTTAATGGTGATCAGAAGCTGATTTTGTAAGATGGAAAAGCAATATTTAAACAAAGATTTTCTGATTCACTAACTCGCTCGAGAGTAAACACAGTTTCCTGGGGGGGGGGTTATGAGGTGGATGTTAGGGGAGTTGATGGGGTTGGCGTTTAGGGATATTTCAAACCACAGTAGGTCGTTAATTATGCAATCAAAATTCTTCTAGGAAAGAAAGCAACTATTTAAAATGTTGAAGGTTGAAAGGGTCAACGAAACATTACGTTAATAGGTAAGGTGCATTTGTTTAATAAAGAGACATTGTCACAGCAAGAGATGATTAAGAATGAAGATCAACTGGACCGAAAAAATAACTACATCCGGTAATTAACTCAGTTATCTTCCCCTGCTCCAGCTTCTGCTCCTTTTGGTCATGCCAGGCACGTGATGTCCCATGCTACTCTTCTTCCAAATAGTCGAACCACCCAACATAGGAAGATAAAGCAACGTTTTTACTTCCTGATTAAAAGAAAATTCATTTCAATTACTTTTAAAAGTAAACGCTGAAAACGAAAACTGCAAAAACAAAACCCCATCTAATTGCATAATTTTATTTTCTCTCTATTTAATTTTGTTGCTATTTTATTTTTTTTTATATCATTTATTTATTTGATTATATATTTATTTATTTTTGTTGTAAATAGCTGCACACAGGCAACGAGAAATATTTCAACGAATGCACAATTTCCTCATCTCCACATACTTTCAAACGAGCATGTATTTCACTAGTTTAGTTTTTCAGAAGACTGGATTCTTTCTTTCAACAATATTAGTTGTGAAGGAAGCGATGCATACCAATAGCTAAGCAGTAGAGCGTGCTTCTTATATGAAAAAGCACATTAGATTTTCAGGTCGGAATGCACATCTACTGATCACAGGGACGATAAATGCTCTAATGAACAGACATAAAATTATACTGCTATCTGCGATATATCTTTCGAATAATTCTTGCAGATTATATTAAATCGTTATTGTTGTTTATACGATAGGAAGGCATGTTTAAATACACACACGCATATATGAGTTTGTGTGTTTGTGTGCGTATATGTGTATCTTTGTATATATGTGTATGTATATGTGTAACTTTGTATATATGAGTATGTATATGTGTATATATGTATGTATATATAAATATATAAATATATATATATATGTGTGTGTGTGTGTGTACGTATATAAATATATGTAGATATATATATATTAATATATGTATATATATATATGTATATATATATGTATATACATATATATATATATATATATATGTGTGTATATATATATTTATATGTACATGTATGTATATATATATATATATATATATATATATATATGTAAGCGCATACCTATGTAAGTATGTATCTACTTACGTGTGTATGTATGAATATATTGTTAAAACACACATATAGGTGTTTGTGTAGGTCTATATGTATATGTCTGTGTATGTGCATAAATGTATGTATGTATATATATGTATGTAGTCATGTACTTGTGTCTATATGTATATATGTAAAAATAGATCTATATATAGTTACATACAAGCACTGATATTAGTTTGTGCATTTATATATATATATATATATATATATATATATACATACATATATATATATATATATATATATATATATATATATATATATATATATATATATATATATATATATATGGTATGTGTGTGTATGCGTGTGTGGGTTTATAATTAATTATAACCACCTACGTATGCGTTTTTATGTTTATGTGTATGTGTATATAAGTATGATCTATTTATCGATTTAACTATACATATATATCTATATGCCTGTGTACATATATACATGTATGTATATATATATATATATATACATATATATATATATACATATATATATATATATATATACATATATATATATATATATATACATATATATATATATATATATATATATATACATATATATATATATATATATATATATACATGTATATATATATATATATATATATATATATATATATATATATATATGTGTATATATATATAATTCTGGCAATATTATTACACAAATATGACCCTCCCCAAGTATAACAATATGTATATATATGTATATCTACATATATATGTGTGTGTCTATGTGTTACATATACATATATGTGTATGTGTGAATGTGTGTGTGTACATGTGTTTATGATTATATTATATTAGATCTATTGATATTTCATTGCTTCAGCCTTATTCCTGACATCATAACATTCTCACATTTCTAAAACATCAAATAAAACAAGAGAAATTTACAGTCTGGTAAAGGGACAAACCCACCTCCCTCTTCTTCAGGAATATTTTAACGTATAAGTTTCATACATTCAAATATTTGGGGATGGAGTTGAGGGTTGTTCAGTAAAAAGGAAAGGTTATTTCATCGCTGCCATTTCAAAGGCCGAAATAAGTTTACATCTAGTTGGATACATATGAATAGTAGAAATGAGATATTATTATATCCATTTCTATGGACCCAGAATGGTTAAGAAGTTCGCTACACGATTGTTAAGTCTCGTGTTCGAATTCACAGCATAACATCTTGGGCAAATGTCTTTTATAATAACCTCACATTGACCTAAACCTTGTTAGGGGGACTTGGTAAGTAGAAATAGTTTTCTGTTATTGCAGATTTCAGGCTTAGATTTATGGTTAAGACGTTATATTTGTAATCAGTTAATTGCTGGTTCAATACTACTACATGCCGTCTTGGACAAATGTATTTGATCAGAAACTCGGGTCGTCTCTAACTTTAAACCGATTGGAACTCCGCCTGAGGGAGTCTAATTGTAAATCAAAGGTTTAACCTTGTCATGCCCTTTGCGAAGTTGGATCTCCCTGAGAATTACGTGAAGAATACACG
Source organism: Eledone cirrhosa (assembly GCA_964016885.1). Lineage (NCBI taxonomy): Eukaryota > Metazoa > Mollusca > Cephalopoda > Octopoda > Eledonidae > Eledone > Eledone cirrhosa. The sequence goes on from OZ024751.1 coordinate 39,208,551, forward strand.
GGACTATGGAATACTCAGGAGCTTGCACGTTCATTTCACGAGTAGGCTGTTCCGTTGAATATAGTACACTACACTACATTTAACTACACTGCACTACGCTACACTACACCACACTATACTACACTACACTACTCTACACTATACTATTAGCCAGATATATGTACACACACACACACACATATCGGAGTAGAGAGACAGACATACATTTAAATAATTGTTTCTACGTTAGGGACAAGGCCAGCAATTACCCAGTGCATTACTGCTACTTTATTTTATCGACCCCGTAAGGATGAAAGGCAAAGTTAACCTTGGCGGGATTTGAACTCAGAATGGCAAGGGCCGTAACTCTATACGT
>OZ024751.1:39213905-39218905 GCA_964016885.1 Eledone cirrhosa
ACCGAACCCTCTTCTACATATTCACAAAATAACAGTGCCTCTATCTTTCATAGACCCCTACAAAATAACATACCCTACCTTTCTCATCTAAACTAACCCTTGATAATTATTGTTTAAATGAAGTGAATTAAGATTCGACCTAAACTACATAGAAAACATTTTATAGTTTCGCTGGTCTCAACCGCTTTTCTCCTGACTACTGCGCTGGCCACACAGGCAACAGCCGTAAATATATCTGCTGACTTGTGTCATGTTTACCGTTTTAGAATTTGTTCCAATCTGAATATATTCCAATCTCTCTCTCTCTCTCTCTCTCTCTCTCTCTCTCTCTCTCTCTCTCTCTCTCTCTCTCTCTCTCTCTCTCTCTCTCTCTCTCTCTCTCTCTCTCTCTCTCCCTCTCTCATTCTATCTATCTCTCTCCTTCCTTCTTTCTTATTCGTAAGTGTGTCTACATTATAGCAATTCTGCGAGCGACGCTCATTAACACTCAATGCTCACATTGTATAAATATTCTTCTTATTAGTATTCAGCGAATGCTAGACCTATGAAGTATCTTATTCATTAGTCCACATTTGATAATATAGTAGAGTAATTAGCGTCAACATATTCCAGTCAAGTACTCTGCAATAGAATGGAATGGAAATGGAAACAGAGAATATGTAGCTAATCAGCAACACAAACTAAACGACTCTTTATTTCAAACGATGGAATAAATCCTTCCTCAAAGAAGGGAAATATTTTTAAGGGAAAGAAACTGTTATAAATTTAAATACATTTTAAATTTTGATATAAAGAAACTGAATTCTTCCATGGAAACAGAGAAACTAAACGACCCTTTTTTATGATAGATAAACCCTTCCTCATAGAAGGGAAATATTTTTAAGGGAAAGAAACTATTATAAATTTAAATTAATTTTAAATTTTGATATAGATAAATAGATTTCTTCCATGGAAATACAAAAATGTGTAACTGTAGCTAATCAGATACCGAAATTAAGCGACTCTTTCTTTCAAATAACGGAATAAATCCTTCACACCAAAGAGGATAGATATTTTAAATGAAGCACAATGCTCTGATCTTAGTAATTTGAATGTTTTCATAACAACCAAAACTAAAGGAGCCGTTCTTTGAAATGATGGAATAAATCTTTCTCCAACGAAATAAACTATTTGAGACGAAGAAAATATTTAAAATTTTAAATCATTTTTAAGATAATAAAATAGAATCTTTAATAGACAAAATTATTTTTTATGAAGTATATTTAAATTCAATGAAATCTTCTAAATGAGTCTTTGAAATAACGGTATAAATACTACATAAACAATCAACATCTTTTAGAAAATATAATTAAAGGGCATTATAAAACAGACAGGATTTCTGTTTGGGGTTATTATGTAGTAAACATACATTCTCTTAAATTTCCTCTTCACTCCATTAGATTACTGGTACGAAAAAATTATTAAAACTTAAGATTGTGTTGTCATATTAATACTACTAGCATTTAAACCAATGTTTTGCGAACGTAATAAGTATGTTTATGGATTAAGTATATATATATATATATATATACTTCTCTCTCTCCCTCTCTCTCTTTCTATATATATATATATATATATATATATATATATATATTACCTACGCACACAGGGAAATAAACAAGACGCGACAGAATATTCGAGAACGTTTTTGACAGATCGTAGATGACAGATCGTGTGAGAGACGGACAAAAAGGCTGTACAGTTACTATAATATACAATTTCACTTATCTAAATTGATTGCTACGTTAAATTGTTAATGCAATGTTTCAAACCACTATATGATAAGGTTTTCTCCCACTGTGCTCACTAACATTACAACCCAATATCAACAATATCGAACACCATCGACGATGACGTAGACTCAATGTGATGATTGATCGTTATTCGATAGAAGAAAATAACCTAAAATAAAGTCTAATAGAAAAGTAATGAGTTCTTTACATTGGCTCAAAGCCATATATGTTTTAGAGAAAGAAGTGGTGGGCATGGGTGGGAAGGGGCGGAATCAGAGTAGAATGAATAAGCCATTAACAACAGGTACTTTCGTTATCTATATAGTAGGAATGAGCTAATAGGAGAACATTTAGGTGGTCGCTTCAAATACTAGAAAGAGCAGTAGAAATACTACACCTAACCCTCTTGAGAGGCAGCAAATTGGCAAAGTCGTTAGAGCGTCAGATAGAATACTTCGAGTTAAGTGTTCTCTTCGCGATGAGTTTTGCTTTTCAAGATTTCAGAGTCGATAAAACAAAGTACCAGGCTAGGCAGTGAATGCGCGGACACTTCAGATGTCAAGTACGTAGGAGGCTCAGCTGAAAAATTCATTTGTTGGCCAAGATACTCTCATTGAATGACCAAATGAGGTTTATATTTCAGCATAGTCATTGGAAAGAGACAATGCAGTTATTAATAATAATAGTTGAAAATAATACATGCAAGATTTCACAGCTCTAGTATCACTCCTTCATAGTCAGCTTATAAACTTGTCAGCCGAACCTCGTATATCATATGTAATGTTTATATAGAAGTGTGTCTATTCAGGCTTTATTGTCGGAGCATGGATACCTCGAAAATTATATGTTATGGTTCATAATTGTTTCTACTCTTGGCATAATGCCAGCAATTATCCAGTACATTACTGGTACTTTATTTTATCGACCCCGTAGGGATGAAAGGCAAAGTGAACCTCGGCGGGATTTGAACTCAGACCGTAAAGGGACGTAACTTTACTGGAAAGCATGGCGTCCGACTCTCTACTGTTATGGTTCATAATGACAAAAGGACTGCCAGATTTCAGCTGAAGTTACATAACATCAATAGAATATACACGTCTGCATACACAAATGTGCCATCTAATATACTTACAAGCACACATAACCATATATATACATATATATACTTAGACTTAGATATATATACATATATATACTATAGACTTTATATATATATATATATATATATATATACGTGAGCACCAGTGTCTGTGGGAGTCGAACTCACGCTAGGTTAATCTGTTAACTTACGATTATACATATAATTATACATGTATATATATATATATAAAATGTTTAAGCTTATTGAATCCGAACAAATTAAATATAACCTCTGCATATATATATATATATATATATATATATATATATATATATATATTATTTATTTACATTTATATACGTATATATATATATATATACGTGTGTTGTATGTATGCTTGTATATATATACACATACATATATACATACATGCATACATACATACATACATACATACATACATACATACATACATACATACATACATACATACATACATACATACATACATACATACGTACATCCATCCATACATACTTAAATACATACTTACATACATACATGCATACATACATACGTACATCCATCCATACATACTTAAATACATACTTACTTACATACATACATACATACGTACGTGCGTAGACACATTGCAAAGAAATTAAATGTACTTGTATCATTTGAAAATACCCACATTCATTACATGCTAAACGATAGACAACAGGTTAGTTATATGAAGGAATCATTGTTTATAGTATTTTATATCGTTTGTATGTAGCTAGCTAGTTTAATAATGGAACCGAAAAATGGAATATGGGACACTTCTTTGCAGATTCGGAAATGAGCAGCAAAGCACTGCAGGTAAGACTTCGTACGAAAAAAAAACCACTAGGAAAGAAAAAGACGAAAAACAAATGAAATACTATAAAAATATTAAAAACATTAACAACTCTTTCCACAAGTGATTATACTCGAACTATTTTCTTGTGATTGATTCTCAGAAGAAATTTCTAAGAGAGGAGAAAAAAAAAAGATTATTTATATATATATATACATGTATATATATATATACATGTATATATATATACACACATACATATATATATATAAATATATATATATATATATATATATATATATATATATGCATTTATATATATATATATACATATGCGTTTATATATATATATATATATATATATATATATATACATACACACACACACACATTTATATATATATATATATGTTTTTTTTTATTTCCCTATATTTCTTGTGTGGATGATCAGGCAGCGGGACTTCAAAAGACTCAGGCGAACATCAATGAAATAATATAAGAAATAGAAGCAGTAGATAATGATTAAAAGAAAATGGAGGTGAAAAAAAAAAGTAAAAACGAAAAGCGCGCGATTGATGCCAATTAGGAAAGTCGGGTTGGGGAAAACTAAAATATCAAAGTGAGAATAGCAATTGGTGAAAAATGTAACGATTTTCGGAGATAGGTGAAGGTGTGGGTCTATGTCTTTATATGTACTTATATATATCTGTATGTGATTGCTCGCATATGTCTGCATGAAGTTGTGTGAGAAAGGTTCTTAAAATAAAATATGTCATGGTGCATAGATATATTGGGTATTAAATGATGTGGCTTTTAATTATGACTCTATGTTCGGAGCTCAAATTCAGCCGTGTTCAAATTTTGCCTTTTATCTTCCAAGTGATATTAAATAAAGTACCAGTCAATTACTGGGGTCGATATAAACAACTTTGTTGTCCCCGAAAATATTGCTGGGCTTGCTTGTGTCTAAATTGGAAATCATATTGATATGTGTATATATATATATATACATAGATACATATATATACATATATATATATATATATATATATATAGGAACGAGTAGGACCCCGACGGCTGAGCTCAAGCCGTTTCGACGGCTAATTCTGGACTGAATTAGCCGTCGAAACGGCTTGAGCTCAGCCGTCGGGGTCCTACTCGTTCCTATTACCCACTCTGCTACCCTAAGTATTGAGTACTTTGGCGCGTTATGGTCCACCTGGTTCCTTACCACATTTCCTTCGTTATATATATATATACATATATATGTGTGTGTGAGTGTGTGTATATATATATATAATATATATAA
>OZ024751.1:39231405-39241360 GCA_964016885.1 Eledone cirrhosa
GGCCATTGTAGTAACGGCAGAATAGGAAAAGGGGATAAATAGAACAATTATGGACCAGATGCTTGTGTCAGAGAGTGACTTTAAATCTTCAAATGGTTTAGCCGAATGGCTTTATTATTTAGGACGATTTCGAGAATGCCTGGGTGAACAAATGTATTACCCCCCACCCCCCACCCAGATCTGAGAGCAGTAACCCATTGAGGGACTCAGCTGAGCATTGAAGAGGGTCTTTAGTTGATGGGGTTAAAGATTTTTGTGACAATGGAAAAAAGGGTCAGTCTTTCGGATTCTGTACTAAGCTATGTTCAGGATGTGTGTTGTCCATGTGAAATCCTAAGTTATTGGTCACGAATGCTGGAATTAGGTTCAGCTTCAAGTGGTTTGTTAACTTTAGCGAAGAGCCTGTTATTGACACGAGGTTCTGTTTTGTTGAGGCTATGCGTGCTACTTGAGAGAATCTCGGTTATTTGTAGAGGCTTTACAAAATATATTTAGAGCAAACTTGAGGAAATGAGTTGTGTGTTTTCATGAGAGATCGACGGATATTTGGAGAGGTTCAGCCTTTAAAGCTATCACAACGACAGGAACTGTGCATTCTCTACGGGAGATCCTCGGGTATTTGTGAAGGCGCAGCATTTAAAACGATTGCTAGGACAGATCCTTTCTTTATTATTCAAGTCTAATTTTGAAGACGTGCGATGATCATTATTTGAGACACTGTTTTCTGTGTGGAGAGAAAATACTGATATATAGTGAGAAATAAAACAGCAAGAATCACATTCTTCAAGACATAAACTGGAGATGTTTTGACTATTTTTGGTAAATAACAGCGATGGAAATTTGAAAATAGTTTGTCAATTTTAGATTGTATCGTTTCCAAATTTGTTTTTAATAGCTATTATAGTTTCGGAAACATAGATTTGTAATGTCTACACAGGATATTGAAAATGGTTTTGCAGCAATATGTATATATTTATATTTTATATTACACACAACACATACGAGCACAGATATATATGTATGTGTGTAAGTATGTATATATGTATATATATGTACGTAAGTATGTATGTATAAATTATGTGAATATGTATGCATATCTATATTCATATATATATATATATATATATATATATATATATATATATATATATATGAATATAGATATGCATATATATACACACACACATATATATAGATGATTGAATTATTATTGTACCTCCTCTCCCTTTATCTTACTCTATCTCAGATGTATATATATATACATGTATATATACACACACACACACACATATATATATATATATATATATATATATATATATATATATCGGCGCTTATTTGTATACATACGTGTATATGTATGTGTGTATATATTTCCCTGTTTATTTAAAATAGGAACACATTGGTATATATTTTAATGTAAATATATAACTGCGTGTATGTCACCTGAATACACATCATACTTACGAATATGTATGTAATTATCTATATAGGAATATATTTATGTACTTATATATGTACATAAATTCATATAAATATATATATATATATATATATATATATATGAGTGTATGTGCGTATGTGTCTATGTATGTGTATGTGTGTATATTTTCATACACAATCTACTGATATTTTTGCTTTGTAATACACCAGAAATATAAACTGACAGAAAAAGATAAATGACACCTCATTATATATATATATATATATATGTATATATACATATATATATATATGTATGTGTACATATATATAATTATATATATATATATATATATATATATATATATATATATATATATATATGTGTACATATATATAATTATGTATATATATATATATATATATATATATATATATATATTTATATATATTTATATATATATATATATATATATATATATATATATATATATATATATATATATATATATGTGTACATATATATAATTATGTATATATATATATATATATATATATATATATATATATATATATATATATTTATATATATATATATATATATATATATATATATATATATATATATATATATATATATATATATATGTGTACATATATATAATTATGTATATATATATATATATATATATATATATATATATATATATATATATATATATATATATATATATATATATATATATATATATATATGTGTACATATATATAATTATGTATATATATATATATATATATATATATATATATATATATACTCTCATTGTTACATTACATTACTTATGAAGTAAATATTTGAAGCCTAGAAAAATTGATTTCAAATACTGGCACTAGACCAAAAACAAATCAAATTCGATTGGATGATATAATTGATTAGATCTACCCCAGTATTTGACTGATACGAACCTTTTTCATACCTCCCCGGCTAAAACCACCTCTGGGTCTCTGAAATAAAGTCACATATTTTCATATTTCCTGTAGGTCACTATAGATAATAAACACAACCCCGAGGATATGGTCCGAACGTGGAAGAGCCGAACCCTCACTGCCATCGCATGCATCTCTCTCGCCTTCCCCATCGCTCTCTATTGTGAGTCCCACGTGCTGGCCTCCCCACAGCCCCGACGGACAGAATGGATAAGGCGTTTCCCCGGAGGACGGTAAGGGAGATGCGCTGGAAATATGCGCTGAGAGATGTCTATGAAATATAATCATATATTTTCATATTTCCTATTTTATATTCTTATCTTCCAACATAATTTCATATAAAAGCTATGTATTTTAAATACTACTTTAATAATGAAATAATTAATAGTTTTAAGAAAGCCCTTCAAATTCTTCATTGCTTAATTGTAAAAAACTGTATGTCACGTGACATTTGATAACGAATATGTTTTATTAGTCCCTGACGCTGATAACAGACTTGTCCTGGGCAGGATTTGAACATTTTGCACGGGTATTTGATGAAAACATCTACATGGTGCGTGTATGTATTCTGGAAATATCCAACGAAGATGCTTTATGTGGTTGAACTACCTGCTAGAAATAGCAGTCGAATCTTCTTCAAATTACACCCTATAGATATTTGTATACTGTCACATTAGCCATTGTATTCTTAGATATTAGATACATTGTATCTCAAGAACGACGAGAGGGTCAGTATTGGAATGTCTTTCATCATAAATCTCTTCTGTTAGGACAGACGTAGGACTAAACAATATGCACAAAAAACGACAATTTAGAATCTTCTTTCCCAGAACCAATTTCATATATTTTATGAATGTTCAGTAACAGAAACCTTTCCTTGTCATACGTGCGGTGAATTGGCAGCATAGGTAGAGGGTCGGACGCCATGCTTTCCAGCACAGAATTAAGCTCCTTTATTGTCTGAGTTCAAATCCCGCCGAGGTTAACTTTGCCTTTCATCCTTACGGGGTCGATAAAATAAAGTACGAGTAATATACTGGGATAATTGCTGGCCTTGTGCCAAAATGTAGAAACAATTATATGTGCCACGTGAAACATGGTATTTTATTTGTTTATTTGTTTGTGTCTCTGTATGTTTGTTTTGTTTCCCTCTTGAAAATGCATCACTATACCGATACTATTTTGATGTCTTCTGATTCCACCAATTCCTAATCAGTAGTCTTCTTATTCTGCTTAACTAATATTCTGCTTAACTTATTCTGCTTAACTAACTATACACCCGCACGTTCTATCTAGAAACTAGTCTGTAATGCTTAATCCTAAAGCTATCGTATCGTAGTTAGCGGAGACAATTGAAATCTGAATAAAGTGCTATATAGTATTTTGTTATTCCCCTGTACGTTCTTAGTTAATATTCCACCAGGATATATTTGTTTTTAAGACTTCCAGAATTCAATAAATTATTCAAATCTCCTTCAAGCAGTTACATTTTGCCAGGTCAAAAGAAATAATTTACAGTATCATACACACACATGCCACAAAAGCTAATAGTTCCGGGCAAATTTCTATGACTCTCAAAACCATTTCTATATTTATCTTTGATATTTCAAAATATTGACCACTTTTATTATATCTTAAATGTCCATTAATATATGTATATTAGAATCCGTTAATGCTTTATGATATCTGTAGCAGATTTCTTTATATAAACAATTTTATTCTTTACATTCAAGAAGTGTTCTTATACAAAAACATAGCAGCAATCCTTATTGGATTTCTTTTCGGAATTTAATTAAAACTTGACAGCCGCCATGTTCTTTTTCAGCAATTATGTTGAGACTTCAGGAATGATATTTAAATAAAGTATATTTAACATTTGCACAATTATAAAGTTGCTGCGTTAATATTTATAATGGTACTCGTGGATATTTTTAAGGTGTACTTAAGGTGGATTTAATCTTTAGTTAAAACAATTTCGCTACGTTTTATAGAGATAATTGTTTCTTTTTTCGGCACAAGGTCAGCAATTAATTACTGACATTACTGGTACTTTATTTTATCGACCCCGTAAGGATGAAAGACAAAGTTAACCTTCGCGGGATTTGAACTCATAATGGAAAGGGCCATAACTGTATGCGCCAAAGCATGGCGTCCGACCCTCTACCGATACTGCCAAAGCACCACCACGTTTTATTAAGATAATTAGTTCTACTTTTCGCACAAGTCCAGTAAATATCCCAGTGCATTTCTGGTACTTTATTTTATCGACACTGCAAGGATGAAAGGCAAGTTAACCTCGGCAGGATTTGAACTCAACCGTTGACTAAGCTCGGAACGTTACAATATAACATGTAACTTCCTTATTAAATATATAACACCAATATGTACATATTTCTACATCAGTAATACTCAACAATATATTAGATTCATTATGTACGCATCCTTTAACAACTGTCTCTCATAATTACCCCTAAACAAATCTTTTTGGTGAAAACTTGACTTGGGAGCCCTCCACGCTGTCACTCGACGTTCTAATATAATGTTAACAGGCGTATCTCTCTCAAATCAGATACAATTGAACGTTTAGACATAGATATTCAAAAATATAAATAGACATGGCTAGAATTTCTTTTTAAAGATCTGGTTCAAAATAACATTAACAACAATTTGATATTTTAAATAAAGTTCGTTCTTTTATCGAGAGACCTTGCCAATATTTTGAACTGATAAAGCAGAGTGTTGAAACGCATACCGCAGAATATTCTGGTCGACGCTCTAATGACTTGTAATTCACAGCAAGACACTTAACACACTTTTTCATAAATCTCATTACATTTATAATATTGTTCAGATGTAAGCTATTGGTAAGCTGACTCCACAATTCCTACACTTATATGTCTATTACTAACGATAGATTAACATATTTGCTCCTATAACAGAAGAACTGTCTCTTTCTTTATATATCTGCTACGAGACAACTCGTGAAAATTTACGTCTTGCTTGATTTGTTAGAAAAAGTAGTTGAATATCTTTTAAATCATGCACATCCTTTTTTGTTTTAAAGAAATGATATATAGGAGAGCGCAGTATATGAAAGAAACAACGAATAGACTCAAAGCAAGTTGTCTTTGATCGTAACTTTACTTGATTAGGGGTTAACTAGAATTAAAGAACAACAAATACAATAACAAGAACAACAATAACAACAACTGCTACTCGTCTAACTTTGTGTATGTAAGGAAATATGTCTTCCCTGGTGTGTAGTTGAATTGCCTCTAAATGTTAGAGTCGCAGACTAAATGACTTCCTTACAGCATTTAGTTTCGTCTAACCTTTTCTATGTGCAACTTTCACCGCGGTTGACTTTGTCTTTCTTTCCTCTCGGGATCGATAAATAACAACCAATGCTATATTCGAACGTCTGTATATTCGAACGTCTGTATCTAGTCTACTGCACATCTCACATCTCTCTCTATCTATCTATCTATCTACTCTATCTATCTATATATATATTATATATATATTATCTCTCTATCTATCTATTCGTTATCTATCTATCTAGTTAGTTAGCTAGCTAGCTAGCTAGCTATCTATCTTAAAAGGTTGGCCTGGTGCCTAAGGATGAAAATGAATATTTCTTCGTTCCACTGTGTTTTTTTCCCCCCCAGACCAGACGTTTCGTATATTTCGTACACATGTGATTTATTTCAACATTGTCACTGACATTCCATCAGGGAAATCATACAATTGACCGAGAGACATATGCAGATGTCATTATAACATTCATAAACTTTACACATAAATCATTTTCCGACTTAAACTTTCCTACTGAACCTGAAACAAATACACTCACAAAATAAAAAATAAAAAATAATAATATAAAATAAAATAATAGAATAAAACAATAAGAGTATACATACATATAATCTCCAATCTCTCTTTTTGTCTCTTTTACGATTCCCAAACCTGTATTATTACAAGAAAACGTATCAATAATGGTTCTTTTACAGCCTGTCATTAGAAGCCGAGAATTTAACATGTTACACAATTTCATTATATTAGCATTAGGAAGATAGGGAGAGGAAGGTGTAGAGATGTGACTTGGTGTTCTATGAAACGTTTTTGTACGATTATTTTTGTGCCATTTGTCACGACCGGTTATATTATTTGTTCGCATTTATTTTATGTTAGACGTAGGCATTGACCGAATAGTTAGAATGTCTCGCTTTGTAACCATGAGTGCCTTGGTTCGATCCCATTTCGTGGCATCTTAGACATTTATATTTCTATAGCTTCAGTCATACAAAAGATTTGTGAGGGAAACTGAATAGATTTAAAAGCTCGTCAAATAAATTGTATCTGTGAAATTTAGAGGTCTCCGCCGTGTTACATATAACATCACATTGATTCAACACTTAAATTATATTACCAGTACATATTTCTGTGTAATTCCGAGCTACTTTCACGTAAATGTAACGTCCATGTTTCATAGTCTCTGTATATCCTACGGTTTATTCACAGAAATAAGATTTTTCATGTAATGACAACAAAGATCAATGTTATAAAGGTGTGAAATAGATTTCAGCAAACTACAGATATATATTTCATCAAATACGGATGAATGAAAGACAAACATTATATTGTCGGCAGTATGTAGGACGGTGGATTGGCAGTGTCGGTAAAGGGTCGGACGCCATGCTTGGATGTATAGAGTTACGGCCCTTGTCATTCTGAGTTCAAATCCCGCCGAGGTTAACTTTGCCTTTCATCCTTACGGGGTCGATAAAATAAAGTACCAGTAATATTAATTGCTGGCCTTGTGCCAAAAGTAGAAACAATTATGTTGTCACATATGAATGCAGCAGGATTTGAACATATGTGAAGCCTTCGTTAATTTCAAAGATGAGCATTTCATTGATCAAAAAATAATTGTTCATATTTGAACCTGATTTGGAAAATCGTCTCCAATGTTATTTTAATTTTTGAGGCTCTTCAAATATTGCTTTGTATCAAGGATACCAAATTAGGCTGAATGATGAATATATGATAAAAAAAGGAAAGAAGCTGACCGTTAGATATGACCAAGGGAACAATGTTTCCATTGGATATTACATTGTTGATACTATCTACCAGTCGCATCTCTTGTCTTGGTTGATGAATCGACGTGAAATGAAATATTTTGATAAAACGCTAAACTCGGTCAGGAAATCGATAATAAATCACCATCTAAATTATTTGTTTTATCTCGTCAGTTAAAGATATGATCTAACCTTTTATGAAACGTGAGAAGACCCTCTCTAATGTTGTTGCTGTTGTTGTTGTATTGGTAACAGGATCTGTTGATATTTGACAACCTCTTGTAGAATTATCGACAACGCCAAAGCTAATTGACCAAATAAACCATATTCGCCTATGATTAATGTTAACTGTAAGAAATTCAGAAAGGTTCACCTATACCGCGATTGCATCCTAATTATATAACATTGATAACCTCTCGATAATATATCTAATATGGAATTGGCCAACAGCATAAGTCTTCATTTTGCTTGAAAATTAAAGTGGCTACTCCTGAGAAAGGTTAAATGCAGTTGTTTTAGAGTTCATCTGCTATTCCTACGCTTCTAGACCTAAATACAATAATAACGATATAGTATATAAAGGTTGTAGTGCTTACAGAACTATTCTCTTGATCCAAATGATTCTGAGTTCGTTTAGCATCTACAAAACGAAATGTGCTTTACTCTACCATGAAAGGACATTAGAAAAACTAATTATTTTTCTTCAATAGTGAGACTACCCACAGATAATGCAATGTACTCTGTTAACGTCTACCGAAAAAACTGAAATTGACAAAATCTCAAATTCATAATTATGTGTCTACTTATGTGTAGGAGGGATATATGTGTGTAAATGTGTGTGTGTGAGAGAGAGTGAGTGTGTGTAAATATGTGTGTGTATTGGTGTGATATCTATAACGTAGAAGATGTCTTGCATTAGAATGTAAAGAGTGTAAATGGTGTGAGAAGAAGAAGAAGAAGAAGAAGAAGAAGAAGAAGAAGAAGAAGAAGAAGAAGAAGAAGAAGAAGAAGAAGAAGAAGAAGAAGAAAGTGGCGTTGATTATGATGATGAGGGGGAGGATAAAGTTGATGAAAATGAGGATGATAAAGACAACAATGATGATGATGATGAAAATGAAGAGACAAAGAAGTGTTTTGCGGTGAGAGGAGGAGGCATAGCAACGGAACAGACACCACAAGGCATCGCACCAGACGCTTTAACTCCTCTGCCAATCTATTTCCCTCAGAATTGTAGTTTATTTATCAATAAATTCAACCTCGGCATATTTGAACTCGTGGTTCAAATATCCGGATCAAATAACGAAACATTTAGTCCGACTCACTTTTGGTAATTTTCTATTTCTCTGGTCAATGTCCCTTTCACAAGATATTTATCGATCTATGTAAAATGAATTAGCTTCAAATGGGAATAGAAACCGTATTGCCAGCTTGGCTCTATAATATTTTATCTTTTTGCTAGTTCAAGAGAGTTTTGACACAGACATGCTCGTATTAAAGTCCCATTATAACATGCCTCTCCTATGCTTTAAAAACTTCCAAGCAAATTTAATTTAAAATTTGCTTACAATTTTTCATTTTAACCCTTTTAATATCATTTTCTAGAAGAGACAACGCTTTTAATCTTTGTTTGGTTTCGATAATGACTGATAAGGAATATATCTAATATTGTAGCAATTAGCATTAAATTTCGTAAACAGAGAAGTGCCTTTGATTATATATTTATCAGAGAAAGCTATCAAATAGGCCTCACTATGCTATCGAATTCATGCAGTAATTGTGGCCATTTTTATCTGACTTCTTCCCAAACAGCCGATAATTGCTTCATTAATAACTTCCGGTCTTATAACCTTTTGGCAACATTGCAAACTGGCTTTCCCTTATAGATAGCATCTTTTGTGATTAATATATCATTTTCTCATCAAAAGTACTAGCTTCAGTTAATTGCAGCTGCCAACACATCCGATCTGCATTTATATAGCAGTTAATGTGTGATGGTGCCACAGCGTGAAAGAAATTCAACATGATTGCATCCTTCCCAACGAAATGGCAATCCGTATCACATTTTCGGATTTCGTCTTTAGAAGACCTTAGATAAAAATCGTTGTTCAGTGACATAAAAAAAACGTTGCTGCACTTTATGGCTGTAGAGAGTAGGGTTAAAATTATAATAATGCATGCATTGCAAACATTGTACACTATTTTCTCCAATGTTTACATAGGAAATATTATATAATAGGTTTAAAAAATATTTGTAACCTAGCTTTTACAAGCCAGACTAATTTGAATATATGATATCATTTACTCTCTACTGGAAATAAAAGCAAAACTCATACACACACACACACACACACACGCGCGCACACACATACACACGCGCATACACACACACATATTCATGCTTCTTTTGATGATAGTTTATATCTACCACATCTTTCTCTCTCTCTCTCTCTCTCTCTCTCTCTTCCTCC
>OZ024751.1:39246560-39249060 GCA_964016885.1 Eledone cirrhosa
CAAAGAGAAGAAAAAGGAAGTGAAAATGAGGGAAGAAGAGAGATGAAGAGAGAGAGGGGGGGGAAGAAAGAAAGTTAGACAGGAAAAAGAGAGATAGCGAAGAAAGAGGAAAAGAGAATGAGAGATAAAAAAGAGATAATGAAAGCTATGGAGAGGGAGAAAGACAGACAGAGAGAGAGAGATATATATAGAGAGAGAGAAAGAGAGAGAGAGAGGAAAAGATAAAGAGAGAAGAAAGACGAAGAGAGAATGAGAGATAAAAAAAGAGAGAGATAGTTAGAGAGAGAGAGAGAGAGAGAGAGAGAGAGAGAGAGAGAGAGAGAGAGAGAGAGAGAGAGAGAGTAAATGTGAAAGTGAAAGTAGGAAAAGTATTGATGTAAGATTGGGTTAGAAAAACAAAAGAAAGTTAGAGAAGCTACTTATTCTTGAGAGATATCATTGTTTGGTGAAGAACAATGGTGGAGAGATACATCTATCTGATCTAGGTAGTGGTGGCGGTGGTAGTGGTGGTGGTGGTAGTGTTAGTCGTGCTGGTGGTAGTGTTAGTCGTGCTGGTGGTATTGGCGGTCGTGTTGATGATGTTGATTGTAGTTTTGATGGTACCAATGGTGGTGATTGTGGTGGTGTTAGAGACGGTGCTCGTGGTTGGAATGGTAGCATTGATGGTAATTATTGTGGTGATGGTGATGGTGATGGTGTTGGTGGTAGCGGTGGCAGTGATGACTAAACAGAATTAATTGGCTTAAGTAATGTATCTTTGATATGTACTCATTCGTCCAGATGGAAGGAATCATCGGAGCTCTTAGTGATAGAATGTATTGAGCACTTTATGTCTGGTGGAGCTCATCAGTCGTCAGGTATCAATGTGGTCGATTTCTTTCAGAGTAGAAGAAAGATTGTGAGACAGTGGGGAGTGAGGAAACGATGTAGGGGAAGAATTGACCCCAATACTAAACTGGTACTTCCTTAGCGAGCTCGGGAGGATAAAATACAAACATAATAAGAAGGCTGGAAATTTGAACAAAGAGCGCAGATGCCCAGAACAAATAAGACAAAGTATTTTAATCAACCAGCTAACCGACTCTACAATTTTGTTGTGGGACTGACGAATTATAGAAGGGAGTAACCAAACGAATGAAAGCGGGAGGCGGGGTTGAAGAAGGTAGAAAAGATAGCGAAGGGGAGAGAATAGAGAGAGAGTTAGCAAGAGAGATAATGATTGATACATAGAGGGAGAAACGGGTCCATATATATACATATGTACTTTAAAGTTCCTTAGAGATGTATATTACACCTTGTATTTAGTGTGTCTTGATATGAAAGTTAAATGTGAGACGTTTATTTCTAAATCAAATATAGAAGTGTATTCATTTAGACTTTTTTTAGATTACGGATTTCCGTTAATAGACTGCGGCCAATCTGGGGCACAATCGCGAAATGATTTTTAGACCATCGGTCATATTAATCATTAATTTAACCTTCAGAGATTGGTGAGAAGGGGGGAGGAATATATCTACTGTTTCTTCCCAGATATTTCTCGCCTCCTCAGTGAGTTGTATGCATTTATCTAATTGATATCTCTTTTTGGTTTTGGTTTTGTTTTTTTTGCAGTGAAAATGTGTCTTATTTGTGTGTGTGTGTGTGTGTGTGTGTGTGTGCGCGCGTGTCTTGCGTGTCTTGTGTGTGTGTGTTTTTTTAGAGACACGTTATAGTAGAATAAAAATATCTGATCTATGTGTATATGTTGTTTAAAAACCACATCCGATTACATAATACATGTTTCTTTTTGAACAATGTTAGTGTAATTGTTATTCTATCACCATTAACACGTGAAAGGTCAATTATCGTTAAAACACTTTCAAAGTTTAAGACCAGTTCAGAAATACGAAATTTTTTTATAAAAATATAAAAAGGCAAAATGGTGGACAGAGAGGAAGGGAGAAAGAAAGAAAAGAGAGCGAGAGATAGGGAGAAAGGGGAGGGATATAGGAGAAGTAACGCAATATTGTAAAGTCCCAGAACTCGGAAACCTACTGCAGTCTTTATTTTACACTTTCAGGTAATCAATGAAAAGGAATATATTTATGATTTCATTTTAATGTAATATTTACACTCAGGCGATCGATTCTGTGTATGTCTTCAGTAGGAAATAGAGTTGAATAGAAGGAAATCTTTTATAGTTGAAAAATTGAATGAGCATTTGATTTTATATATACATATTATTTTTTCGTCTATTTATATATATATATATATATATATATATATAAATATACATTTGTTTCGTATATGTATACACATATATATACATCTTTTCGTATATATATATACATTTTTTTCATATATATATATATATATATATATGTTTATATATATATATGTTTATATATATATACATATATATACATATATATACATATATATATATACATATATATATATATATGTATATATATATATATATATACATATATATATACATATATATATGCATATATATATA
>OZ024751.1:39254060-39259060 GCA_964016885.1 Eledone cirrhosa
AACAATAACAACACTAACAACAACAGCAACTATAACAACACTAACAACAACAACAACGACAACAACAACAGTAAGAGGAACAGCTTTTAAATGGCTGGCTTACAAGCACTGTCTGAGCAAAAGGAAAAAAAACGTATAAGAAATTAAATAGGATATTCACGGCTGGAACGCTTTTGATTATAGCTTTGATCGACTCAATCATGGCTGACCTGGGGTTAATCAACAACAACAACAACAACAACGATACCACTAATAATAAATACAACTACAACAACAACACTAATTATTACCAACAACAACAATAACAACAGCTATATTACCAACAACAACAACAACAATAACAGCAACTATATTACCAACAACAACAACAACACTAATAATAACAACAACAATAAGAACAATAATATGAATAACAACAATGCGCTGTTAATAATAACAATAACAACAACAATAACAACAGCTATATTACCAACAACAACAACAGCTATATTACCAACAACAACATCAATATCTAAAAGAACGCCAGAAATCTATTGATTTCTAAAAATACATAAATAAATAAATAAATAAAATCCCCCCCACCCCACCCCACATCGAATAATTGGTCGTTTGTTAATGTAACTGATAGCTTTACAGTGATGATGCCTCCGTGTCTGTCATTGATTGGTGGTGGCGGTGGTGGTGGTGGTGCTGGTGGTGCTGGTGACGTTAGTGATGTTTGAGGTTGAGGTGGTGTTGGCGATGCTTGTTGTGGTTGTGTCGGTGGTAGTGGCAGTGGTTGTGGTGGAGGTGTTTGTGAGGGTGGTGGTGCTGGTTGTGCTGGTGCACTGAGACAGCATGTTGTTTAACTGATAGTCGTTGACTTACATCCATAGATTTACCAAACGGATATATATATATATATATATATATATATATATATATATATATATATAGAGAGAGAGAGAGAGAGAGAGAGAGAGAGAGAGAGAGAGAGAGAGAGAGAGATGCCAACATCAATGGACCTGTTATTTTTATCTAAAGACGTTTTTTACAATTCCAAACAGCCCGTCCCCTCAATCTATCTTATTTCTCATTCTTTCTTCTGATGAAGGACTAGCGTCCGAAACGTTAAGACCCTGTTCCTGCTATATCAAGCGTTAACCTAATAAATCCCTTCCATATACTGTACCGATTGTGTTGTCATTTCTGTTTACCTTTTACATACATACATACATATATATATATATATATATATGTGTGTGTGTGTGTGTGTGTGTGTGTGTATGTGTGTGTGTGTGTGTGTGTGTGTGTGGGTGTGTGTGTGTGTGTGTGTGTGTGTATATGTATAGACACATATATATAAATACATAGATACATATATTACTCACGGACATAACGAATCAAACTCACGATTGCGAATCCAATTCTCTCACCACACACCTTCACAAATATATAATTATATATATATATATATATATATATATATATATATATGCAGATAGATAGATAGATAGATAGATAGATAGATAGATAGATAGATAGATAGATAGAGAGAGAGAAAGAGAGAAATATAGAGGGGTAGAGAGGGGGAGAGAGTTAAGTAGATATATAAATATATGTATAAATAAATATAAATATCGAACGCAAATTAAAAAGTGTACATTTCTTTATGTTTACCAAAAGTAGAAAAAAAAACTTCCAGTAATTTTCTGCATTATTCCTTTTTACAACCCTAATGTCTGCCCATAATTTGAAAAGTTTATATTATTACAAAATATAAAGAAATGGCGGAAAAATATTTCGTATTTCATTTTATTTTGTGTGTGTTTTTAACGTTCCCCAACGGACGTTTTCCGGCGTTTTTGACAAGCTAAAATAGAACAATGACTTCTGACAGCGTTCTTCTGATTTCATTCAAGTGAATCTTGTTTTAGTACACAACAAAGTATATAATACACCTACTGTGATGTATTTCCTTAGAAAGTGAATGTCTTAGTCTTTTATGATTCTTGTTATTATTTACGATTTTAAATAAGTCGTTTCCTGTTGTATATTTCACCCCACTGATGCAAATGTAGACAGTTAGAAATAAATAAAAACCTACACATATACATATATATATTATTTATTATTATTATTATATATATATATAGTATTTATAATATATATAACTATATATAAATATATATATATGTATGTTATTTATAATATATATATATATATATATATATACATATATATATATATATATATATATTTATATATATATATATATATATATATATATATATATATATTTATATATATACATATATATATATATATATATATATATATATATATATATATATATATATATATATATATATATATATATAGTATTTATAATATATATAAATATATATATATGTATGTTATTTATAATATATATATATATATATATATATATATTTATATATATATATACACGTATATATACATATATATATATATATATATATATATAATTAGGTTCTTGCATTCTAAATATGGCGCGTGACACAAAGTATGCAATCAACTGTGACTTAATAGTTGTTTAGAGATGCTAGCAAGGGAGAGAACTTTTAATGAAGGAGTTGATGCAAAATTATTAGTAATAGGTCAACGCAATGGGAGTGAACACCGTTTAATGTCAACTTGGTGAAAGCGGCGGACTCTTTTTCTTTCGTTCGTATTATATTTCCTCAGTAGAGTAGAAAATAGATAGAATCGTTAGAATATTGGGTAAAATGATTTAAAATATATATTTACGGTCCTTTAAGTTCTGGGTTCAATCTTGCTCTTGTCAATTTTGTCTTTCATCTATTTGGGGTTGATAAAATATAATACCAGTCACCTACTGCGATAGATATAATCAACTTTCCCCCTCCTCTAATTATAAGCCTTGTGTCTAAATTAAAAATCATAATATCTCCTACGTAAAGCTTATTAAATTTAAGAATTTATTCATCTTTATTTATCGATATTGAAAGGAAGGAATTCAATGGTGACTTTGGTGTGATTTGAATTCAGAATCCAGATAGCTGGATAAATACCACGAAGCATTTTATCCTTTGTGCTAAGTGTCCTAACAATTCGACCTTTTTTCTTTTGTTTAATTACATAACTGAAAATACACTTTAGATTCCAAGAAGTCTTTAAATGAAAGAAGGACAAAGAATAGCAGAGAAAGAATGAGAACGTTTCCATTTTTAGACAATCTAATATATTGAATTGAAAAACCAGCAGCAAACTGACTGCATCTTAAGATATCAGAATCTTCTTCTCTTCAAACAAAACTATCAAGAGGCCAGTTCTAATAAGCATCGATAAAGAACTCGCTGCTGCTACAAAGAAATAAATAATCTATCATGTTGCCTTAGACATTCTACACAGATACCATACTTATTTTAACAGAAACACTAACTTTTTCTTATTTTTCTCCTTAGTGGAAATGACCAGAAACGCCGAGAGCAAAACATAAACTTTTTCTCGATTCAGATAAGTTCCAAATTCCTAAAGCGGTTGGTTTTGATGTTTGCTGATAATTTAAACTATATGACCACAGTTCAACACAATCTTTGTATCAGCATTTTATTATTGGAAGCTTTTGTTTTCATTTTGCCCATTATATATACGTGGAGATAGGATAAGGTTGGCTGTCTTACAGCTTCACGTTTTAATTCTGTTTCATACAGACATATTACAATGCTAAAATAAAATTCAGAAAATTTATTACAAACTAAATAAAACATTACAAAAAAAAATGGAGTATGTTTATACACAATCTATGTTCAGTGTCATAGTGTTCGTTGTATATAATCATTTCTCAAATCAGTCATTATTTTTGAAGGGCAGATTTATAACTGAATTCATTTCAGCCGTAACCAACATGCCTTCTTTTACATATAGAAAAGAGACTGGCCTATGTGCCATTCATTTTCCAAGATGATTGTAAAATATATTTCTTAAAGGGAAGTTTGGTTACATTTTCAAGCAGATAGATAGACCATGTAAAGATTTTCCAATTGATTCGTGGCGTATTCAACAGTATTCAACGGTGAATGATAAAAATTTCTTCTAACCTGACAACAATAATTCTCCAAAGTATATACAATGGCAGACAATTGAAGGCAACTCTGAAAATCAACGAATGCTTCATCAGTTAAACTGTGGTCTGATTTATTAAAGCGGTAAACAGCACTCACTTTATGAGCCAACGGGGAAGACTCGAGGCTGGCTGCTAGAAATAGCAGCTAAATTCCCATTGTGTCTTAGCAAAGAACATATTAGATAATGATTTCTAATTTAGAGTGAAGGAGAAAGTCGATTATATTGATTCCAGTGCTTGATTGGTAATTTATTGGCCTCGAGTGTATGAAAGGCAAAGTTGAATGCAGTGGAATTTGAACTCAGGATATAAAGAACCGGAACAAAAATCGCAGCGCATTTTCTCTGACGCTCTACCGATTCTGCCAATCCACCACAGTAAAGACACGTTAGATAACGTAAGCTATTATACACAGTGTTTGTGGAGACCCTACCTGAGACTTCATCTGATTCAGCACCATCATTAAGTCCCTTGCTTCCTTTCTTGCCTTTCCTGTGTGTAGAATTATGATTTACTAGAATGGAGCAATGTATAATTTAAAGAAATCTGGCTGCTATTTCCAGCAGGTTAAATATCTACATAGACGTTCCTTCATTGTCTCGTACAGGAAACTATTAGAGTGATAGGTGAGATTTTTTTTCGACTTTTCCCCCCGAAGAAAAATAATCTTGAATATAAAACAATATTTTCAGTAAAATAAAGTACAAATTAGAATATTTTTCTCTCTCTTTCCCTCTCTCCCAGTAAAAACAGTCAAGCATTTATCTGTAATATCAATATGAAAGCAGACAATCTCTTGCACGGACAGATAATAAAATAGAATAATTATAACTATTATCGAGTAATAATAACTATTATCGTATAACAGTAAGTATTATTATGGTATTAT
>OZ024751.1:39266560-39274060 GCA_964016885.1 Eledone cirrhosa
GGCGAAGGGTTATCCCTACCACCCAACTAGACCACACCATTCAGCACGATAGTCATCTCGTCTGTCAGACGTTGCCATCATTTTCTTAAGCTGCTGTCCTTCAATCGTACAATATTTTTAACCGATGTTAAAGTAGTCGCTGGTGGGGTTTGAACTCGGAGACTACTGCTAAACAAATCTAATATATATCAATAACACATCCTCGCTTTCCTATATATCAAATACTCTAACAACTACAACTGTAAATAAAATATTGCCCCAACATCAGAACGTAATAACAATATTTATTCAAGATATATATGCAAATCTAAGAAAAACAATCTAAGAAACACGGTTTAGATTCGAACCTGCGAATGTGATATATCAATAAACATTTCTTACATTGTTTATCAACCATTCATCCTCCATTAACTACAACTACGACTACAACACCACCAAACCAAACCAAACCAACCACACTCTACCCCAAAAACTTAATTGCAATATTGAAGAAGTTTCGAGTTATGTTACAATAACACTGGCACTTTGGCTAACTCGCCTTGGATTTAATCCAAATGATAATGTGTGAAACATAAACTGATAGAGTATTCCACAGGCTAACATTTCTTCTATTAGCTGAACAACAAATCTCACTTCCTCTTTGCTCCTCTTTAAGCGATAAGCGAGAACTATAAAAACCCGCAATGAGAAATGCTGAGAAAATTTTACTAAATATTTCTTACATAACTATTCACTGACTCTAGTGTTGCATTCATTGGTTGGTTGAGTTGGTTGTTCTTTGACAATGGATGAGATAATGAAGAGACAATCTAACAGTATATTCGTTATGGATCGTTAGTTCACAGCCGCCATTGGCATTGGACTATATCCTTAAGCAAGACACTAAACTCATCTAGTTTCTTCAGAATTTACTAAAGTGGAATTATGTGCCAAGTGATAATAACTATAATTTCTAAACGTTGGCACAGGGCCATAGAAATTGTGGGAAGAGGGGGGGTATATCCTTGTTGATGCAACGTAGTGCTTTATAGGCGCAGGCAGGGCTGTGTGGTTATATATATATATATGTGTGTGTGTGTAGGTGTGTATGTGTGTGTGTATGTGTGTATGCGTGTATGCATGTATATATGTATATATGTGTGTGTGTGTATCTATGTATGTATGTAATTACATATATACATACGTACATATGTATATATAAATATATACATATATACATATAAGTATATATAAATATATACATATGTATATATATATATATATATATATGCGTTTACTTTTGCGTTTGTGTCTACATTTATGTCGTGTAATATAGCATTTCGAGAAAACGAAATCGATAAAAATAAGTACTTGACTTGAAAATAAATTGTACTGGTGTTGATATGATTGACTAACGTGGTACTCCAGCATGGGCGCAGACTAGTCAGTGAAACCACTAAGTGGTTAACTGAATAAAGAAAATATCAATGACCCCAGTACTTAAATTATACATATGTTCTCGATTCTACATAAAATAAGAGTTTAAATGACATCTAAATAACACGAAATATTTTAACATCTACCTTCAGAAGTAATAATATTAATAATTGTTACCAACAAAAGCAGAAAATCTGTTAGTAGCTTAGACACAGAGAAGTTCTTTACTAGCTATAGGCACAAGGTCCGTTACTAACATAGGCACTAGGTAAAAATATAGAGAAAATTTGTACAGTTGATTATATGAACTCCCATAACTGATTGGTACTTTATTTATCGACCCCTGAAAAAAGGAATGGAAACACCCATATATCTACTACACTAATAGACCCACCACACTAATATATCTACTACACTATTATAGGTACTACACAATTAGAGCTAGATACTACACTAATATAACTACTACACTAATATAACTAGCTACTACACTAATATATCTACTAACTAACATAACTAACTTGTATACTATTATATCTACTACACTAACATAACTAGCTACTACACTAATATATCTACTAACTAGTATACTATTATATCTACTACACTAACATAACTAGCTACTACACTAATATATCTACTAACTAGTATACTATTATATCTACTACACTAACATAACTAGCTACTACACTAATATATCTACTAACTAGTATACTATTATATCTACTACACTAACATAACTAGCTACTACACTAATATATCTACTAACTAACATAACTAACTAGTATACTATTATATCTACTACACTAACTTAACTAGCTACTACACTAATATAACTACTAACTAACATAACTAACTAGTATACTATTATATCTACTACACTAACTTAACTAGCTACTACACTAATATAACTACTAACTAACATAACTAACTAGTATACTATTATATCTACTACACTAACTTAACTAGCTACTACACTAATATAACTACTAACTAACATAACTAACTAGTATACTATTATATCTACTACACTAACTTAACTAGCTACTACACTAATATATCTACTAACTAACATAACTAACTAGTATACTATTATATCTACTACACTAACTTAACTAGCTACTACACTAATATAACTACTAACTAACATAACTAACTAGTATACTATTATATCTACTACACTAACTTAACTAGCTACTACACTAATATAACTACTAACTAACATAACTAACTAGTATACTATTATATCTACTACACTAACTTAACTAGCTACTACACTAATATAACTACTAACTAACATAACTAACTAGTATACTATTATATCTACTACACTAACTTAACTAGCTACTACACTAATATAACTACTAACTAACATAACTAACTAGTATACTATTATATCTACTACACTAACTTAACTAGCTACTACACTAATATAACTACTAACTAACATAACTAACTAGTATACTATTATATCTACTACACTAACTTAACTAGCTACTACACTAATATAACTACTAACTAACATAACTAACTAGTATACTATTATATCTACTACACTAACTTAACTAGCTACTACACTAATATAACTACTAACTAACATAACTAACTAGTATACTATTATATCTACTACACTAATATAGCTAGGTACTACACTAATATAACTACTAACTAACATAACTAACTAGTATACTATTATATCTACTACACTAACTTAACTAGCTACTACACTAATATAACTACTAACTAACATAACTAACTAGTATACTATTATATCTACTACACTAACATAACTAGCTACTACACTAATATATCTACTAACTAACATAACTAACTAGTATACTATTATATCTACTACACTAACTTAACTAGCTACTACACTAATATAACTACTAACTAACATAACTAACTAGTATACTATTATATCTACTACACTAATATAGCTAGGTACTACAGTAATATAGTTACTATGCCAATATAGATATGTAGAGGCCACTAGTACCGCTGAAAGCAGTGTGGTGTAATCTAAAAGTATACAATATTTTCTTGTAAAGAACCGCCTCCCGACATTTGAGCAAAGAAAATTACAAAGACGTGGGTAATAGGGAGAGGGAGAAACGGCAGTAATGAGAGAGAGGGGGTGAGAGAGATAGAGGGCGAGAGAGAGAGGGGGAGAAGAAAAATAACAGCCAGCCAAGATGGCGAATATGTGAAGAATGCGTACAATTTTAGCTTAATCTTCTTTCTCTTTGTCTTTCTCTTCAGCTTGACCTCCAATCTTCTTGCGTCGTTCGTTGTTCGTTGTTCGCCTTAGGTAACTTAGTGTTGTAATTAAAGAATAGAAGCACAAAAAGAGCAAAGGCTAAGACCATCCAGGCCCCCATCACCACCACCACCGCCATCACAGCTACCACTACTGCTACTGCCCTCATCACCCACCTCAATCACCAACACTACCAACGCCACCACAACTAAAGCTACCACAATACCACCCTCGCCACCAACTACCATGCAGAACACCAACAACACGCAATCCACCACCAGCACCACCTTTACAACCTACTACTAACAAAAGCACACCACCAACACCAAAACATCACCACAACCACCAACACCACCAACACCAACATCACCACAACGATCAACACCACCAACATCACCACAACCACCAACACCACCAACACCACCACAACCACCACCAACACCAACATCACCACAACCATCAACACCACCACCAACATCACCACAACCACCAACACCACCTTCACCACCCACTACTAACAAAAACACCACCACCAACACCACCACAACCATCAACACCACCAAAACCAACACCACTACAACCATCAACACCACCAGCACCACACATCACCACAACCACCAACACCACCTTCACCGCCCACTACTAACAAAAACACCACCACCAACACCACCACAACCATCAACACCACCAACACCAACACCACCACAACCATCAACACCACCAGCACCACACATCACCACAACCATCAACACCACCAACACCAACACCACCACAACCATCAACACCACCAACACCAACACCACCACAACCATCAACACCACCAGCACCACACATCACCACAACCATCAACACCACCAACACCAACACCACTACAACCATCAACACCACCAGCACCAACACCTCTACAACCATCAACACCACCAGCACCACAACCATCAACACCACCAACACCAACACCACTACCAACAAAAACACCACCAACAATATCCACCATCATCAGCTCCACCTCCGCCTCCACCATCCACAACACAGCCAGAACCAGCAACACCAATCCTTCCCATACAACCACCAATACCATCCACCACCACCACCACCACTCACCACCACCCTCCCCCCAAATGGGTCAACAAGACGTACGATATGTTGTAGCCGGCGGCATTTTTTGACCATCGGCTAACCGCCGTTTGGATTTGAAATGGCGCCAGTACTTTCTCTCTCTCTCTCTTTCTCTCTCTCTCTCTATCTCTATCTCTATCTCTATCTCTCTCTATATATATATATATTTCTCTCTCTCTCACTCTCTCTGTCTCGCTCTGTCTCGCTCTGTCTCGCTCTGTCTCGCTCTGTCTCGCTCTGTCTCTCTCCCTCTCTCCCTTCTCTCTTTCGTAAAGCGAGATAAATAGAGAGAGGGAGGTGTAGATCGGAAATCATGAAAGAGAGAGCGTAGAGAGAGAGGGGAAAAATCGGACAGTGGAGAAAGTGGAGAGAAAGAGAGATTGGCGAGAGAGAGAGAGAGAGAGAGAGAGAGAGAGAGAGAGAGAGAGAGAGAGAGAGAGAGAGAGAGAGAGAGATTGATAGAGATAGAGCAGAGAATGGAGTAAGAGAGAGAGTGGAGAGAAAGTATATGTATGTAGAAAGAGAGACTGGAGAGAAAGAGAGAGAGAAAGAGAGAGAGAAAGAGAGAGAGAGAGAGTGACGGAGAGAGAGAGAGAGAGAGAGAGAGAGAGAGAGAGAGAGAAAGTGGGTGAAAAAAGAAAAAGTGGAGAGATTGTGGAGAGAACGTGAGTGGAGAAAGAGAGAGAGAGAGAGAGAAGGAGAGAGAGAGAGAGAAACATCGAGAGAGACAGAGAGACAGAGAGAGAGAGAAAGCGCGCGCGAGAGAGAGAGAGAGAGAGATTTCAATTTGCTTCTATGAGCTGTTCTTTATTGATCTGATGAAATTATACCATTCACTATTTCAATTACTATTTATGCCCCACGATCGCAATCATAGTAGAAATTATGAACACTTTTTTCTTCTTCCTCCTTTCCCTCCATTTTCCTTTCGACCGACCCAGTTACTGTTTATCTTTCTCCATTTTTCTCAGGCCATGAC
Source organism: Eledone cirrhosa (assembly GCA_964016885.1). Taxonomy (NCBI): domain Eukaryota; kingdom Metazoa; phylum Mollusca; class Cephalopoda; order Octopoda; family Eledonidae; genus Eledone; species Eledone cirrhosa. The sequence continues at coordinate 39,272,332 of OZ024751.1, forward strand.
TTTTCTTCACTTATTTGCTAAAGAGTTCCACTATATTTATGATTCCCGATCGAAGAAAAGGCTTAAATAACGGCAATATTTTCCAACGCGCAAGTTCAAGTGTGTGCATATATGTAGTCGAGTGTGTATATATGCGTTCAAGTGTATATGTATGTATTCAAGGGTGTATATATATATATATTTATATATATATATACGTATTCGAGCGTGTATGCATGTATTCAAGCGTGTGTTTATATATTCGAGTGTGTATCTAAGCGTTCAAGTATGTATTTAAGTGTGCACGTATGCATTCAAATCTGTATGTATCCGTGCAAGTATGTATGTTTTGAAGTGTGTATATATATATATATATATATATATATCCAAGTGTATATGTATGTATTCAAATGTGTATGTATGTATACAAGTGTGTATGTATTCAAGTGTGTATGTATGCATTCAACTATGTATGTATTTAAATGTGTATCTGTAGGTGTGAGTTGCTTAGTAGAGACTGTGGAGAGAGATAGAGAGAGATAGAGAGTGATAGAGAGAGATAGGAAGATAGATAGAGAGAGATAAAGAAATAGATAGAGAGCGATAGGAAGATAGATAGAGAGAGAGAGGAAGATATATAGAGAGAGATAGGGAGATAGATAGTGAGAGAGATAAGTGGTGAAAAAGAAATACAAGATTATGTCCTACCTACAAACCTTCTTAACTACTTACGTAGTCATCTATCTATCTATCTATCTATCTCTCTATATACCCCTGGAGATGAGGGTTGCACATTTTTTCGGGGGTATGTGTTACCCATATGAACTGTCTCCCCCTATTGGGGAAAATCGACTAATTTTTTAAATTGCATTTGTGATAACATTTTACACGTTTTTATTGTATGTAAACTTCCCCCTTTGTATTTGTCCCCTTCTTTTGTGCCCCTGTGGCTAATAAAGAAACATATCTATCTACCTAGCTAGCTAGCTAGCTAGCCATCCATCTATTTATCTATCTATCTAGCTAGCTAGCTATCTAGCTAGCCATCCATCTATTTATCTATCTAGCTAGCTAGCTAGCCATCCATCTATTTATCTATCTATCCCTTCTGACGAAGATGAACAGAGGGAAGACAGGAACACCTACAAAACGTGTTCCTGGCGTTGAGGGTTGTTCTATCCACGGGGTATAAAACAACCCTGCAGTAACGTTCCTCCCTATTGGGGATTTCAATTGTTATTTTATTATATATAGTTTATTGTTATTTATTAATGTTAAAGTTATATGATTTTTATGTAAAACCCCCGCCGTCACGTCTTGTAATGTCCCATTTGTGTACGCCCCTGTGGTAAATAAAGCAAGATATCTATCAATCTATCTATCTACTTACCCAGCTATCTATCTATCTATTATCATCCTACCCCTATCTACCTATCTACCATCCTACCCCTACCCACCTATCATCCTACCTACACACGTTTCTGCCTACTTTGGCCGGTGATTGCATTGACTGATCTCAGAGTGTGTAAGGGTGTGTAGAGTGATTTGTTAGTTAGGCCAGTGGTCGCCAACCTTTCTAAAACCGAGGAACCCTCTAAATATTTTGAATTCTTCCCGGAACCTATACAATACAAAACTTTTCAAAAAAGAATAATAAATTATTTATTTATTTTAGTGAACTTACGTTGTGAGAACAGCGAACTGACCCTGTCTCTCGGCTGAGAGACCTCGCTGAACTGAAGTTTTCAGT
>OZ024751.1:39286560-39291560 GCA_964016885.1 Eledone cirrhosa
TATATATATATATATATATAATATATAATATATATATATAAAATATTATATATATATATTATATATATATATATATATATATATATATAGAGAGAGAGAGAGAGAGAGAGAGAGAGAGAGAGAGAGAGAAGAGAGAGAGAGAGAGAGAGAGAGAGAGAGAGAGAGAGAGAGAGAGAGAGAGAGAGAGAGAGAGAGAGTGTGTTTGAATGATAGATAGAATGACAGATAGATATGTTTGCGACAGAGATCAGAGGTGATGGGTTGGATCTGAAATGAGGAAGATAAATAGATAGACAACAGATGAAAATATTGTCCATTATTGTAAAAAGAAATGGTCGCAAGAATAAAAATAATAATAGTAATAACGTGATCACATAACAAAAAAAGAAACGAATGAAAGGTGAGGATGATGTTGTGATTGACCCATGGGACATGCCTGAAGACTAGCATAATGACGGACGGACGGACAAATCTAGAGAATATAATAAAGAAAGATAAAAAGCAGTCGTGCCAAGCGAGAGTGAGAGAGAATGACAGAGTAAGAGAAAGATGAATTGTTGCCGAGCTAGAACTAACAGAAACAAACAAATATATAATATAAACATAGAAGGACATACAAGAAGTGGAAGAGAAAAAGAAATGATAATAATAGAAATACAGAACCTGAAACAAAACAAAAATTAATAATATTAATAATAACAATAATAACAATAATAATAATAATAATATTCAAGAAACAAAAGAGCAACAAATTGAGTGAATTGATGATTAAATCTATTGAAGAGAAGGCAAATTAAAATTGATATAAAAACAAACGCAAATGATGGTAAAATTTTCGTTATAATCCGTGCCGTGTAAATTAGAAAAAATCAGCTGTATTATATTCAGACTGGTTTATTTTCAGAGAACATCCTGAATTATGCAGACGACCGTATTCTTTTTTTTTTTGTGAGTGAGTCTGTGTGTGTGTTTTTTGTGGGGGAGATTCGTGCGGGCGTAGAAAGAATGAAGGAATGAGGGGAGATAGAGAACGTGGTGAGAAGGTAGAAATTGTGTGAGGAGGAACGAAGGAAATGGAGAAAGGCAAAAAATAAAAAGTGATAAAATGAAGAGCAAATAATACCAGAAGCGTTTTGGTGTGGTGTGGTATGTTATGGTGTGGGGTAATGTGATGTAGTGTGGTGTGATGTGGTGTGGTGTTGTATCGTTTGGTATATTGTAATGTGATGGGGTGTGTTATGGTGTGGTGTAATGTCGTGTTGTGTGCTGTAGAACTGTGTGATATTATGTAACGTGATATTGTGAAATGGGATGTTGTGTAAAATGCTGTGATTGTGTGTGATTTGTATGTTGTAGAGTGGTGTGGTTTAGACTGTTGAGGTGGAGTGTAATGTAGTGTGGTGTAGACTGGTGTAGAGTGGTGTTGTGTAGTGTAGAGTGGTGTCGTGAGGTGTGACATTGTGTATTGTGGTGTTGTATGATACGGTGTGATTTAGTGTGGGGTTGTGGGGTATAGACAGAAATTTTGTGGTGTGGTATAGACTACCATTGTGTGGTATAGATAGGCGTTGAGTGATGTGGTATAGACTGGCGTTGAGTGGTGTGGTATAGACTGGCGTTGTGTGGTGTGGTATAGACTGGCGTTGTGGGGCGTTGAGTGATGTGGTATAGACTGGCGTTGAGTGGTGTGGTATAGACTGGCGTTGAGTGGTGTGGTATAGACTGGCGTTGTGGGGCGTTGTGTGGTGTGGTATAGACTGGCGTTGAGTGGTGTGGTATAGACTACCATTGTGTGGTATAGATTGGCGTTGAGTGGTGTGGTATAGACTGGCGTTGAGTGGTGTGGTATAGACTGGCGTTGTGGGGCGTTGTGCGGTGTGGTATAGACTGGCGTTGAGTGGTGTGGTATAGATTGGCGTTGAGTGGTGTGGTATAGACTGGCGTTGTGGGGCGTTGTGTGGTGTGGTATAGACTGGCGTTGAGTGGTGTGGTATAGACTGGCGTTGTGGGGCGTTGTGTGGTGTGGTATAGACTGGTGTTGTGTGGTATAGACTGGTGGTGTGTGGTACAGACTAGCGTTGTGTGGTGTAGTGTAGAGTAGCGTTGTGTGGTGTGGTATATACTGGCGTTGAGTAGTATAGAGTGGTGCTGTGTGGTATAGACTAGCATTGAGTGGTATAGAGAGGACTGGTGAGCTAGGGCGAAGTAGGGTGGGGGGATGTGGAATGAATGAAATCAATAAAAGACTTTTAAATAACAAAAATAATACAGAATATATAGAAGACTTATAAAACTGAAGAGGAAGAAGACCAAAAAACAAGAATATGATATAATTATTTCTAATTTAGGCACATGGCCATCAATATGGGGTATAGAAATGTCGATTTTATCAACCTCAGTACATGACTGGTACTTAATTTTATCGAGCCCAGCACGATGATAAGCAAAGACGAGTTCAGCAGGATTTGAACTCGGAACTTAGAAAATCCAGGAATAAAATTTCAGCCATTTTGTACGAAAATACTCACCAGGTATGAAATATAACGAAAAATGTGAAATAAGTAAATTTAGAATAGAGAGGTGAAGGGGAGGTTCAGGTGTGAACTAGACATTTCTTCACCGGAAGTGAAAAAATTATAGAAGTTTGTTTTCACAATAAGTGTCTGTTCTGAGTTCATTCTCAATTTCTCTCTGTCTCACCATACATACATACATACATAGAAATATACATACATAAATACATACATACATAGAAATATACATACATAAATACATACATACATACATAGAAATATATATACATAAATACATACATACATACACACACACACACACACATATATATATATATATATATATATATATATATATATATATATATATATATATATATACATTCATAGATATATGTATATATATACATATACATATATTTATGCATGAACATATATATATATATACATTTTCCTATTACCCACTCTAATACCCTAAGTATTGAGTACTCTGGTGCGTTATGGTCCATCTGGTTCCTTACCACACTTCCTTCATTATATATATACACCACAAAAGGCGGTGGATTGGCAGTATCGGTAGAGGGTCGGGCGCCTTTATGATCTGAGTTCAAATCCCGCCGAGGTTAACTTTGCCTTTCATCCTTACGGGGTCGATAAAATAAAGTACCAGTAATGCACTGGGATAATTGCTGGCCTGGTGCCAAAAGTAGAAACAATTATATATATATATATATATATATATAGATAGATAGATGGATATATCAGTATATCTATCTCTATATCAAAATAATTTCTCCTCTCCTGTCTCTGTCACTCTCTCTCTTCTCATATTCTCTCTCTCTTTCTCTATCTCCCTATCATTCTTTCTGTGTTCTCATTATCTTTCTATCTCTCTTTCTAATCACACATACATATATACACACGTATACGAATACGTATTTACACAATCATACATACACGTACAAAATAATACACACACAAAATAATACACACACAAAATAATACGCACACAAAATAATACACACACAAAATAATACGCACACAAAATAATACACGCACAAAATAATACACACACAAAATAATACGCACACAAAATAATACACGCACAAAATAATACACACACAAAATAATACACGTACAAAATAATACACGTACAAAATAATACACGTACAAAATAATACGCACACAAAATAATACACACACAAAATAATACACGTACAAAATAATACACGTACAAAATAATACACGCACAAAATAATACACACACAAAATAATACACACACAAAATAATACACACACAAAATAATACACGTACAAAATAATACACGTACAAAATAATACACGTACAAAATAATACACGTACAAAATAATACGCACACAAAATAATACACACACAAAATAATACGCACACAAAATAATACACGCACAAAATAATACACACACAAAATAATACACACACAAAATAATACACACACAAAATAATACACACACAAAATAATACACGTACAAAATAATACACGTACAAAATAATACGCACACAAAATAATACACACACAAAATAATACACACACAAAATAATACGCACACAAAATAATACACACACAAAATAATACACACACAAAATAATACACACACAAAATAATACACGTACAAAATAATACACGTACAAAATAATACACACACAAAATAATACACGTACAAAATAATACACGTACAAAATAATACACACACAAAATAATACACGTACAAAATAATACACACACAAAATAATACACACACAAAATAATACACACACAAAATAATACACACAAAATAATACACGTACAAAATAATACACGTACAAAATAATACGCACACAAAATAATACACACACAAAATAATACACACACAAAATAATACACGTACAAAATAATACACGTACAAAATAATACGCACACAAAATAATACACACACAAAATAATACACACACAAAATAATACGCACACAATATAATACACACAAAATAATACACTCACAAAATAATACACACACAAAATAATACACACACAAAATAATACACACAAAATAATACACACACAAAATAATACGCACACAATATAATACACACAAAATAATAAACACACAAAATAATACACACACAAAACAATACACACACAATATAATACACACACAAAACAATACACACAAAAAATAATACACACAAAATAATACGCACACAAAATAATACACACACAAAATAATACACACAAAATAATACACACACAAAATAATACGCACACAATATAATACACACACAAAATAATACACACAAAATAATACACACACAAAACAATACACACACAAAATAATACACACACAAAATAATACGCACACAAAATAATACACACAAAATAATATACACACAAAATAATACACACACAAAGTAATACGCACACAATATAATACGCACACCATATAATACACACAAAATAATACACACACAAAATA
>OZ024751.1:39296560-39299060 GCA_964016885.1 Eledone cirrhosa
GATAACAAACCATCACTTCCATTATAGAAGTTAAATTAAAAAAACCTTAAATTCAAATCAACAGCTCCATAACTTAAACCTCTTAATATCAAACGTGCCCTAATTCTACTCTATAAAACCTTTTTTTTTTTTAGGCGATATATATTTATCAAAACACCTTCCATCATCATTTTATGTAAGAAACTTTCTCGAGTAATGATCCAAACACCAGTTTTATTACAAGAAATTTAGTTATATTACTAAAAAAAAAAAAAAAAATTGTTGATCGACTTTCATCAAATCGGACCGAGGAAACAATGTTTCCGTTGGGTCTTTCCAATTACTATCCATCGGTCGCAACTCCAGGTAGAAGGAGAAACAAAGTGTCTTGCTTAAAGTCATAACGCATCGCCCGGTCCAGGATTTGAACTGACAACCTCACGATTGCGAATCCTCTAATCAGCCACACGCCTTCATATTCACCATTAATTAAACTATTAATTAAACAATTATTTAAGAATCATAGACAAGTCCTCTCGTTAAATAAATAGTAATGAAATGGTTAAGATTTATGGGTAAACGAACATTTTCCTTACATGGTATCACAGATAGTGTGGAAATAATTAATCACTTAATAAAAACGTGTTGGTAAATTCGTTGTAGAAGACAAAGAATTTATTTCCGACGAAAATATATTTCTTAAGAATTCAACGTGAGGGTGTCAGCTTATCCGACAGGTAAATGTTACAGTAAGGTGTGAAACTTTGAATTTTTATCGTTTCTGTCATCATCATCATCATCATCATATTCATCATATTCATCATCATCATCATCATCACAATATTCGTCGTTGGCTTCTTCTTCTTCTTCTTCTTCTTCTTCTTCTTCTTCTTCTTCTTCTTCTTCTTCTTCTTCTTCTTCTTCTTCTTCTTCTTCTTCTTCTTCTTCTTCTTCTTCTTCTTCTTCTTCTTCTTCTTCTTCACCATCACCATCATCATCATCACCCTCATCATCACCATCATCACCATCACCATCGCCATCACCACCATCATCACCATCATCATCATCACCATCACCATCATCATCATCAGCATCATCATCATCATCATCACCACCATCACCATCACCACCATCATCATCATCATCACCATCATCACCATCACCATCACCACCATCACCATCATCACCATCATCACCATCAATCACCATCCCCATCATCACCATCACCATCACAATCATCATCGCCATCATCACCATCATGTTTTCTAGTTATATTTTTTTCCTTCACCTTATTTCTCTTGTCTGACGTTTCTTTCACTATTCACTCATCTTCAAACTGTTTATCCTCTTCCATCATTATTTTTGTCGTGTTGAATGTTGTGTGTGTTGTGTGTTGTGTGTTGTGTGTTGTGTGTTGTGTGTGTTGTGTGTTGTGTGTTGTGTATTGTGTGTTGTGTGTTGTGTGTTGCGTGTTGTGTGTGTTGTGTGTTGTGTGTTGTGTGTTGTGTGTTGTGTGTTGTGTGTTGTGTGTTGTGTGTGTTGTGTGCTGTGTGTTGTGTATTGTGTGTTGTGTGTTATGTGTTGTGTGTTGTGTGTGTTGTGTGTGTTGTGTGTGTTGTGTGTTGTGTGTGTTGTGTGTTGTGTGTGTTGTGTGTTGTGTGTGTTGTGTGTTGTGTGTTGTGTGTTGTGTGTTGTGTATTGTGTGTTGTGTGTTGTGTGTTGTGTGTTGCGTGTTGTGTGTGTTGTGTGTTGTGTGTTGTGTGTTGTGTGTTGTGTGTTGTGTGTTGTGTGTTGTGTGTGTTGTGTGCTGTGTGTTGTGTATTGTGTGTTGTGTGTTATGTGTTGTGTGTTGCGTGTTGTGTGTGTTGTGTGTTGTGTGTTGTGTGTTGTGTGTTGTGTGTTGTGTGTTGTGTGTTGTGTGTGTTGTGTGCTGTGTGTTGTGTATTGTGTGTTGTGTGTTATGTGTTGTGTGTTGTGTGTGTTGTGTGTGTTGTGTGTGTTGTGTGTTGTGTGTGTTGTGTGTTGTGTGTGTTGTGTGTTGTGTGTGTTGTGTGTTGTGTGGGTTGTGTGTTGTGTGTTTTGTGTGTTGTGTGTGTTGTGTGTTGTGTGGGTTTTGTGTTGTGTGTGTTGTGTGTTGTCTGGGTTGTGTGTTGTGTGTTGTGTGTTGTGTGTTGTATGCTGTGTGTTGTGTGTTGTGTGTTGTGTGTTGTGTGTGTTGTGTGTGTTGTGTGTTGTGTGTTGTGTGTTGTGTGTGTTGTGTGTTGTGTGTGTTGTGTGTTGTGTGTTGTGTGTTGTGTGTTGTGTGTTGTGTGTTGTGTGTGTTGTGTGTGTTGAGTGTTGTGTGTTGTGTGTTGTGTGTGTTGTGTGTTGTGTGTTGTGTGTTGTGTGTGTTGTGTGCTGTGTGCTGTGTGTTGTGTGTTGTGTGTTGTGTGTTGTGTGTGTTGCGTGTGTTGTGTGTGTTGTGTATGTGTTGTATGTGTTGTATGTGTTGTGTGTGTTGTGTACGTTGTATGTGGTGTGT
>OZ024751.1:39321560-39326560 GCA_964016885.1 Eledone cirrhosa
TTTTGGCACAAGGCCAGCAATTACTGCAGTGCATTACTGGTACTTTATTTTACTGGCGTAAGAAAGAAGGTCTGTGTGTTGTTCTGTGTCTGTTGTTATGTGTGTTGTGGTGTTGTGTGGTATGTTGTTGTGTGGTGTGTTGTGGTGCTGTGTGGTATGTTGTTGTGTGGTGTGTTGTGGTGCTGTGTGGTATGTTGTTGTGTGGTGTGTAGTGGTGCTGTGTGGTATGTTGTTGTGTGGTGTGTTGTGGTGCTGTGTGGTATGTTGTTGTGTGGTGTGTAGTGGTGCTGTGTGGTATGTTGTTGTGTGTAGTGGTGTTGTGTGGTATGTTGTTGTGTGGTGTGTTGTGGTGCTGTGTGGTATGTTGTTGTGTGTAGTGGTGTTGTGTGGTATGTTGTTGTGTGGTGTGTTGTGGTGCTGTGTGGTATGTTGTTGTGTGGTGTGTAGTGGTGTTGTGTGGTATGTTGTTGTGTGGTGTGTTGTGGTGCTGTGTGGTATGTTGTTGTGTGTAGTGGTGTTGTGTGGTATGTTGTTGTGTGGTGTGTTGTGGTGCTGTGTGGTATGTTGTTGTGTGGTGTGTAGTGGTGTTGTGTGGTATGTTATTGTGTGGTGTGTTGTGGTGCTGTGTGGTATGTTGTTGTGTGTAGTGGTGTTGTGTGGTATGTTGTTGTGTGGTGTGTTGTGGTGCTGTGTGGTATGTTGTTGTGTGGTGTGTAGTGGTGCTGTGTGGTATGTTGTTGTGTGTAGTGGTGTTGTGTGGTATGTTGTTGTGTGGTGTGTTGTGGTGCTGTGTGGTATGTTGTTGTGTGGTGTGTAGTGGTGTTGTGTGGTATGTTGTTGTGTGGTGTGTTGTGGTGCTGTGTGGTATGTTGTTGTGTGGTGTGTAGTGGTGTTGTGTGGTATGTTGTTGTGTGGTGTGTTATGGTGCTGTGTGGTATGTTGTTGTGTGGTGTGTAGTGGTGCTGTGTGGTATGTTGTTATGTGGTGTGTTGTGGTGCTGTGTGGTATGTTGTTGTATGGTGTGTTGTGGTGTTGTGTGGTATGTTGTTGTGTGGTGTGTTGTGGTGCTGTGTGGTATGTTGTTGTGTGGTGTGTTGTGGTGCTGTGTGGTATGTTGTTGTGTGGTGTGTTGTGGTGCTGTGTGGTATGTTGTTGTGTGGTGTGTTGTGGTGCTGTGTGGTATGTTGTTGTGTGGTGTGTTGTGGTGCTGTGTGGTATGTTGTTGTGTGGTGTGTTGTGGTGCTGTGTGGTATGTTGTTGTGTGGTGTGTTGTGGTGCTGTGTGGTATGTTGTTGTGTGGTGTGTAGTGGTGCTGTGTGGTGTTGTGTGGTGTTGTTGGGTATTGTATTAGTGTCAGTTGTGTGTAAATATCTTAGCAAGTGAATCAACCAATACCATGACACTATTCATTAAAGACACAGTCAACCATTGATCATTGCAGTTAATACTGGACCTTTACAGGTGTTATTAATGGAAGGCATGGCTTGCAACACTGCATTGTCATAAATCCTCCTCCGCACCTCTTGAACACTGACTACTACTACTACTACTACTACTACTACTACTACTACTACTGCTGCTGCTGCTGCTGCTACTGCTGCTGCTGCTACTACTACTACTATTACCACTACTACTACTACTACTACTACTACTACTACTACTACTACTACTACTACTGGTACTACTACTACTACTACTGGTACTACTACTACTACTACTATTACCACCACTACTACTACTACTTCTACTACTACTAATGCTACTACTAATACTACTACTACCAATACAACGCCTATTACTACTTCTACTACTACTACTACTACTACTACTACTACTACTACTACTACTACTACTATTACCACAACTACTGGTAGTAGTAGTAGTAGTAGTAGTAGTAGTATTAATACTGATATGACATAGAATAGCTGGTCGAATACCCACGCATATATTCACTGCAACATCATCACAAGGCGCTCTTTCGATCTGCATATATAAATATACAATATATATATATACACACACACACACATATATATATATATATATATATATATACATATATATATATATATACATATATATATTTATAAACACATATAAATTGATATACATACATGCATACACACACACACATATATATATATATATATATATATATATATATAGAGAGAGAGAGAGAGAGAGAGACAAAAGTACAAATTCATTCTCTCCGTCTATCTCTGTATCTCTCTCTCTCTCTCTCTATCTATCTATCTATCTATCTTCTCTCAAGCCAATCCCTATGTCTTCTCTTGGGTCTCTGTCCCACTCACTCTCTCTCTCTCTCTCACACATACACTCTCTCTGACAGTCAATCTCTCTCTCACACTCTCTCTCACACAGTCTCTCTCACAGGTTCTCCCTGACCATCTCTCTGTCTCAGCCCCCCCCCCCCTCCCTCTCCTTCACACGTCTCAATAATGTCCATTATTTATTACAGGGACCAGTTCAGCGCCATCTAGTGAAACGCCTTGAAATTAAGCGAACTTAATAGAGCTCACATTGTTGGATTGCACTGCAGCGTATAACATGGCGATTGCTTCCTCCTGGTTTATGGCTTGTCACAGTTACAGCCAGCATCATCATCATCATCATCATCATCATCATCATAATCATCATCAGCGTCGTCATCATCGTCACCATCATCATCAGCATCGTCATCATCATCATCATCATCATCATCATCATCGTCGTCATCATCATCATCATCATCATCATCATCAACATCATCATCATCATCACTATTATCATGCGTGTGTCGGTATGAGTTTGTATCTATTTCCTCCTCGTTAAAATTCAAGATGGAATAGAAGACCAGAAAGAATAGTAGCAACAAGAGAGAACAGATAGTCAGTGAGAAGGTCACAGTATGTGTGGCGAAAGTACTTTGGCGAAATAATGAATAAGGAGCAATAAAGAGAAAGAGAAAATCGTATGATGCGTGTGTTTATTTTTATTGGAAATACTGGCAACATGACCATCACCAGATGTAACTATATATACATATATATATATATATATATATATATATATATATATATATATATATATATATATATGTGTGTGTGTGTGTGTGTGTGTATATATATATTTATATATATATATTTATATATATATAAATATATATATATATATATATATATATATATATATATATATATTTATTAAAATAGCAAAGAATCGCTGCTTTCACCCTTAACGGGATCTTCTGAAACTCTTTGGATTTTAGTCTTCAAATTTATTATTATTACTATATATATATATATATATATATATATATATATATATATATATATATATATATATATATATATATTTATATATATATTGCTCACATTTCAACCAGGTTTGATGGTCTTTATTCTCTCTCGTTCACGATTTCACCGAACTTATATTCATAGAAATTTTTGGACTTGACTCGCTCTTCCTCACTTTTCGTTGCTTCACCATCTTTGTTTGTTTACACTCTCGCTGTTCCCTTTATTTACATGTCCCAACGACTTTCTTTAGCCGTTGCTCGTACCAACCGGAGGTATATGGTCTTTAAAGCGAAGAAATACCGATGATGGTTGGAAGATCACTGATGAAGGACCACTTTATTCATATGTAACCCATTTGCAACTCCGCAGCACGTTTATTCTCATATATATATATATATATATATATAATATAAGATCAAAAGATGGTTAAAGGAGTTCCATGTATTTTATTATGCGCATTTCAAAAACAAACATCATCATGCAATAATATTTGTGTTTTCATCAGATAAAACAGGAGAACATGATATGAAGGCTAAAAAACACTTGTGGATAGTGCAGTTTTAAATCAACATATGAAAAGTGGTTTTAGATTGATGTGTGATATTGGGAAAAATATTTTATTTAGAGAGGGGGGATGGAAAGGATGAAAAAGGGAAGGAGATGAGAGGGAGAGATGGGTGATAGAGAGAAAGAGATAGTTTTTATAACTGAGAGGAGATATATTGTTTTACATAGAGAGGTTGAAAACCGTTGGAAGATAATGTATAAATTAAAAATTAAAAAAAATTTTGAAAATTAACGAAGGGAGGATATGTGCGAGGAAAAAATATTTTATTTAGGGAGGGGGGGGATGAAAAAAGGGGGAGGAGATGAGAGTGAAGGTGGAGAGGGAGAGATGGGTGATAGAGAGAAAGAGATAGTTTTTATAACTGAGAAAACACAAATATTATTGCATGATGATGTTTGTTTTTGAAATGCGCATAATAAAATACATGGAACTCCTTTAACCATCTTTTGATCTTATATTATGTATACTCCAGTCCTACAAACTGTAGAGTGCTTCTTATCCGATATCTGCATTGCTTTATTGTACTACAATAAAACTCACCTCCTACATTATATATATATATATATATATATATATATATATATATATATATATATATATATATATATATATATAACGTCATCTGAGAGGTAATTGTAACTATGATAGAATGAAATGAAAACACGATACGCAAACAAGACAGCTAAGCATAAGATTTTGTTGATACTCAGTGTATAATGAAGGTGTCCGAATAATTGGAGCAGATTATTCGGAGACCATCATGAAACTGTGAGTTCCTACGAAAGCCTAAACTAGGATGTCATGTCGAGTATTTTAGGTTATATATATATATATATATATATATATATATATATATATATATATATATATATATATATATATCCAGGGAGTGTAATTTGGAGTTACTGTAGGTTCACCCAGGTGAGCACTCGATGTTTAGGTTCACTTCAGTGTCGAGGTATATAGCTATACAGAGTGTATTATAGTGAAAAAATAACAAGGACGATTGGTTACTCCTTCATTACATTTATTGGTTGGTGATGCGCGTTTCGCCACTGATCAGCTCAAGGTTCGATCTGTATCGATCTTACACGACTCTGTAATCTGCGGCTCGACGGACTCCTTGAAATGCT
>OZ024751.1:39331560-39334060 GCA_964016885.1 Eledone cirrhosa
AAGAGACCGTGGATATGCTGGACTTGGGTTCAATCCCGGTCGAGGGGTACGTGTAACCTTTTTCAGTTTTTATTCTACAACCAGTATAAAAAAACTGAAAAGGTTTATCGGTTACCCTACTCCCGACCAGGATCGAACTTGAGACCAGTATCGCTACCGTCTATGATTCGTCTCACTAGGCCACCGAGACAGCTACAATTGCTTAATGAAAATTAATAATTATAAACCTTATTTCAAAATCAAGGTTTAAAAGTTATACTGTCTTTCGTGGCTTTCCCAGAGGTTTTAGTAATATTTAGAATCGACTGGCACATGCTTTATATACTTTATATACATTATAAAACTCTATTTTTTAAAAGAATTGTCCCTCTCATTTCTTCAATAATACCACTGACGAATCAAAGAAAAGGAATAAAAAAGAAAAACAGACCATAAATATATTCTCAGTGCTATTTCCAATCTCACCTTTTATATATATATATATATATATATATATATATATATATATATATATATACACATATATATATACACATATATATATATACACATATATATATATACACATATATATATATATATATATATATATATATATATATATATATATATATATATATATATATATATATATATATATATATATATATATATATATATATATATATATATATATATATATATATATATATATATATATATATATATATATATATAGTGATGTCGCACCAAGGCCTCCGACTGTCGGCTGGAACACGTAATAGAGTAATTAAGTATATATATATATATATATATATATATATATAGAGAGAGAGAGAGAGAGAGAGCGAGAGAGAATAAGTAAAAGCGAAGTAGTTTCACATGTTCAAGTCCTTTAATAATAAGGCTGTGATATATATTTCAATGACGACACTGGCCACACTGTTCTGTGTGCGAGTGTCGTGACATCATCAGACAGCTTGTTACATAATAAGGTTATGTTTCCGAGGCAATCCAAGTTGAATCGACATGGGAACGGACGAAATGTGTGCTTTTGGGTTCTTCATCCGTTCCCCTGTGAGTACCAATTCACCCCCACCGGTCTGCGCAGGCGCATGTCCGAAGGAAGTTGACCATTAGCTACCGCAGATATCAATGAAATTCGCTTAGTGAGTTCACCCTCTCAGCCAAACAATGGCCCATCTAGGCCTGTACCATAGTTTACTGCTACCCATCCCGACTGTGGCAGTCAGCCGAAAGCCAGAGGGGATGGGAGAGTGTTAGTTTTTACAGTTCACAATACTACCTCTCACCAAGCATGGACAGTACGACTGAACATCAACTTCCAAGAGAAAATATACTTACTTCTAGGTATCATGGTTTTACATTGGAAGTTATGAGTGAGAGTTGGAAATAAAAATTAAAATCCTAAATCAAAAATTATAAATTAAACAATTTAAAAAATTATGAATTAAACAATTAAAAAATTAACAATTAGAAATTAAAAAATTTTTCAACTGGGAATCCGGATTGAGGTGAGTAAAAAAAAAAATTATATATACATATAAACGGAAAAATGAAACGAAATTTCATTTCTGACTCTTAGTACGGCTGTTACTTAAATATAAGCATGTATACGTACATACATGTATGTATACAGACGTACAGTAGTATGTATATATATATATATATATACATACATGCACACATATATATATGTACGTATGGATTCACCGAACATTTATTATAATGCTCATTTTTTCCGTTTATCGTTTTCGGTACCCCCGCCGATTAACTCACTCGATATGCAAATTAGGCTGCTCAGCCGTTAATATGCATAAGGAAAGTAAATACTTTCAGAAGTTCAACCATCTGGCAGGAAGGTATACGTTGCTGACGATAGCTAATAAGCTTGAAACTAGTACAGCTTTCCTTTGTCAGTGTTGAACAAATGAGCAACGATGGTTGCTGGACACTGTACGGCTTAATTCGAGATGTTTGTTTACAAACACACCGAGCATTATAATAAATGTTCGGTGAATCCATACGTACATATATATATATGTGTGCATGTATGTATATATATATATACATACTACTGTACGTCTGTATACATATATGTATGTACGTATACATACTTATATATATATATATATATATATATATATATATATATATATATATATATATATATATATATATATATATATATATATATATATATATATATATATATAATATATATACCTGTGTGTATGTGTACGTGTATATATGTGTGTTATTTGAGAAGTAGCTTTATGTCGCGGGTCTAAATCCACAAGATTCAAACTGAAAAGAATGGAAATTTGTTTATAAAAAATTTTTTCTTTAGAAAGTCTTTTTTACGTAGATAGCGCTAACATTCAGAAAATAACGTCTACTAACCAAGCCTTTTATTGTGAATATATTTCATATATTTTCTGGTTGTTGTTGTTGTGTCTTTGTTTGTTCGTCTTGAATTGTTACTGTTGTTGTGGTTGTT
>OZ024751.1:39356560-39361560 GCA_964016885.1 Eledone cirrhosa
AGGAACGAACATAATCGATCGTTCCTCGAGCTGATCGGCAGTGAAACATATGTAATATGTGATTAAATATGTATATGATGCCACACTAATTCTTTGTTCCCTAATTATCACTATTATTAAATAGCGTGTATATATATATATATCAATGATATTAATAAATGGAAACTATATTTATAAAACCATATTTATTTTATTATGTACATTTTAAGGGTACCAAAAACTTTGATACGCCCTCATCAGATAAAATACAAAATTTGTTTTATAAATACTGACATATCCCAGAAACCAGACCTTATCGGTTCAGGCTCTTTGCTTATATATATATATATATATATATATATATATATATATATATATATATATATATATATATATATATATATATATATATATATATATATATATATATATATATATACATAACATATATATATACATATATATACATATATATATATATATATATATATATATATATATATATATATATATATATATATATATATATATACATATATATATATATATATGAATATAGACATAGAATATTCGAAAATATTCTGTATGTTTATAATAAACATTTTGAAGACCTAATCGCTATAGAATAGAATACGTCACGTATTACAATTAGATTCTCGATAAAAGCAAGGGAAGTAATCTACGCGTTTCATTCTTGTTAGAAATCATCAGGACTACATATCCAGTGCTTTTATCGAGAATGACACAGCTAGAGACTTATAGAATACTTAGCTGTGTACAGGAACTGGTTTGAAAGAGCGGTTGCCGGTCCGGCAGAAATTAGAAATTGGAATAAATGCTCTGAAATAGCGATATATATGTGAATATAGACATAGAATATTCGAAAATATTCTGTATGTTTATAATAAACATTTTGAAGACCTAATCGCTATAGAATAGAATACGTCACGTATTACAATTAGATTCTCGATAAAAGCAAGGGAAGTAATCTACGCGTTTCATTCTTGTTAGAAATCATCAGGACTACATATCCAGTGCTTTTATCGAGAATGACACAGCTAGAGACTTATAGAATACTTAGCTGTGTACAGGAACTGGTTTGAAAGAGCGGTTGCCGGTCCGGCAGAAATTAGAAATTGGAATAAATGCTCTGAAATAGCGATATATATGTGAATATAGACATAGAATATTCGAAAATATTCTGTATGTTTATAATAAACATTTTGAAGACCTAATCGCTATAGAATAGAATACGTCACGTATTACAATTAGATTCTCGATAAAAGCAAGGGAAGTAATCTACGCGTTTCATTCTTGTTAGAAATCATCAGGACTACATATCCAGTGCTTTTATCGAGAATGACACAGCTAGAGACTTATAGAATACTTAGCTGTGTACAGGAACTGGTTTGAAAGAGCGGTTGCCGGTCCGGCAGAAATTAGAAATTGGAATAAATGCTCTGAAATAGCGATATATATGTGAATATAGACATAGAATATTCGAAAATATTCTGTATGTTTATAATAAACATTTTGAAGACCTAATCGCTATAGAATAGAATACGTCACGTATTACAATTAGATTCTCGATAAAAGCAAGGGAAGTAATCTACGCGTTTCATTCTTGTTAGAAATCATCAGGACTACATATCCAGTGCTTTTATCGAGAATGACACAGCTAGAGACTTATAGAATACTTAGCTGTGTACAGGAACTGGTTTGAAAGAGCGGTTGCCGGTCCGGCAGAAATTAGAAATTGGAATAAATGCTCTGAAATAGCGATATATATGTGAATATAGACATAGAATATTCGAAAATATTCTGTATGTTTATAATAAACATTTTGAAGACCTAATCGCTATAGAATAGAATACGTCACGTATTACAATTAGATTCTCGATAAAAGCAAGGGAAGTAATCTACGCGTTTCATTCTTGTTAGAAATCATCAGGACTACATATCCAGTGCTTTTATCGAGAATGACACAGCTAGAGACTTATAGAATACTTAGCTGTGTACAGGAACTGGTTTGAAAGAGCGGTTGCCGGTCCGGCAGAAATTAGAAATTGGAATAAATGCTCTGAAATAGCGATATATATGTGAATATAGACATAGAATATTCGAAAATATTCTGTATGTTTATAATAAACATTTTGAAGACCTAATCGCTATAGAATAGAATACGTCACGTATTACAATTAGATTCTCGATAAAAGCAAGGGAAGTAATCTACGCGTTTCATTCTTGTTAGAAATCATCAGGACTACATATCCAGTGCTTTTAACGAGAATGACACAGCTAGAGACTTATAGAATACTTAGCTGTGTACAGGAACTGGTTTGAAAGAGCGGTTGCCGGTCCGGCAGAAATTAGAAATTGGAATAAATGCTCTGAAATAGCGATATATATGTGAATATAGACATAGAATATTCGAAAATATTCTGTATGTTTATAATAAACATTTTGAAGACCTAATCGCTATAGAATAGAATACGTCACGTATTACAATTAGATTCTCGATAAAAGCAAGGGAAGTAATCTACGCGTTTCATTCTTGTTAGAAATCATCAGGACTACATATCCAGTGCTTTTATCGAGAATGACACAGCTAGAGACTTATAGAATACTTAGCTGTGTACAGGAACTGGTTTGAAAGAGCGGTTGCCGGTCCGGCAGAAATTAGAAATTGGAATAAATGCTCTGAAATAGCGATATATATGTGAATATAGACATAGAATATTCGAAAATATTCTGTATGTTTATAATAAACATTTTGAAGACCTAATCGCTATAGAATAGAATACGTCACGTATTACAATTAGATTCTCGATAAAAGCAAGGGAAGTAATCTACGCGTTTCATTCTTGTTAGAAATCATCAGGACTACATATCCAGTGCTTTTATCGAGAATGACACAGCTAGAGACTTATAGAATACTTAGCTGTGTACAGGAACTGGTTTGAAAGAGCGGTTGCCGGTCCGGCAGAAATTAGAAATTGGAATAAATGCTCTGAAATAGCGATATATATGTGAATATAGACATAGAATATTCGAAAATATTCTGTATGTTTATAATAAACATTTTGAAGACCTAATCGCTATAGAATAGAATACGTCACGTATTACAATTAGATTCTCGATAAAAGCAAGGGAAGTAATCTACGCGTTTCATTCTTGTTAGAAATCATCAGGACTACATATCCAGTGCTTTTATCGAGAATGACACATATATATCGCTATTTCAGAGCATTTATTCCAATTTCTAATTTCTGCCGGACCGGCAACCGCTCTTTCAAACCAGTTCCTGTACACAGCTAAGTATTCTATAAGTCTCTAGCTGTGTCATTCTCGATAAAAGCACTGGATATGTAGTCCTGATGATTTCTAACAAGAATGAAACGCGTAGATTACTTCCCTTGCTTTTATCGAGAATCTAATTGTAATACGTGACGTATTCTATTCTATAGCGATTAGGTCTTCAAAATGTTTATTATAAACATACAGAATATTTTCGAATATTCTATGTCTATATTCACATATATATCGCTATTTCAGAGCATTTATTCCAATTTCTAATTTCTGCCGGACCGGCAACCGCTCTTTCAAACCAGTTCCTGTACACAGCTAAGTATTCTATAAGTCTCTAGCTGTGTCATTCTCGATAAAAGCACTGGATATGTAGTCCTGATGATTTCTAACAAGAATGAAACGCGTAGATTACTTCCCTTGCTTTTATCGAGAATCTAATTGTAATACGTGACGTATTCTATTCTATAGCGATTAGGTCTTCAAAATGTTTATTATAAACATACAGAATATTTTCGAATATTCTATGTCTATATTCACATATATATCGCTATTTCAGAGCATTTATTCCAATTTCTAATTTCTGCCGGACCGGCAACCGCTCTTTCAAACCAGTTCCTGTACACAGCTAAGTATTCTATAAGTCTCTAGCTGTGTCATTCTCGATAAAAGCACTGGATATGTAGTCCTGATGATTTCTAACAAGAATGAAACGCGTAGATTACTTCCCTTGCTTTTATCGAGAATCTAATTGTAATACGTGACGTATTCTATTCTATAGCGATTAGGTCTTCAAAATGTTTATTATAAACATACAGAATATTTTCGAATATTCTATGTCTATATTCACATATATATCGCTATTTCAGAGCATTTATTCCAATTTCTAATTTCTGCCGGACCGGCAACCGCTCTTTCAAACCAGTTCCTGTACACAGCTAAGTATTCTATAAGTCTCTAGCTGTGTCATTCTCGATAAAAGCACTGGATATGTAGTCCTGATGATTTCTAACAAGAATGAAACGCGTAGATTACTTCCCTTGCTTTTATCGAGAATCTAATTGTAATACGTGACGTATTCTATTCTATAGCGATTAGGTCTTCAAAATGTTTATTATAAACATACAGAATATTTTCGAATATTCTATGTCTATATTCACATATATATCGCTATTTCAGAGCATTTATTCCAATTTCTAATTTCTGCCGGACCGGCAACCGCTCTTTCAAACCAGTTCCTGTACACAGCTAAGTATTCTATAAGTCTCTAGCTGTGTCATTCTCGATAAAAGCACTGGATATGTAGTCCTGATGATTTCTAACAAGAATGAAACGCGTAGATTACTTCCCTTGCTTTTATCGAGAATCTAATTGTAATACGTGACGTATTCTATTCTATAGCGATTAGGTCTTCAAAATGTTTATTATAAACATACAGAATATTTTCGAATATTCTATGTCTATATTCACATATATATCGCTATTTCAGAGCATTTATTCCAATTTCTAATTTCTGCCGGACCGGCAACCGCTCTTTCAAACCAGTTCCTGTACACAGCTAAGTATTCTATAAGTCTCTAGCTGTGTCATTCTCGTTAAAAGCACTGGATATGTAGTCCTGATGATTTCTAACAAGAATGAAACGCGTAGATTACTTCCCTTGCTTTTATCGAGAATCTAATTGTAATACGTGACGTATTCTATTCTATAGCGAT
>OZ024751.1:39364060-39366560 GCA_964016885.1 Eledone cirrhosa
TGTGCTTGAAAGGTATATGTATATGTATACATACATATAAGTAGACACACACACACACATATATATATATATATATATATATATATATATATATATATATATACACTTGTCTTTAATAGAGTATATATACATATATATATATTAGATGCATATAACAATGTAAACATACATAGTAGAATACAACCAGAGAAAAAAAAATCTGGGTGGATAGTACTACGTAGTTATTGCATATCGATTACATATTCTGCACCTCTCTCTCCCCTTCTCTCTCTCTCTATCTATCTATATATATATCTATCTATCTCTTTATCTATCTATCTATATATCTATCTATCTATCTCTCTATCTCGCTCTTTCTGTCTATCTATCTCTCTCTCTCCCCTTCTCTCTCTCTCTCTCTCTCTATATATATATATATATATATATATATATATATATCTTTATCTATCTATCTATATATCTATATATCTATCTATCTATTTCGCTCTTTCTGTCTATCTATCTCTCCATAGTGTATTAAAATCTAAGTGATGCCTGGAGCAGGCCGTCTGGTATATGTCTAGTACACACCAAACACACTTGAAGACCTCATCAATATACAAACAAGCACGCTGCTTATTTCCTTAACAGTTCGGCTACAAGTTATTATTAATATATATCACACAGCCGCGTAGCAAATAGTGATTGGTTTTATTATTTCATACGAGCGCAGTTGCAAACAAGAATTTAAGTGTGTCTGTGTCCTTCTGAAAGTTTCTAATGCTGTCTTTGGAAAAAAAAGCGACCTGAAGAGGTTAAATTTGAAATGTTTCCTGCTGGGGCACTTATCGAAGAAAAATATTTGAAAATTCTGCTACGGTTCAAAAGGCCACTCGCACCGTGTGTACTTTATTTAAACGCAACAAAAGTTCGCGAACTTTTCAAATGACGCTGCCACACATATAGATATTTTATCATGTCTCTGATCACTGCATCTATAGAAAATATTGTTATTATTATTAATATTATTATAAGGGCGGTAGATTGTCAGTATCGGTAGAGATCGGACGCCATGCTTTGACGCATAGAGTTACGGCCCTTTCCGGTCTGAGTTCAAATCCCGCCGAGGTTAACTTTGCCTTTCATCCTTACGGGGTCGATAAAATAAAGTACCAGTAATGCACTGGGTAATTGCTGGCCTTGTGCCAAAAGTAGAAACAATTATTATTAATATTATTACTACTATTATTAACAGGCTTTGTGGCATATAGTTACGTCCCTTTGCGCTGTCAGATCAAATCTCACCGAGCTTACCTTTGCCTTCCATCCCTACGAGCTGTATCGTTACAATGTTCAACAAATGCTTAGCAGTATTTGTTCCGAGTCTTTACCTTCTGAGTTTATATGTCACCGAGGTCAACCTTGACTTTCATCCTTGCGGTGTCGTTAAAATAAAGTACCAGTAACGCACTGGGATCAATGTATTCGGCTTTCCCCTCCCCCCAAAATCGTTGACCTTCGGCCTAAATCAGAAACCATTTTTATTATAAATTAATGATGAAGATGTTGACACTACCCTAAAGTAACGACCCCTTTTATTGAGAACACATTTCCTAGTTGATTTTTGTTATAGATTTGTATTGTTATTATTACTATGATATTTAGGGTGGCGGATTGTATCGGTAGAGAGTCGGAGACCATGCTTTGCAGAATAGAGTTACGGCTCTTTATGATCTGAGCTCAAATCCCGCCGAGGTTAACTTTGCCTTTCATCCTTATGGGATCGATAAAATAAAGTACCAGTCACGCACTGGGGTCGATTTAATCGACTTTCCCCTCCCCCCCCCAATTACTGGCCTTGTACCTATATAAGAAACCATTATTACTATGATATTTATTGCAATTATTGTTATTGTCCTATCTACTGTTTTCCCTTTGTTGCTGTCCCCTTTCTTTTGCTAAATATAAACCCTACTTTATATTGTTCTTTATCCTAGCGATGTTCGCAAATGTCTTGGTTCCTTCGGGGCTAATAAGAAAATGAACCTTATTCAATACTCTTCTTTGTGATTGAGAAAGTAGCCTTCCGGGTCGATAGTTAATATACAATCAACTGAGGTTCGTTTTGTATGTAGACCAGATACAACGAGACTGTCAAGTGAAGAACTTTTTTCTCACTTTAAGTAGGTATCAAATAGTATATTTTTGGCCGCTGTATGAGTGGAATTGACAAGTTTTTTGTTACCTAACAATACTCTATTAAATTGTTTCTTTGAGAAAAAAAAGCAGTAGACTAGTGTC
Source organism: Eledone cirrhosa (assembly GCA_964016885.1). Classification (NCBI taxonomy): domain Eukaryota; kingdom Metazoa; phylum Mollusca; class Cephalopoda; order Octopoda; family Eledonidae; genus Eledone; species Eledone cirrhosa. The sequence goes on from OZ024751.1 coordinate 39,366,341, forward strand.
TTAACCAATAGAAGACTTACATCTAACGAACTTAAAACTACAAAAACTAGAGCGATGGTTCCTACGTCAGGTTCCTCGATTAGAAACTTGGTTGTGATTCGGCAGGAACTCTGATAGTAAAAGCAGAAGTGTTGTGTACTTGGAGAACCGAAGCGAAAACCAAACCAAACTATATTTTGGGGGGCAATATTATGACAACATGACCCTCCCCAAATATAAC
>OZ024751.1:39386560-39389060 GCA_964016885.1 Eledone cirrhosa
ATGTCTCCAGCCATGTTGGTATTGAAAGGGTTAACCAATAAATAAATACATTAAAATCTTCCTATATTGATCAGCTATCGTTTTTTTTATTTTGTTTTTTATTTTTGTTTTGTCTTTTATCTGTCTGCCTATATTTTTGGTTCATTTATTTATCTGCTTCATATCACATCTTCTCCTCAGTCACTCTATCTCTTTCTCTACTTCCTTTCTCCTCTCTCTCTCTCTCTCTCTCGCTCTCTCTCTCTCTCTCTCTTTCGCTTCATCCTCGGTCTCTCTCACTTTCTCCCTCTCACTATTTCTCTATCTATCTATATCTCTCTCTTGCACAATAAATTTCGTTTACACATTGTTTGAATATTGTCGTATGAAGTAGTGGGCTGTCGTGTTAGAATGACACCAGTTATGGGAGAGACAGAGATAAGCACACACATATATATATATATATATATATATATATATATATATATATATATACATGTATACACTAATGTTGACACATTATCGAGTAGAGGGCCTTTATATATATATATATATATATATATACATATATACATATATAACAGATGGCGAGAGAGAAATGGGGAGGAAGAGCGATTCTTTTCGTTTTAAGCTGATCAATAACAATAATAACAACAATAACAATGATAACAATAATAAACAGAGAAAACTAACAACAAGCCTGGTGATTGATTTGTATAAAAGATAACAAAGAATTGATTGCTTTCCATCATCGGCTAACAATCGGAAAAGGATTAGAGATCAAAGAGGCAGGATTTAGATATCAATTGGTCGAGTGGTTAGGGTGCTAAACTCTACACAGCATCAATGAAACAATCAGACAGCTTCCCACGTTTAAACAGTAGCGGATCAAAGACGCTGATCATTTTATATATATACCACCTTGAAACAAGAGGCAGATTGTGAATGCATGAGAGGGAAAGCCTTGTAATTATGAATTGTTAAATAGCAGTAAATAGATCTCGTATAAACTAGCTAATTTCTAATGATGGTTATCAGTGCATTTCTGTGAGCGGCTCTGCTTTGCTACAAAATGCTGACATTATAATAAAAGCATATTTATTGACTACTATCAACGTCGTTTCCTTTGTGTTGATAATGTTATTAGTAATGTTAACCACAATGCTATCGATGTTTTATATAACTCTACTTTAACCAAGTCCCCGAGTTACGTTTATAGAAAATAGCAAATGGATCCAATCATAGGAATGCCATTTACAATATTGGATCCTTTATTTATTTATGTTCTTATTTATTTATGATTTTACACTGCATATAGGGCGCTGAAGTGGCAGTATCGCTGGAGGGTCGGACGCCATGCTTTGCAGCAAAGAGTTACCGCCCTTGATGATCTGAGTTCAAATCCCGCCGAGGTTAACTTTGCCTTTCCTCCTTACAAGGTCGATAAAATAAAGTACCAGTCACGCACTGGGGTCGATTTAATCGACTTTCCTCTCCCCTAAAATTGATCGCCTTCAGCCTATATAAGAAACCATTATTTTCATTGCAAAGGGGCGATGAATTGGCAGTATCAGTAGAGGGTTGAACGCCATGATTTCTAGCATAGTTACGTTACTTTACGGTCTGAGTTCAAATCCCGTCGAGGTTAACTTTGCCTTTCATCCTTACGGGGACGATAAAATAAAGTACCAGTAATGTACTGGGTTATTGCTGGCCTTGGGCCAAAAGTAGAAACCATTGTTTTACGTTGCATAGAAGAATATTTAAGGCGATGAATAACGCAGAGATGGTGGCCTTGCGGTATTTGTTTCGGTTCTTTGAGCTCTAGTTTCAAATCCAGCCAGCATCCACCGTTACTTTTCATCCTTTTGATTGTCGGTAAATAAAGTACTAGTCCAGAACGCTTGCTGTGAATTGTAGGACTTTTTAGTACATAGTACTGAGCATTCCGAGTTCAAATCCCGTTCACATCAGTTTTAGCTTTCATATTTTTAGGGTCCTTAAAATAAATAAAGTGGCAATCCTGGTTGACACTGAATTGAAAGAATTGTTAGCGTTGAACGATATGCAGCATAGTATCTATTTGAGATCTCTCCGACATTCCAAACCATTGTCTTAATATATATACTTACATTCTGTAACAGATATATGTTATAATCACTTCAATCTTTGGATTGGTGTAGTTTTTACACGAAAGGGGTCGCTATTTTTCTTAGCAGAAATTTATTAAATCTTTTCTGTATCGTGATATTGGCTTACAAAGGAATCAATTCTGTTCGGAAATCTTCACTAGTTTCACAGTATTTAATGTCTAACCTATTATATTCCCCCATTCTTCCCCTCCCTTAGTATATATATATATATATATATATATATATATATATATATATATGTGTGTGTGTGTGTGTGTGTGTGTGTGTGTGTGTGTGTGTGTGTGTGTGTGTGTGTGTGTGTGTGTGTGTGTGTGTGTGTGTGTGATATATCCAATGATGTTGACTTGTTCTTCTTTTTGGTAAATACC
>OZ024751.1:39401560-39409060 GCA_964016885.1 Eledone cirrhosa
AGTTTATTATTGGCATTCCTGGGGTTTGAACTCAGAGGTAGATGGACCAGAAGTCAAATGTTGTGTTATGTAATATGAATCAATTCCCCTTATATCACTGTCACTATTTTTATCTCTCAGAGAGATGAAAGAACAAAAACACTACTACAACAACAACAATAGAAACCAGAATAAAAAAACACAGTATGTTACATAACATTTTTACTAGTTCAACCATCATTTCTAAAATAACCAATCTTGATATAAAGAAAATAAGATATTAAATGAAATATACATATATATAAATTATCCCCAAAATGTAATTGAAAAAAAATGGAAATGAAAAATAACAAAAAAAAAAACCACCCAAAAATGTAAAATAAAAAATAATAATTAAAAAAAAGTGAAATATATATGAGAAAAAAATGTGTAATCCTCTGATGTAACGATTTGAACTCATCCTCCTCTCCTTTCTTATTGATGTAGTTGTAGTTGTAGTTGTAGTGGTAGTAGAAGACGAGAGATGATGTGAAACTAATTATAGCAGAAATAGAGAATTCTTGTCTCTTCTCTCGTTATGTCTTTCCACCGGCACCAATGTTGGAAAACCACATGGCCCCAACGCTGCCGAGTTTGTCGTAGAAGGACCCTCCAGATACATTGTTGCCGGTCGATCTTGGAAGAACTGAGGCGGCTACTTCAGTCAGAGACGCTGGAATCACATCGACCTGGACAATGAAACAACAAAATAATAATAATAATAATAATATAATAAACGATAATGACAAAGATATTCTTTTTTATTGGGCACTAATGCTGAAACACTAAAGACAATACAAATATACGAAGGAGGGGGGGGGGGCTACACAAGAGGAGTAAAGAAACAATGAATCAATAATGGAGTTTTTTGTTATTTTGTTGCTTGTTTTGTCTGTGTAGAACAACAACAACATCAATTATATCAACAACAATAGCAGCAACAAAAACTCCAACAACAATAACAGTGACAACACCACTACCAACAACAACAATAGCAGCAACAGAAACACCACCACCAATAATAAAAATAGAATTGGGCAGGTTTTAATTAGATTCTTGTATTGTCGAGTATCATTCAGTATGTATGCATGTGTGTGTATGTGTGTGTGTGCATGTATATATAAATGTATATGTGTTTTATACTTATTGAATGAATTCATGTGTGTGTGTGTGTGTGTTCTCATCATTATCATTTAACATCGATGTTCACATTGGTTGGTTGGATAGATTGTCGTGGTCAGATGTGATGAGAGACTACATCAGGCTAACACGATCCATATATATATATATATATATATATATATATCATCATCATTTTACGTCCACTTTTCCCTGCATGCAAGGGTGGGATGGGTCCTATTCAGCACAGCATCTCTCCACTTGTCACAGTCCTTCGTCATCTCCTCCGTGAGGTTCATATATATATATACATATAAATGCATATATATATCATCATCATCATCATTTTTAAGTCCGCTTTTCCCTGCTTGCAAGGGTGGGACGGGAACTGATTCTGGCTTGATTTCTACAGCTGGATGCCTTTCCTAACACCAACCTCATTTACAGTGAGTGCTGGGTGCTTTTCTGCTGTGGCACCTCCATGACCACTTCACAGTGGAATGATAGGGACCCCAGTCCCTATCATCTCATTTCTACAGCTGAGTAAACTGGACCAATGTGAAATAAAGTGTCTTGCTCAAGGAAACAACACGTCAGCCAGTCTGAGAATTGAACTCACAACCTTTCGATTGCAAGCCCAATGCTCTAACCACTAAGCCATGTATATATATATATGGAATATTGTGAAGACGTATGGTTGAGTGCTTAGAGAATTGGATTCACTATCGTGTGGTTGCAGCCTTGATTTCCAGACCAGGCGATGTGTTATGTTCTTGAGCAAGACACTTTATTTCATATTGTTCCTTCTGCCTGGAGTTGCGATCAACGGATAGTATTAGCAAATGGAAAGACCAATAGAAACACTGTTTCCTCGGTCCGATTTGACGAACTCCACCCCACTCGTTAAGCGAATGAGGTCTGGGATCTTGTTAATCGATTATATATATATATATATATATATATATATATACAATCAATTTGAGTACATGTTGGTCAATTTGACCTCCTGTCTGATGACAATACATTGAATGACTGTTGAATAACCACCTTTTGATGCCTCTGACATGTACATAATGGGATGATGTAATGAAATAAACTGATATTGAATATATGATACCATGTCTTTTCCTTTTCGTACTATATATATATATATATATATATATATGTGTGTGTGTGCATGTATATATGTGCATGTGTATATATATATATTAAACTCATTCTAACACATTATATGATTTTAGTGTTGTTCTATGTTATCTATTTATCACATATTTTTAAGCTTTTGAACTCAATCAAGCGAAATTACAACATACCAAACATTTCTAGATATATAATATATAATAACAATAAATTTTGATTCAACAACACTCACTGGGTCACCATTCACCCCCCACCCCCTTCAACACAACTTTCTTACTTTCTTTCCCCACAACCCTATCTATTTTTTTTTATACTTAAAATTTATTTAATGTTTATAAACAACATGAAAATGAAATTACAATTATGACATAAACATGAAAAAAAATATAAGAGACAAATAAATAGAAACAATATTTGTTTAATTCCCCTCTATTGATCAGTGTATCCTGCTGTTTGCTGAGTAATCTCTCCATCTCTCACCCTAGTATAACACACTGCCCCTCACCTACTGTTGGTCTCAACCCAACGTTGAAAATTATTATTGTTATTATTATTATTATTATTATTATTATTATTAAGGGCAGTGGATTGGCAGTATCGGTAGAGCTTTGGACAAAATGCTTGGCAGCATAGTTCCAGCCCTTTACGGTCTGAGTTCAAATCCCGCCGAGTTTAGCTTTGCCTTTCATCCATACAAGGTCGATAAAATAAAGTACCAGTAATGCACTGGGGTCAATTTAATCGACTTTCCTTTCCCCAAAAATTGCTGGCCTTGTGCCTAAATCAGAAACAATTATTATTATTACATTGGACAACAAGCTTCACGGCATTGAGTTATAGCCCTTTACATTCCGAGTCCAAATCCTGCCGAGGTTGGCTTTGCTTTTCGTCCTTAAGGGTTCGATAAAATAAAGTACCAGTAATGCATTGGTATCGATTTAATCCACTTTCCTTTTCCCCCAAAATTGCTGGCCTTGTGCCAATGTTACTACCACCACCACGACCACCATCCTCACCACTGCCACTATCTACACTACTATACCATCAATACTACTATCACCACCACCACTACTACTACTACTACTATTTGATGGCTGGTAGGGGGAGGAAGAGGGGGAGGAGGTGATTCCAGAGGAATGTAAAACTTTGATGAACATCATCACACTTTCTCAACAGTATTCCCTGATTAATGATAAGTGGGTGAGGTCAGAGGTGAAATATTTGACCTTGGTGACAAATTATGCTACCACTACCACCACCACTACCACTGTAGCTACCACTGACATCACCACCATCACTACCATCATCATCACCATCACCACCACCACTACCATCATCATCATCACCATCAGCACTACCACCACCACAACCACCACCATTACTACTACTGCAGCTACCATAAACATCACCACCATCATCACCACCACTACCACTGACACCACACCACCACCATCACCACCACCACCACTACCACCACACCACCACCATTATCACCACCACACCACCACCACCATCACCACCACCACAACCACCTCCACCACACCACCTCCATCATCACCACCACAACCACCACCACCATACCACACCACCACCATCACCACCACCACAACCACCACACCACCACCACCACCACACCACCACCACAACCACCACCATCACCACCACCACCACACCACCATCATCACCACCACCACACCACCATCATCACCACCACCACCATCATCACCACCACAACCACCACCACCATACCACACCACCACCATCACCACAACCACCACACCACCACCATCACCACCACCACAACCACCACACCACCACCACCACCACACCACCACCACAACCACCACCATCACCACCACCACCACACCACCATCATCACCACCACCACACCACCATCATCACCACCACCACCATCATCACCACCACAACCACCACCACCATACCACACCACCACCATCACCACAACCACCACACCACCACCATCACCACCACCACAACCACCATCACCACCACCACAACCACCACCATCACCACCACCACCACACCACCACCATCACCACCACCACCATCGTCACCACCACAACCACCACCACCACCACCACCACCACCACACCACCACCATCACCACCACCACCATCGTCACCACCACAACCACCACCACAACCACCACCACCACACCACCACCATCACCACCACCACCATCGTCACCACCACAACCACCACCACCACCACAACAATAACAATAATAACAACAGCATAGTTTATTCTTATTTATATATTTTCATCTAAACTAGTTGTTTTAACATCACTCCAAATATTTTCTTTTCCTCCTCCCAGTTGCAGATCTTCACCATCAGACTAGTTAAGCTATCCATCAGCTACCAGCCACCACAAACCACCATCATCAAGCTGTTTAATTAAGATAGACTATCAGCTCTTCACCTTTGCCCTTCACCACACATAATCCCATTAACAGACCCCCTTTTTCAGTTCTGCAACTAAACCACTTTCTCCCCCCTATAATCCTCTCTCCTCTGAACTTTCTTCTCCAATTACTACACTTGCTATTATGATAAACTTGTTATGAATAATAAATACAGCTATGTGACTTAAAGTGAACACAATAATTAGTTATACATATACACAGCTTACTAACTAGTTAGAGATACATATAGAGTCTACAGACTATATAACAAGTTTAATATAGAAATGGCTTCTGCTGGACTAGAACTGTTTCATTCGAAAGACACCATGAGTACCTTACTAACTGAGGTTACCCTCGATTGAAACTGGGAGTCACATATATATATATATATATATGTATTAAATCTTTGTTGGTTTTTTTCAATAAACAAATATCATTATTTCTGAAGACAGCATATATATATGTGTAGGTATGTATATTCCTTCTGATAGTTTGTAAAAATGTTACATAGATCTATATGATATGCATACCAACACACACATATATATCCTAGAAACGATCGTAAAATGATGAATTTTTTAATATAAGGAACTGTTTCTTTGTTTATTCATTGTTTTTATTAATTTATATATATATATATATATACTTAGAGTAAACATTGATGCAATTCAATTCAAGCACTCAATGTACTTATTCCACATAGGAGTGATGGAGTAAATATCGAATAAGGAAAAGCGAAGTAGTTTCAGATGTTCAAGTCTTTTAATATTAATGCTGTGATATATATTTCAATGGCGTCATTGAAATATATATCACAGCATTATTATTAAAAGACTTGAACATCTGAAACTACTTCGCTTTTCCTTATTCTCTCTCTCTCTATATATATATATATATATATATATATATATATATATATATATATATATATATATATATATATATATATATATATATATATATGTTTGTGTGTGTGTGTGTATAGAGAGAGAGAGTCAGTATACAAAATAATTGTTTCTACTTTTGGCACAAGGCCAGCAATTACCCCAGTGTATTACTGGTACTTTATTTTATCGACCCCGTAAGGATGAAAGGCAAAGTTAACCTCGGCCGGATTTGAACTCAGATCGTAAAGGGACGTAACTCTATGCTGGAAAGCATGTCCAACCCTCTACCGATACCGCCAATTCAATGGCCATTTCTCTCACACCTCTCTCTCTCTCACATATATACTCTCCCCCCCCCCCCCACACACACACATACATTCTCACTTTCACACACAAACAAACAATCATTCAATAAGTGACAAAGTTTCCCCACACTTACCCTCGGTAATGTCTGTAGTAGAGGTTGAGGTAAAACTGTCCTGCTTGAATGGGTGGTACTTAAAGGTAACAGAGGGAACCTGTGTTGACAGTTGACCAGGGGCAGGATATTGTGTAGCTCTTGGTGACCCCCAGTTGTATATTGACGGCTTAACATCATTAGATCTTGTTTGGAAGCTGTTGTTAGGGCTCCAAATAACATCTGAAATAACAAGAAATTGAAATATAATATGATAATGATGATGATGATGATGATGATGATGATCTGTGAGCTTTTGAATGGATTAAATGTCTTATCAATGATGTAATCCTGACACAGTTCCATTGCAACTGATTTAAAATATAATGACCAGGTCGCAAAGAGTGCCATGAAAATGTTGACATCAAGAAATGAATCATAAACTGAAAAATGGAAAGTGAACTTAAAAGTTGTGTGTGCATTTGAATGGATAAAATATCTTGTTCTTGTATGTGTATCTATGTGTGTGTGTGTGTGCATGTGTGTGTATATGTGTGTGTGCATGTGTGTGTATTTCTATATCTGTGCATATGTGTGTATATATGTGTGTATATGTTTCCAAACCCATGCTAGCGTGGAAGATGATGATATGAGTGTGTGTTTTACAATGAAAAAAATGTCTTATCCATGTGTGTATGTGTGTGTGTATCCGTGTATGTGGGTGTGTTTTAGAATGGGTAAAATGTCTCATCCATGTGTATGTGTTTGTATGTGTAGGTGTATGTGAATAAAATCCATGTGTATGTGTGTGTGTGTGTGTGTGTGTAGTAAAATGTGTAAAATATCTCCTCCATGCTGCAATCTCAATCGAAATCTTACGTCGGTCTAGCAAAGAGTTGAAATGTATGGCTTCAACTTAATCTGAATTTCTGTGCAATGTCGGAATCTAGGCCATTGCTTAGCAACAAATGAAGATTTATTGATGAGTATTATTGATACATGATACAGTAAGTATGTAGGTAATTATGTAATTAATCACATCTCCCCCGCCTCTCTCTATTTCTAGGCTGCATAATTAACAACCAGCTTAAAGAATCTAAAACATCTCTTGCTATGAAAAGTTGCTCTGCAGTTACTATGCACTTGCTTTTGCATCTAGTTACTGCAATTGTGAGTCTGGGTTTTTAATGTTTAGTTATGGGAATGGTGGGAAGGCTAGAGCAGGATGTGTGAGGTGGGGAGGTTGACTGTACTCATGAACCTTTTCTAGACATTCTGAGGAGGGTGGAAAGAGGGGACAGAGGAAAGAAGGAAGGAATCCTGAAACTAGAAACCTGGCTCAAATACTTGGAACAGTGTTGCACACACATATACACACAGATACATACACACACACTATATATATATATATATATATATATATAGAGAGAGAGAGAGAGAGATAGAGAGAACGTGTCACAAAAAAATATATACACATTTATATTAGAAGGCTGCTGAAGTGTGTATACATTTAT
>OZ024751.1:39414060-39427001 GCA_964016885.1 Eledone cirrhosa
AGGTACTCTAGGAATAAATCACACACACAGATACATAACTAAAACCCAAGGACTTACAAATATATACAACATACGGAAATATACTACAATTGACACTGCACACATATTACAAACAGTACTCTCAATACAATAGTAACTGCACTGAAAACAGCACTGCACATAGCCAAGGCTCACAGAGCTGGGCTCAGTAACAAAGTAACAACACGCAATAAAGATAAGATTGATAATGACGATAATAATAGTAATGATGATAATAGTAATAGTAATAATAACAACAACAATGATGGCAACAGTGGTGGCAATGATGATGATGTTAATGTAAGTGAACAACCATAATAAAGAGAGACAAACAAATATACAGACAGACAGAAAAGTGAGAGAGATTAAGAGGTGAATAGAGAGGGGGAGCAAGTGGGGGAATAGACAGAGACATCAGACAGACAGACAGACAAAAGTATATTTAATAGTTTTGGACTCTTTCTACTTAGTTTGAACAGCTAACATTACGATCCTGACCTTCGTCCGACATCCCACATTTTTACATTTAAATTAGAAGAAAAATGGTACGTCGTAATTCGCATAATAACTAACGAGATCAAGCTATGACTATAGCAATACCACCATCTTTCTGGCATTCTGGCTTTATGTCGGCTTTCTTGGAGCAAGGACACCGAAAGACAAACTCTGTTACGTTAACTTGAGAAGAAAGGCGGCAAAACAGACACAATGACAAACCTGAGAACAAAGAAATTACTTTTTCAAAGACACAGAGAGAGAGAGAGAGGGTGAAAGAGAGACATAGAGAAAGGGTGAAAGAGAGACATAGAGAGAGAGAGAGAGGGTGAAAGAGAGACATAGAGAGAGAGGGGGTGAAAGAGAGAGAGAGAGAGAGAGAGAGAGAGAGAAAGAAAGAGAGTGATGACTGTATTCTTCAGCAATTAGAGAATTTACAATTCTAGCACAAACACCAAGTGTGTATGTGCGTGTGTATATATAGATATATATAATATATATATATATACATATATACCATACATGTATATATATATATATATATATATATATATATATACGCGTACATACACACATATATATAATTAGAAATAATTATTTATCTCAGAAACGGGGTCAGCAATTTAATACAATTACCATAATGGTAGGTAGAAGGTGGAGGAGGGTAAAGGGTTGAGGATATATCTTTGGAAAAATGTCAGTCATAAGATATTGCAAGGATCTGTGGACAGTCTCCAAGACAGCAAGAGGGAGGAAGGGAGCGAGAGAGGAGAGAGAGCGAAGTATGTAGCCAGAGATGGGTGTGGAGAAAATAAAAGTAAAAACCAAATATATATGTCCGTGTGTATGTATATATGTATATATCATCATCATCATTTCATTTTACGTCCGCTTTTCCCTGCTTGCAAGGGTGGGACGGGAACTGATTCTGGCTTGATTTCTACAGCTGGATGCCCTTCCTAACACCAACCTCATTTACAGTGAGTGCTGGGTGCTTTTTTGCCGTGGCACCTCCACGACCACTTTACAGTGGAATGATAGGGACCCCAGTCCTATCATCTCATTCTACAGCTGAGTAAACTGGAGCAATGTGAAATAAAGTGTCTTGCTCAAGGAAACAACACATCATCCGGTCTGAGAATTGAACTCACAACCTTTCGATTGCAAGGCCAATGCTCTAACCACTAAGCCATGTACCTCCATGTATATATATATATATATATATATATATATAGATAGATAGATAGATAGATAGATAGATAGATAGATAGATAGATAGATAGATAGATAGATAGATAGATAGATAGATAGATAGATAGATAGATAGATAGATAGATATATATATATATATATATATATATATATAGAGAGAGAGAGAGAGAGAGAGAGAGAGAGAGAGAGAGAGAGAGAGAGAGAGAGCGGGGGAAGGAGAGATAGATACATATGTTACTTTTGCTGAACTTCAGAAAGAATTACTAGAAAGTTCTGTTAATAACAAAAGCAAAAATTATATATATATGTACATATATATACTTATATATATACTTTTATATATATATATATATATATATATATATATATATATATATATATATATATATGATGATGATATATATATATATATATATATATGTGTGTATAAGTAACTCACCACCTCTTTAATAAGCCTTACTCCCAGCTGGTGATAATAAATGAAACACTAAGATTTGTAACCGTTCACCAAATTATTGGGCTTTTTTTTTTCTATTGCAAAATTTATTGATTTGGGTCTTTTCTTTGTTTTTTTTTTTATTTATTTGTTATTGTTCTTTCTTTTTCCAGAAGAAAACAGCGGAGCTAAAGGTATTTGCAATAACAGACATCAGACGAAAAACGCTGATAAGTTTCATTTCCCAAATCTATATGAAAATATAAATGATCTATCTATTCTATTATTACTTACTACTACTAACATCACCAACACCCACCGCTACCACCACTACAACTATTACCATCACCACCACCACCACCACTACTATTACCACCTTTACTACTACTACTACTGTTACTACCACCACCACGACCACTACTATTACCATCACCACCTCTACTACTACTACTACTACTACTACTGTTACTAGCATCACCAACATCCACCACTACCACCATGACCACTACTATTACCATCACCACCACCACCAACATCCACCACTACCACCACAACCACTACTATTACCATCACCACCACCCACCACTACCACCACGACCACTACTATTACCATCACCACCAACATCCACCACTACCACCACAACCACTACTATTAGCATCACCACCACCCACCACTACCACCACGACCACTACTATTACCATCACCACCAACATCCACCACTACCACCACAACCACTACTATCAGCATCACCACCACCCACCACTACCACCACGACCACTACTATTACCATCACCACCATCACTAACATCCACCACTACCACCACGACCACTACTATTACCATCACCACCATCACTAACATCCACCACTACCACCACGACCACTACTATTACCATCACCACCAACATCCACCACTACCACCACAACCACTACTATTAGCATCACCACCACCCACCACTACCACCACGACCAGTACTATTACCATCACCACCATCACTAACATCCACCACTACCACCACGACCACTACTATTACCATCACCACCACCCACCACTACCACCACAACCACTATTATTACCATCACCACGACCACTACTATTACCATCACCACCACCACCAAGACCCACCACGACCACTACTATTACCATCACCACCACCAAGACCCACCACGACCACTACTATTACCATCACCACCACCACCACCAAGACCCACCACGACCACCACAACCACTACTATTACCATCACCACCACCCACCACTACCACCACGACCACTACTATTACCATCACCACCATCACTAACATCCACCACTACCACCACGACCACTACTATTACCATCACCACCACCCACCACTACCACCACAACCACTATTATTACCATCACCACGACCACTACTATTACCATCACCACCACCACCAAGACCCACCACGACCACTACTATTACCATCACCACCACCAAGACCCACCACGACCACCACAACCACTACTATTACCATCACCACCACCCACCACTACAACCACTACTATTACCACCACTACCACCACCAACACCCATCACCTCTACTACTACTACTACTACTACCCTTTGTGGATATTCCCTTCTCTTTACTTGATGTAAGCCCTACTTAGTTTTCCATCCCTGTACACACAGTATTCTGCCCGTGTGGCCAATAAACGAAACCATTATCATTTCTGTATTTATTATTACTTATTTTTACCTTTATTATTATTTTTCATCATCATCATCATCATCATCAGGATTAATGCACACAATGCAGATCCTGGGTACACAAGAGATGTAGCGGGATAGCAGGCAAACTAACAGGTAGGGAGAAATATGTATGCAGTAGATGTACAGGGAAATTAGACAGTAGAGGTCGCATTGATAGACACATTTTTCAAATGCAGGCGGGTGCTATAGAAGTGGTGGATAGCTTCCGGTACCTAGGAGATCAGATTAGCATGGGAGGAGAGTGTTCCGAGGCCATAGTATCTAGAATAAGGATGGGTTGGAAGAAGTTTAGGGAGCTGCTTCCTCTGCTGACGAAGAAGGGTTTCTCCCTGCGTATGAAAGGCCAGTTGTGTGATGCCTGTGTGAGGAGCGCGATGCTGCATGGTAGTCAGACATGGGCAGCAACTGAAGAGGATATGCGACGGCTGGAGAGAAATGAGGCAAGCATGCTCCGTTGGATGTGCAGTGTCAATGTGCATGAACGACCCAGCATGAATGTGTTGAGAGAGAAACTGTGTCTGAGAGGGATAGAATGTAGTGTACGGGAGAGGAGACTGAGGTGGTATGGACATGTGATGCGCATGGAGGATGACCGATGGGAGAAGAAGTGCCAGGAAATGCCAGTTGAAGGAAGACGTGGTAGAGGTAGACCACGAAAAACATGGGTGGAGGTGGTGTGAACAGACCTTAGATCGTTGAAGCTCACGGTGGAGATGACAAAGGACCGTGACGAGTGGAGAGATGCTGTGCTGAATAAGACCCATCCCACCCTTGCAAGCAAGGAAGAGCAGACGTAAAATGATGATGATTTCCTTTGTTTCGTCACTGTTTCTTTCAGTGGAAGAAACTAGTTAAAAATGTGCAACATTCTCACAAGACACGAAACCTAGGAAACCAAACATATTTGCAGTGAAGTAACTTAGTACTAACATATTTAATGTATGGACTATTAGAATATTAATATATCAACCATAATAATAGACTATATCTGTTTGTATCTCTATCTATGTATCTATCTGGTGGGTGGTTTTTTTCGAGGCACCAACACTATCACTTTACAATGTGGGGTGGGGTTTTTTTGTCGTGGCCCCAACATATATAACTGAATAGTTAAACTTACCATAGTTCTCTGTGAGGTCTTCTGTAAATGGGACTGTATGTGTGGAGTAAATACATCCAGATCAAAAGGATCAACATTTTCATCGAGTTGATCCACTATCTTCTTGATCCGAGCCTTCACATTTCCCTGAAAAGAAATAGTTATGATGAATTTATACAATTACAAAATTACGCGGATGCAATATTTTGCTTTTTACTTACAAGAACTTTAAATATCAACCCGGCTAAAGCCAAATCTGGTTCTATGAAATAAAACCACCACATTTTAATGGTTTCCAATTAATATTAAATTCTTCCAACATAATTTTTTATATAAGAACCTTACATTAAGTTACTATCTTAGTAATGAAATAATTAATAATTTTGGTAAATCCCTCAAAATTCTTCATTAATTAATTGAAATAGAGTGTATTTCATTAGAAATATGGTCATGAAAGGGTTAAATATATCTCAATGAAACAGAATCAGGTTTCAAAGGTAAAAGAAAAACCTCTGTATAATACAAGAACACACAGTAATATATTGGGGTAGAAATCAATTATATTGACCCCATATATTGAGTGGCATTTTATTTTACTGACGTTTTGGTTCCACGAAAAAAAAAATACAATGTAAATGTGGTTGGCATTAGGAAGGGCATCCATCTGTAGAAACTAAGCCAGCATCAGTTCTGTATCAGCAGGACACAGTCATCTGATCTGGCTTGTCTCACAATGGGACAACTCGTCTATCACATACAGGGATACAGTGCTCCTATTCTAAAATCTAGGACCTACATGGTACCAAACAATTTAGGTACCTCTTCCAACATACAAGGATACATTGTAATTAATCTAAAACCTGGGACATTTTGAAACAGTGTTACACTACCAGATACTTTCCCACATACACACAACAACCCTTTTAGTCACCATATTTCAACATGGAGAGACGCAGTGAACTTATTTTCAAAACTGGGGTACACAGAATACAATGAATAAATTAAAAGTAAGATAATATTTAACAAAACAAAATAAAATTAAATTAAACAAAATAAGCAATAACAGATACAAAAAAAAAAGAATAATATAAATTAGGTAATTCATAAAATGAACTTAGTTGCAAACAGAAACGTTGCTGCAGTGGTGGAAGGGTTGAAGAAGGGTAGGAAGGTGTCAGCTTGGGGGAGAGGGGGAGGAGAGAGGTGGTGGGGGAGAAAAAGAAAGAGGGAAACGAAGGCAAAAAGAATGTGATCTGCGTAAAGCTGATACAATCATATTGACCTGGTGAGTAAATTAAAACTGAAATGATTAAGTAAATTCTACAAGCAAGCAATAGGAACTCTTGCCAGATCTTCAAACGTTTCTCATTGAAATATTTATAAAAACATCTCGTAAAATATCTCCTTTTCCCCTCTCTCTTTCTCTCTCTCTCTCTCTCTCTCTCTCTCTCTCTTTCCTCCTGCAGAAAGTTATTCGAGATTAAAATTCTGACCTTTAGCAATGGCACCTCTACATCAAACTTAGAAGAAGAAGAGGGGTCAAATTGTTGATATGAATTAAATAAAATTCTAAGACAAGTTTAGGTTCAGTTTGCTTTAGAAAAATATTCAATATATATAATTATTATTACTATCATTATATATATATATATGTATATATATATATATATATATATATATATAAATATATATATATATTTATATATATAGATATATTCTACACTTTCTAGTAGTGCAACTGTAACTATAATTATATAACTATAACTATATACCTATTACTAACAGTTCTTGTTAACCCACTGATGAGTTCTCTCTACCAATGGAGAGGATGAGTAGAAGAACCATGATGATGTTTTAATTTGTTGGTCACAATGGCCCAGGACATTGAGGACAATACAAGGACAAAGACAACAACACAAGACAAAGTGAGGTTTACCCTTTAGCACTTACATCACTCTATATATACTATTGTATTTTGATGACAATGATGGACATGATGATGGTTGTCATGGTGACTATGGTGGTGGTGGTGGTTGAACTAATGGTTATGATGATGATGATGATGATGAAGGAAATGAAGATTGTGGTAGAGGTGGTTGAAGTGATGATGATGATGATATTGATGATGACAATGATGTTGGTGATGATGATAGTGATGGTGATGACAATGATAGTGATGATGAGATTGGGAGCTGGTGGAGGCCATCTTGATGACAATGATAGTGATGATGAGATTGGGAGCTGGTGGAGGCCATCTTGATGACAATGATAGTGATGATGAGATTGGGAGCTGGTGGAGGCCATCTTGATGACTACGATAGTGATGATGAGATTGGGAGGAACTGGTGGAGGCCATCTTGATGACTACGATAATATTGGTGAAGATGAAGATGATGAAAATTATAATATTCATGAGAAGAATATTATTAATTTTATTTAATAATTAGTACCTTCTAAAACTTTCTCTGGTTAATGACTCACACATACACACACTAACAGTAACACACATACACACCAATACATACACACGCTAACACCTATACACACACAAACAGCCACACATACATATACCTTGATATATGCACACACACCTACACATATACAGACACACAGACACACATATATATGTCCGACCCTTGCAAGCAGGGAAAAGCGGACGTAAAATGATGATGACGATGATATATATTTATACATATAGACGCATATATATATACACACACACACGCAGATATATATATATATATACATATATATATATATAATATATACACACACATATATATATATAAACAAATGTATAACAGACATGGAGGAGGAATTACGCGCATACTTACTGACTTGTCTCCCTTTGGTGGGATAATTAAGGTGATGAACTTGAGGTCAAACATAAGTTGAAGGGATCTCTGTTGATTAAGAGGCAATGAGTCAGGGGTGAGAGGCAACTGTTTAGTGTGAGCATTCTTCAAGAGATGTTCGTAGCAGTCAAGGACTCCCTCAAATATTTGGCTCACTATATCCTGTAGTACTTGTCTGAAATAGAACAAAAAAAAAAAAAAATGAAAGATAAGTAAACACATGAATATGGTTGTGTGGTTAACTCTTTACTTACCAACCAACCAATCTTCCCACCTACCAACCAACTAATCGACCAAGCAGCCAACTAAACAGTCAACCAACAAAATAATGATCACCACAACATCATATATATATATATATAAAGTGCATGGCCTCAGCCGGATGGCTGGAACAGGTAAAAGAGAATATATATGCATATATATATATATATTATATATATGTAGGAGGTGAGTTTAGCCTTCATATCATGTTCTCCTGTTTTATCTGATGAAAACACAAATATTATTGCATGATGATGTTTGTTTTTGAAATGCGCATAATAAAATACATGGAACTCCTTTAACCATCTTTTGATCTTATATTATATATTATATATATATATATATATATATAATTAGAAATAGAAGCTTTTGGTGTATTTTTGACTAAAGATATTTTAGCCTGATAGTGGGGTTTAGAACTCTCAAAGAAATGGAAAAAGATGAGTATTGACATATGCATATATATATACACAACCAAACACACACACACATATATATATATATGTATATATATATATATACATATATATAAACATTTTCTTTTCAATGGCTGACAATACCGTACCAGCGCCACTCGAATAAGGTAGTTATTTAACCCAGAAATGGGGCCCTAACAGGTACTGGGAGTTATGATAAATAAGGGGTAACTCCACATTCCCCACAGCTCCTGAACTCTCGAACTGGACCCTTGCCACTGGATGTAGTTTAATGTCATACGAGAATGCTGAGGATAGCTCTGAACCTTAATCAGTATACACTGAGGATGAAGAACTCAGAACTGTATGGGAGCTTCCCAAAAGTCAGCTCAAAAGTGACACAGAGGAGACTGAGGTTAGCTGGACATGCTCACCGAAATCCAGAGTTGACACTGCACTCAGTGCTCCTGTCGGAGCCCCTGCATAGACACATTGGAAGAGGAAGACCAAGGTTAACGTATGTTGATGCCCTAAGGACAGACACTGGTCTGTTGGAGACGCAGGACATTGCAACGAGAATGAGGCACGACAGAGACCACTGGAGAGAACTCATCCATGGATCTCGAGAAGTTTACCTGCCCTAGATAGATAGATAGATATATACACAACTAAACATACACACACAAATACACACACACACACACACATATATACATATATATATATATATATATATATACATATCATTATATACACACACACACACATGTATATATATGGGTGTGTTAAGTTATTATGTAGTGATGGTGCGATAAAACATACTTGATGAGGGAAACCTATCTGAGATCCAGTTTAGATTTCCAGATGTAACACTGTTGCTACTGTTCTTAGGAACAGATCAAGACATCTGGAATATCTCCTTTCACATTCCTTGGTGAGAGCAAAATAAAATTGTATCTTTCTTTATATTTATCAACTAAAGAGTCACTGTAATCTTGAAATTGAATTTGAGATTACAACTTTATATAAACATATTATTGTAATGTCTGTTTTGTTTTTATTTTGAGCCAAGAGAGCAATTATTGGTAAAGTAGACAGTACGCTACTGTATATGATAAAGATAAAGATGAAGATTTCTTATCTATTAATATAATGATGGCTATTTTTTATAATATTCCAAGTCACATACGCCTATATATATATATAATATATATATATATATATATATATATATATATATACGTTATTCCGGGTTGAATCGGAGGTAACCACAGTAAGTAAGGTACTCAATACATTGCAGAGTATAAAAGTGTTAATATAGATGAGATTCTACAGGACTAGAACTGTTTCATTCTTTAGAAATCATCAGGAATCTCATCTATATTAAAACTATATATATATATATATATATATATATATATGTGTGTGTGAGTGTGTGTACTTATATTTACATGTGAGTGTGTGTACTTATATCACCTGAACTCATCTGTCTCATGACAAGACAACTTGTCTAACCCATGCTAGCATGGAAAATGGATGTTATAATATATATATATATATATATATATATATATAGAGAGAGAGAGAGAGAGAGAGAGAGAGAGAGAGAGAGAGAGAGAGAGAGAGAGAGAGAGAGAGAGAGAGAGAGAGAGAGAGAAACTCCACTGTATAAATATCATGTTTCTTTGAACTTCAATAAATGTTGCATATATATATATATATATATATATATATATATATATATATATATATATATATATTATAAAGTGGATTTCAGGAAAAACTATGCAACATTTATATATGAATTCTTTTTTTTTAATTTTATCTTAAAAACCAATACATATTTGCAATATGTATCATCAAATTCAAATTCTGGAAATATAAACTCTAAGTTGGTAAATACCTCCTGCACTCATTTCCCAATTAATCATTAGGTGAAACTTGTATTGTAAGTAACTGCCTCTCACTGATATTATATATATATATATTATAGAATTATGAACACAGTGTGTATATTTAGAATTCCTTCACCTTCACTTCACTTCACAAAACAGTCTGAAGAAAGAAATTAGATTAAACTATATTGTTTACTGATTGAAAACTTTTACCAATACTATGCTGTAAGTCTGTACAAAGCCAGCATCATCATATCATCATCATCATCATGTGTAAGATGTTGCCATGGAAGATCCTCAGGAATAAGTGAACAAACAAGAGGAGTCAAGGAAAGTATGTTTCTATTGGTGCATCCACTGCTGATACTATTAGTGGGGCCAAACTCTTGGAAGAAGCTTCACTGCTTTTTCACTGAGAGTATGAGGCAGAAATTGAACCCGGAATGTACAGTCAGAAGAATGTAATGCAGAGTATCCTGTCCATTACTCTAACTATTCTGACAATCCTCCTCCTCTTCTTCTGCCAACACCACCACCTCCACCACTGCTAGCACCCCCCCCCCCCCAGAAATGGTGTCTTATTTATCATATCAAGCACCAGAAAGAAATGGACAGCAAAGTTGAAGTCGGCAGGATTTAAACACAGAGTTCAGATAGCCATAACAAATACTGCGCAACATTTAATCTGACGCCATAACGACTCTGCCAATTTGCTGCCTTATTAAATAAATAAATCTGTTCCTTCTACTAAAATAATAATTCTTAAAAAGTTTCTTTTTTTCTTTTCTTTTTTTACTTTCCAACAAAAGAATATAAAAGAAAAGAAACACCGAAACAACACAACAAATAAATTATATTTCGTAAAAATAAAATAAATTTCAGAAATTTTTTAAATATTGCCTGCAGCACTGTTATAACAAATTTGAAGAATATATTGCTAGGAATTAAATATTCTGTTCTATCCTCTTTCCATTTTTTTTTTTTGTTATTTTTTATTTTGTTTCTTTGTTGTTTTTTTTTTTGTTATTTTTTCTCTCCTCATTTCCTTTTTCCTCTAAACACTGGAAAGAAGAGAAGTAAGAATGGTTTGGTAGATGAGTGGAGTAACATTGAGACAGAGAGAGAGAGAGAGAGAGAGGAGAACAAATAGTAACTTGGCAAAGGTGATCGGAAAAGAGCTAGTAATGACTGTTGTGGAGAGAAATAGAATGAGATGGCTAGGTCATGTGCTGAGGCAGGATGAAAGTGACTGCGTGAGAGGAACACAACTAGTGATAAATATTGTGGAGAGAAATGGAATGAGATGGTTATGTCATGTGCTGAAGAATTGACATAAGAATAATGATGATGGTGATGATGATATATATTTTTAACTTTAATCCACAAACAACCCCTCACACACACATCATCATCAGTGTCATTATCACTTTATGTTCAATTCCTGTCAAGGTCAACTTTGACTTTCATCCTTACGGGGTCGATAAAATAAAGTACCAGTAATGCACTGGGATAATTGCTGGCCTTGTGCTAAATGTAGAAACAATTATCACTTTATGTCAATTTTCCAAGCTGGCTGGGTTGGGTTTTGATGGGTTGTCTTGGTCAGACATTAGACTAGTCAAAGAACCACATGTTGCTCAGACATTACATTTCTGGCCTGGATTATATGGCTGAATTCCCTTCCTAACAGCAGCCACTTTACAGAGTGCATCGGATACCTTTTTATCAGGGCACCAGCATTTTCCACTTTACCGAGGCTGACCCTGGGCTAAAAAGCCAACATGCCAGATCAGTCCAAATCACAGGAATATTTCTTCTTCTTCTATTGAAGCAAGCAGAAAAAGAAAATAAACTACAAGAATGTTTACTGTGAAGAAGAAATTATTTTTTATAATTTCTAAATAATTAAAAAGTCATTGAAAAAATTATTTCTATAACATGGAATTTAATTTTGATTTTGGTAAGTAAGGATAATCTAGAAAAAACAAAAACAAGAATTTTAGATATTTCACTGTAATCTCTCTGTCTGCCTATCTATCTATCTCTGCCTATCACTCACTCTCTCTCTCTTAGCCTCACAAACACACAGATGTAGCGATAGTCACACACTCACATAAATAACTAAGTATATATATGCATATATATATATATATATATATGTATATATATATATATACACATATATATATATATATATATATATATATATATATATATATATATATATGTATATATATATATATATGTATATATATATACATATATATGTATATATATATATACATATATATATACACACATATATATATATGGTGGTGGGGGTGGTGTTGTTGATACTAAGATATATAATATATATATATATATATATATATATATATATATATATATATATATATATATGTGTGTGTGTATATATATATTGATCTTTTATCTAGATAGAAAAATTACAATTTTTTTTTTGTAGACATGTTTGCACATGTGCATGTTTCTAAGTAAATATGCATCTGCATGAATGCACACTTA
>OZ024751.1:39427201-39437201 GCA_964016885.1 Eledone cirrhosa
CGATCCAACTGTCAAACAACCACAACAACTACAACTACACTAATTTGAAATAGGAGAGGAGTATGGAAGGAGGATAGAAAAAAGAACTTTAAAATAAAAACTAATGTTTATTACATTCTGTTATAGAAAGATAAATATAAGAGGTGATAATTAGAAATATATAAAGAGAAGAAAAGAGAAGCCTTTCAGATCAATAAGGGTGCTGGGAATTGAACCAGAGTTCATGATTATGGCAGCTTACCAATAACTTCTGGTGAACAAATGAATAACAACACCACATTGAGTGAGAAACTCTACTGTTAACAACTACAACACACTTACATAAGAAATGTTAGTATTAAACAACAACCACAACAACAACACACTTAACCCTTCAGCATTTAAACTGGCTGTATCTAGCCAGAATTATTTCACTTCTTTCGTTTAAACCGGCTGTAACCGACTGCTCGTATTGATGTTAAGGTATTGTTCTCAAAATGAATAACATCGAAATCTCATAGAAGATTTGAATATTATGTGAGGTAAAGCCTCTACCGTGAAATGTAATAGTATATATAGAGTAATGTAAATGCTAAAGGGTTAAGTAAGAATCGTTATTGTTAACAACAACAATACAAGTACGACACGCTACTGATAACAATAACAGCAGCACAATCGAAAAACGCTATTGTTAACTTTTTCAAGACTGTATTACTAATGAGATACAGTTTATTTCAGGGTTTTCAAATTGCCCGTTTCAATCTATTAGTAAGACACTAAACAAACAGAATAGACCAGGATCGGGGTATTAAGATAAAGTCTCCCCAAATAAGTTTGTAATACAAAATATATCTCTTGGTGTGGATCGTAGTAAATATATTAAAAAAAAGGTTTGGTAAATACTGGTTAATTTCAATTAATAATGAAGTATTTTGAGGGATTTATTAAATATTATTGAATATTATTTCATTATTAAGATGGTTCTTATATGAAATTATGTTGTAAGATTTTAATTTTAAAAGAAACCCTTTATAATGTATTTATATATATATATCAAGAGAACAAGAACTGAACAAACAATGAGGAGGGTGCATTAACATAAAGTCGTATTAGTTTCACGTTTAAAAGAGAGTGAGGTACATATTGATGTATGGATGTGTGTAAATATATGTATATATATGTATGTATGTGTGATAGAAAATTAAATAGAAAACAATACAGTGCAATTAAGATATCATATATATTAGTTTAATGGTCGTTAACGACAATAAGGATTATCTGGCTGCTATTTCTAGCAGTTAAATGGCATCCCTCAGATATTTATGAATGTTACTAATAAAGATAATGCAATGAGACAGTGAAGAGTCCAGAAAGTTCTTTCAACACCATAGTTGATGGACTATCGTTATTGATTGGCAAACACCACACCATAGGTTAGCAAGACTAAAAGAAAAAAAAGCTTGAGGAGCTTGGAGACTTTATTTGCAGTAGACTGAGGATTGTCATTGTTGTTGTTGCTGTCATTGGCTAAAATTGCTCCAACAATTCTTCTTTGTCTCTGTTTATTATCAAGAGACCTAACCAATTAATCTCAAATACTTATTCTTAACTTTGATGTTAAAAGACCAATTTTATTTAATTTATTTGCTTTATTTTATTTTATTTTATTTTTGTTGTGTGGTTTGTTTTGATTTTGCTTGTCCAGAAGAGAGAGAGAGTGAGATAGAGAGAGAGAGAGAGAGTTATCTTTCACAACAAAGCCACAACTAACTCTCTAATGGTCCTTGAGATATCGTGTGTTTGGTATAGAAAGTTTAGTATAAAATATGAACTGACAAAATTGTACAATTCTTAATTCCTTGTGTGTGTGTGTGTGGAGGCATGGTTAAAAAAGTTCACTGTACAGTCAAGAAGTCTTCCATTGGACCCCAAAGTCTAAACATGTCTTTACTATAACCTGGGCTTGGTCGTAACTGGAACAACTCTTTCCATCCTACTAATATATCTGCAAATGAGGATTTACTCAAGACAATACACATTCTTCTTCTTCATTGCCCACTTATCCTGAAAGGGTCCTCTCAGCAGAGTCCTCAAACACTCCTACCAATGTGTCCTGTCAAAAGCTATCATCTCCAACTGATTGGCTGGATCCCCAAGCGTGAAACCAACCACAACAAAACACCACTGGTGGTAATTTCCCTGTATTTGTGGGAGTTGATTGTAATGATGGTAGTAGTGCCTCTACTGGAGATGGTTTGCCTCTACTGGTGGTGGGCTGACCTTTACTGGAGGGTTTGACTCGAGTGATGGTGGGCTGACTTTAATGGAGATGGTTTGCCTCTACTGGAGATGGTGTGCCTCTATTGGAGATGGTTGCCTCTATTGGAGATGGTTTGACTTTACTGAAGATGTTTGACTTTACTGGAGGTAGTTTGACTTTACTGGAGGTAGTTTGACTTTACTGGAGGTAGTTTGACTCGAGTGGGGCAGTTTGACTCTAGTGTGGTATTTGACTCTAGTGAGGTTAGTCTGACCTTTACTGGAAGTAGTTTGACTCTAATGGGGGTGGCCTGGCTTTACTGATGGTAGTTTGACTCTAGTGAGGGTAGTTGACTCTAGTGAGGGTAGTTTGACTCTAGTGAGGGTAGCTTGACTCTAGTGACGGTAGTTTGACTCTAGTGACAGTAGTTTGCCTCAAATGTTTCACTTCATGTATTTTTAATTGTTCATTTGTTTTTCTTATTTCTTATTTTTCCCAAACATCCCCACCCACACAACCCACCCGCCCCACACAACCCCACCAAAACACATCTATTATGCAACAATAGGAGAGAATAAGGTTGACTTATAAGAAAAAAAAAGAAATTTAAACAAAAAAATAAATTCTAAATATATATATCACAAACACAAAAGAAAAAAAAATTTCCGAAGAAACAATTTTTTAAAAAATTCCCTGTAAAACATTACGTAAAACAACAAACCAATCCAATCCATTGTTTTGGAGTCGTTTCTGTTGTTATTCTATGAGATTTTATTTTTCAAAGGAAGAAACGGTGTGGAGGGAGGGGGGAAGAGGGGTGAGAAGGTTGGGTGAATCAGTTAAGGCCTAAAATATAATCTCAGGTTGTGTGTGTTTTTTTGGTGTGTTGTTTCTTTGTTTCTTTTTAAAGAAAAAAAAAAAGATTTATACTTTTTAACAAAAGATGTGGCCCAAAGATATACAGGAGGAGGGGGGTGGTGTGGAGTGGTGGTAGTGGTAGTGGTGTGGGTGTGGTGTGGTAGTGGTAGTGGTGGTAGTGGTGGTGGTGGTGGTGGTGGTGTGGAGTGGTGGTAGTGGTGGTGGTGCTGTGGGGTAGTGGTGTGGTGGTGTGGAGTGGTGGTAGTGGTAGTAGTGGTAGTGGTGGTGGCGGTGGTGGTGATGGCGGGATGAACACAGACAACAACAAACACAAAAGATGAAGAAGAAGAAGAGATGAGAGAAATAATGTTTGACAAATTAAGTGAGTGCAGGGAAAGATAAAGGTTTTACTGTTGTGTAGAGATGAGTTTGAAAATTAAACAACAAGATATGTTGAAACGAATCATATACACACTCATGTGTGTACGTGAGTACACACATACACATATATATATACATATATATATACATATATATAAAATATATGTTATAGATGTATATATATATATATATATATATAGTATATATATATATATATATATATATATATATGTATATATATGTATATATATATATATATATATATATAGTATATATATATATATATTATATATATATATATATGTATATATATATATATATATATATATAGATATATATATATGTATTCTATAGTATTATATATATATATATATATATATATATATATATATATATATATGTATATGAATCTGCGAGCTACCAAGCACCCACGTGAAGCGCCAACCCAGACCCTCCCCTACGAGTGTCGACAAATGCCCAAAACTCCGAGTTGGGTACCATCAAGTGTAGGCTCAATGAAAGGAAGAGCAGGGAGAAATCGTAGAAATGCTAGAGCGAAAGGAAGTTGATGTATGCTGTGTGCAAGAGACTAGATGGAGAGGAGGGTCTGCTAGAGTCCTTGTAGGAAAAGGCCAGTGCTACAAATTTTTCTGGGTGGGAAATGACGATGGGATGGGTGGTGTAGGTATACTATTAGCTGACAAGTGGGTAGATAAAGTAATCTCAGTGTACAGGGTAAATGCAAGAATCATTAAACTCAGACTAGTCCTGAATAAGACAATTACCACAATAATATCAGCTTACGCACCCCAATCGGGGCTGCCAGACGAACTTAAGGATAGGTTTTACGAGTCCCTAATACACACTACTGCTCTAACAGACGACAAGGACTTCCTAATCATTGCAGGAGATTTTAACGGACACGTAGGTAAACACTGCGACGGCTTCAATAGAGTACATGGAGGCCATGGAGTTGGCACAAGGAATGAGGAAGGATTCAGACTTCTAGAATTCTGCGACGCCAATGACATGTCGATATGTAACACAAACTTTAAAAAACCCGACAACCACCTGATCACCTATAGATCAGGGGAGCACTCTAGTCAGTTAGATTTTATCCTCATCAGAGGACGTGACAGGATGGACGGTCGTAAACACAAAAGCCTTCCCTAGTGAGGAATGTACATCCCAACATAGCTTAGTTGTCAGCGACCTCACGGTCAGAACTAGACGAGCCCTGAAACAGAGCCAACCTGGAGAAGAAAGATCTGGAAGCTGAAAGTCCCCTCAACCAGTAACAGATTTAAAGATATTTTACTCAACGCCTACGACAGTAAAGAAGAACAGATAGAGACATTTAACGTAGAAGAGAACTGGGAGTTCCTAAAAAATAACTTACTAGAGGCGACGGATGAGGTTTGTGGCTGGAGTAAGACCTCAAGCAGGAGGAGAGTGACTTGGTGGTGGAACAATAAGGTAGATGAAGCAGTCAAGGCCAAGAGACAGGCATGGAAAGAATGGAAGAACGGGGGGAGCAGGGTACATTACATAGAGACCAAGAGGGAAGCTAGGCGACAAGTATACTTAGCTAGGAGGGAAGCAGAGGATAGAAAATTCAAGCATGTTTTACAACGTGAGGACCAGAAACAGGAGGTATTCAAGATTGCGAGGCAGTGTGTCAGAGATAGTTGTGATGTCATTGGAGAGAAGTGTATCCGGAATGATAAAGGTGAGCTTGCCCTCACAAGTGCTGAGAAGAAAGATGCATGGAAGAGTCATTATGATAGATTACTAAATGAGGAGAATGCATGGAAGAAGAGACCCTACCCCACGTAGACCCTATAGAGGGACCAGCAGTACAAGTCAGCGGCAGCGTAGTAAGTAAGGCAATCAGAGATATGAAGATAGGGAAGGCAACCGGTCCATCGGGTATAGCTGCCGAGATGCTGAAGGCATCTGGGTCTGTAGGTCACACTATAACCACACGTATCGTTAACCAGGTAATACTAGAGGGGGCCATACCAAAAGATTGGTGCAGTAGCATCATTGTCAACTGCTACAAAGGTAAAGGCGATGCACTAGATAGAGGAAACTATAGAGGTATAAAGTTGATGGACCAGGTCATGAAAGTAACAGAAAGAGTTATAGCACAGCTGATTAGGGACCGGGTGAATATAGACGAGATGCAATTTGGGTTTGTTCCAGGGAAAGGCACCACTGATGCGCTCTTCCTTGTGAGGCAATTACAGGAAAAGTACCTAGCTAAAAGTAAGCCACTCTACTTGGCATTTGTCGACCTTGAGAAAGCCTTTGACAGAGTTCCACGTGCAGTAATCTGGTGGGCTCTTAGAAAACTAGGAGTAGATGAATGGCTTGTGAAAGCGGTACAAGCCATGTATAGGGGAGCAGTCAGCAAAGTTAGGATTGGCAATGAGTATAGCGAGGAATTTAGCGTACAGGTTGGGGTCCACCAGGGCTCTGTTCTTAGCCCTCTCTCCTGTTTCATCATAGTCCTGCAGGCAATAACGGAGGAGTTTAAGACCGGATGCCCATGGGAACTCCTGTATGCTGATGACCTCGCACTCATAGCTGAATCTATGGTAGAACTAGAGAATAAATTCCAAACCTGGAAGCAGGGACTAGAGAGAAAGGGCCTCAAAGTCAACATGACAAAGACTAAGGTCCTTATAAGTAGACGAGAAAACAGAACCCAGATCCCCTCAGGGAAATGGCCTTGCTCAGTATGTAGGAAAGGTGTAGGTAGGAACTCCATTCTCTGCCCCAAATGCAAACAATGGGTACACAAGAGATGTAGCGGGATCTCAGGAAGCTTAATTAAGAATGTAGGATTCACATGCAGCAGCTGTGCTGAAACAGCAAGCAAACAGCCACAGGAAACAAGTACCACCAATCTCTGGGAGGGCCCTGTAGAAACAGTAGACAGCTTCTGCTACCTAGGTGACCGAATTAGCAACGGAGGTGGGTGCTCAGAAAGTACAATAACTAGGGTAAGAACGGGATGGAAGAAGTTTAGGGAACTACTACCACTGCTAGCTGCAAAAGGCTTCTCCCTCAGAATGAAAGGCAGACTGTATGATGCGTGTATCCGAACAGCGATGTTGCATGGTAGTGAGACCTGGGCGCTGAAGGTGGAAGACTTACGTAGATTAGAGAGAAACGAAGCCTGCATGCTCCGATGGATGTGTAACAGTAATATACGTGAACGACAAAGCATAAATGAATTGAGAGAGAGACTGAGCATAAGAGGAATCAAATGCTGCGTGCAGGAGAGGCGGTTACGCTGGTATGGACATGTGATGCGTATGAAGGATGACAGCTGCATAAAAAGGTGCAGAGCACTAGAAGTTGATGGAAACCGCGGAGTGGGGAGACCCAAGATGACTTGGGATGAGGTGATAAAAGCCGACCTTACCCAACTACACCTCTCAAAGTCAATGACACACGACCGTGACTTCTGGCGTCACGCAGTAATACAGGGTACCCGACCTCCCATGGGTACATGCTGAAGCATATAAACAATATGCCCCCCCCCCCACCGCAAGGTGGTCGTGGAGGTGCCACGGCAAAAAAGCACCCAGCCCACACTGTAAAGTGGACGTGTAGGCGCCACGAAAAAGCACCCAGCACTCACTGTAAATGAGGTTGGTGTTAGGAAGGGCATCCAGCTGTAGAAATCAAGCCAGATCAGTTCCTGTATGAGCAAGGCATGGTCAGCCGACCAGACACTGCCCACAACAGGACAACCCGTCTAACCCATGCTAGCGTGGAAGAACGGACGTAAAACGGTGATGATGATGATGATGATGATATGTATATATATGTATATATATATACACACACACTCACATACACATGATGCTGATGATGTCATATATGTATGTTTTTCTCAAACAATAGGAATCAGAGATAAACATCCAGATCTGTTACCAGCACTAGGTGAATGTTCAACTGGCTTAGATAACTTTACAATATTAAAGTTGGTATCTAATGGATGAGATATTACAGGAAGAACTGAGAGAACAGGGACAAATAAACCAGAAAAATATCTACTACACGCACATATATATATATATTCATATATATCATCATCATCATCATTTAACATCCATTTTCTATGCTAGCATATATATATATATATATATAATTGAGCGTGTGTATGTAAATATATATATGCATATATATATATATATATATATATATATATAGGAAAAAGTATGACCTCGATGGCAGAGCTCAAGCAGTTTCGATGGCTATTTCGTCGAAACGGCTTGAGCTCTGCCGTCGGGGTCATACTTTTTCCTATTTCCCACTCTACTACCCTAAATATTGAGTACTCTGGTGCGTTATGGTCCATCTGGTTCCTTACCACAATTCCTTTGTTATATTATATATATATATATATATATACTAGCCAAATTATCCGCGCCTTGCTGCGTTTCACACATTTTTTTTTTTTTTTTAGAAAATGATGTTTGATTTTAAATCAGTGATATAATTTATGGAGAAAAACTCCATTATGGTATCTTAATATTGAAATTTGCTGAAGTTTTGTGAATAGGCATCATATCTTGTCATTTAACTATGGTTTAAATTTCATATAAATCGAAGGGAAACATTTTCAGCAGGGGTTTGTGTCCCCAGGAAACCCTTTGATTAAAATTAAATATACTTATCCAAGTACCCTGGGCAACGTAGTTTCAGAATATATATGGTTATGGGGGTCTATCTCCAAAATCATAGGAGGAGTTTGTGAACAAACAAACAGACAAACAAACAGACAGGGACTACAACTTTATATATATATATATATATTTATATATATATATATATATATATATATATATATATATATATATATATATATATATATATATATATATATATATATGTATAAAGAGAGACAGAGAGAAAGCGAGAGAGTCTGCAGTGCTGAGACTGATGAGATCAAAAATTATGGCAGTACTCAATGGCAGCAAGAGGAGAGATGTTGTAGAGGATCTAGACTGAGTTACATTAGTGTTAGTTGGAAGACAGAGAGAAAAGCAGACACATAGAAATACATGCCAACACACACAGGCATACACACACACACACATGCAGACACACAAATCAGCATAGTATAATAAATATATATATATATATAAAAATCTAGACTTTTAGTTTCATTACTGTTGAAAGAGACACACACCTGGCAAACATATATATATACATGCCAACACAAATGGACATAAACACTAGCATACACACACAGACACACACAAGTACATACACATGCACACATGTACACACAAGTACATACACACTGACTGGCCAACATAAGATGTATACAGAGTTACTTAGACTTTTAGAAACATGTCTGTAAAATGGCAGACACATATAAAGACATGCAGAAACATGCTTCAACACACAAGCACTGACAGATCAACATAGCACACACACACATGTGTGTATATATATATATATATATATATATATGTATCTGCTTAATGTAACATTAACCTGCATGCATTCATCTGCTAAACAAAACACACACAAAAATAAACAAAAGGCCCAGCAATTCAAATGTAAAATGGTGTAGAAACCAACAAAACACACATCTCTTTCTCCCTCTCTCTTTTCCACTCTCCACTCTCTCTCCTCTCTCCCTCCCCTTTTCGTTCTCTAAGACATCTACAGATTCATAGCAACAACTATAGAAATTTCTTTATAAAAACCATGATGTGCGAAGACAATGGCACCAACAATGGCACCGACTGGAATATGGCAACACCAAAACCAAAACCAAAACACAGACTTAGACAAAAATGCCACAGTCATCATGGCAGAATCCCAGCATTGTGAAGACTACTATCGCTAAAAAGTTGATACCAAACTGAAACGATTTGGACTTCTTTTGAGAAATCATGGATAAAATGTAGACGAAGACTTTTGCTTAAGAGAAAACCAAAAACAAAAACAAAATAAAACAAAACAAAACAAAAAAGTTTGTATCACTCTTTCTCTCCCAATCTCTCACTCTCTTTCGAAGAATGGTTCTGATGTGTGAAAGAGAGTTTGCGAAAGGAAAAAAGAATGAGTGAATGGTAATTTCACAGTCTCTTGCACATGTGAGGTGATGAAAGAGATGCTTAAAGAAAGCCGAAGAAAAGTGGTGCAGATAACAGAAGCGAACTCTTAGAATCTTAGAACTGGTCTTTATTGCCAGCCTACCTTAAACTAAGCTAATTCAGATTGGTCTTTGACCCTTTAGAAATGAGAACGATGTAAAGAAGATGGTCGTAAAAGATGTAAAATAGCCAAAGAATAAATAGTACCTATATATATATATATATATGCATATATATATAAATATATATATATATATACACACACACACAAATATATATGTATATATATTATATATATATATATATATATATATAATCACACACACATACACACGTATGTGTGTATATCTGTTGCAACTTCTCTACAGAACATTTCTTTAGATTCCTTGTGAAA
>OZ024751.1:39444701-39449701 GCA_964016885.1 Eledone cirrhosa
AATAAACAAAGCCAAATTTTACATATTTGACTTATTTATTTTATATATATATAAATATATATATATATATAAACATATATATATATGTATATATATATATATCCAATTAGAGCCTTCTCATTCCTGTTGGAGTTACCCCTCCGTGATTGACCTCCACTTCTTTCTGCTTGGTTTTGGTCATGAGAGGGGTCTATGACTGGTACTTTACGTTACTCACTCTAAAAGGATGAAAGGATTTGAAATCAGAATGTAAAGAGCTGGAACTAAATGCTGCTATGCATTTGTCCGATGCTCTACTGACTCAGTCAATCCACTGCCCTCACCATAATACCAATATCAACAAATAAATATATAAATAAATAAAGTAATAATTATCAAAACAAAAAGAACAATGACAAAAAACATCCTAGAAAGAAGTTGTATAGTAAAACAAACACACACCATTATACAGACACACAAAATCATAGAAACATAAATACATACCAACATACCAACACACATACACATACATACAAATACACAAACACACACACACACACAATAATACAAATACAAACATAGGCCAACACACATATATACAAACACACACACAAACAGATTGGAAGCCATGTCTTGCTGATGAGAAGAAACAAAGAAATAGAGAAAGGCAAATGCAAAGACAAAAAATGTAATTCTTGTGACATTAAAGTATATATTTTTTAAAGGGTGACCTATGAGAGAGAGTAGGAGGAAGAAGAGCATGATGGGATATTGTTATGATGAAAGGGAGAGGGGGGGAGACTGGTGGATGGGGAGGTAGGATGGAATGGTAAGGGGGAGGGTAAGGGGGGGGAGAGGGGGGTGGTAGGATGAGGGAGTAGAGGAGATAGAATGAAAAAGTTAAGAGGGAAGAGTAAAGGTTGTAGGAAGGGAGAAGAGTGGAGGAGGTAGAATGATGGAGGTGAGGATGGGAGAGGAAAAGAAGAGAAGGGGGAGAAATAAAGAGAGGAGGAAATTTCAGCAATTACAATTCTGTAATATTACATTGAAAATAGAGACTAAAGATAAATTGTTGGAAAACAAAACAAAACAAAACAATATATATATATAAATAAATGAATGAAATTATATTTAAATTAAAAATTTAAAACAACATAAAAAAATGTGGGAGGGAGAATGGGTAGGTCTCTGTTTTTTTGTTGGGATGGTTAATTTGGGTTGATATTATATTTGGTTTGGTGGCTGGGTTGTGTGGGTAGGATGTTGGTTTGGGTGGATGGTTAATTTGAGAGGGTGGGCTGATATTTGGTTTGGTGGCTGGTTTGTGTGGGTAGGTGGGTGGATGGATGGATTGTTGATTTGTTGGTTGGGTGGTTGGTTTGGGAGGGTAGATTGATGGTTGGGTGGTTGGTTTGGGAGGGTAAGTGCATTACTGGTTGGCTGGTTTGTGTGGGTAGGTGGGTGGATGGATGGATTGTTGATTTGTTGGTTGGCTGGTTGGTTTGGGAGGGTAGGTTGATGGTTAGTTGGTTGGTTTGTGTGGATGGATAGATGGATGGCTGGTTGGTTTCTTAGTTGGGGTGGATCGGGTGGTTGAATGGTTGGTCGGTTGGTTGATTGGTTTATATGGGCAGATGGTTGGCTGGTTGAATGGATGGTTGGGTGTTAGATTGATTGGTTTGGTGGTTGGGTAGGTAATTGGTTGGTTAGTAGGCTGGTTGATTGGATGGTTGGTTGGCTGGTTAGTTGGGTGGGTGGGTGGATGGTTACTTGGTTAGTTAGTTGGATGGTTGGGTGGTTGCTTGGTTGGTTTGGTTGGAACCAAATGAAAGTAAGTTACGTAAATGTCAAGAAAAATGTTACATGGAAAAAAACAAAAAGAATAATAATAATAAAAATGGGAAAAAAATATATTTCTTCCATTGATTTTAGACAGTGTTTACTAGAATATTCTTGGGAAAAAACTAAACTACTTAACGTATATTTTAATAAGGAGACATTTAACGAGCCAGAATGATGTTGCTGATGATGTTGTTGTTGTTAATGTTGTCATTGAAGTTGCTGTTGTTGTTATAGATTAGCGCCCAGATCAAACCCTAAAAATATCAAGCAAGCAGGCATATGATCAAAAGCATTCCAGCAGCCTTAAGGCTGAGCATTAATTCTTTGGATACCAATCCGATTGATAATCCACCACCCACCCACCCACAGATTCTATGATACAAAATCGTCTATTTTAAATTGTTTATATTTATCTAAAGATCATTCCATAATAATTTAATGTAATAAACTTTGTTATGTTCTAAACAGCAACTTAATAATGGGAACGTTAGTTATAGTACTTGACCCCTCCAAGTTGGTCTTTATTTAGGAAATGAGGTGAATTGGCGGTGAATTGGCAGTATCGGTAGAGGGTCAGATGCCATGCTTTCTAGCATAGTTACGTCCCTTTACGGTATGAGTTCAAATCCCGTTGAGGTTAACTTTGCCTTTCATCCTTATGGGGTCGATAAAATAAAGTACCAGTAATGCACTGGGTAATTGCTGGCCTCGTGCCAAAAGTAGAAACAATTATTTAGGAAATGATTTGAAATCCACAGACTATTCTTTCATTAGAAATATGGCAATGAAAGGGTTAAGGTGTGTTATATTTATATTTTAAAAAATCAAAGTTATTTGAAAATCTAAAACTGTCTTTTATTAGAAATAGGGTAATGGAATGGTTAGAGGGTACTCCTCACCCAACCCAATCGTGTCTCCATTTAATCAGAGCAATATGAACAAGATGCTAGAGAGAAGAAAGAGCAATATTAGAAGGAATGAGAGAGTGATGAACATAAGTGGATGAATCAAAGAGTTGTCAAATATTTGCTATTGTTTTTCTTAGTTTTTTTCTTTTTTCCTTTTCCCCCAAAATTGTTAGCCTTGTGCCTAAAGCAGAAACCATTATGGTCCTTGTGGCCAATAAATGGTGGATTGGCAGTATCAGTAGAGTGTCAGACACCATGCTTAGCAGCATAGAGTTATGGCTCTTTATGTTCTGAGTTCAAATCCAGCCGAGGTTAACCTTGCCTTTCATCCTTACGGGGTTGATAAAATAAAGTACCAGTAATGCACTGGGATAATTGCTGGCCTTGTGCCTATATTAGAAATCATTATTATTATTATTATTGTTGTTGTTATTATTTATGAATCTCTAGTAGTACTTAGTAAACTATATCAACAGATGAACATATTATCACTAGAAAATTACTGTAAAACTAACAGGAAGAAAGCAAAAATAGGAAAAATACAAAATAAGCAAATAAATAAACAAACAAAAATAACCACAAAAAATAAAAATAGAATAAGCAAAACACACACACAAACACAAACACACATACAAATACACACACATACACAGAACCTAGAGACATTTCAGATAAGGAAAGAAAAAATAATCTTTGAAAACAGTCTTCGCCTCCCAAGATATCTCCAAATAAGATTTTTGTTAAGAAAAGAAAAAATAATAATAATAATAATAATAACAATGATGATAATAATGATAATAATGATGATAAAATAATTAACAAAAATTATAATACAAAGAATTTAAAAATTAATAAAAACATGATAATAAGTGTTTCTACTTTTGGCACAAGGCCAGCAATTACTCAGTGCATTACTGGTACAAATATAAATATATAGTAACATATATACTACTAATAATTCCAACGGTAGAAGTAGTAGTGATAATGATGATGACGATGATAAGAAGAAGATTATGGTTATTTAGCAATAAAATATATATATATATTTAAAGGTTAAACAAGGTTCAATGAATAAATCAAAGAATGAGTTTTACAATAGATTGGAAGCACTCAACAAGTTGGTTTTCCGGAGTTATTTATATTAATTCAAAATATTAACAAAATAGATATTCTTGTGATCAAGTATATTTTATTATACATATTTCAGAGGTACTGCATCATCTTATTTTATCTGATGAGGACGTACTGTTGAAGTTAACTCATTACCTCTGAAATATGTATAATAAAATATACTTGATCACAAGAATATCTATTTTGTTAATATTTTGAATTAATATATATATATATATATATATATATATATATATGAATAAATTTAGTCCTTCATCAGTGATCTTCTAGCCTTCATTGGTATTTCATCGCTTTAAAGACCATATACCTCTGGTTGGCACGAGCAACGGCTAAAGAAAGTCGTTGGGACACGTAAATAGGGGGAACGAGTGAGACAGTAAACAAACAAAGATGGTAATGCAACGAAAAGTGAGGAAGAAGGAGTCAAGTCCCTGAAATCGATGAACTTAAGTTCTGTGAAATCGTGGACGAGAGAGAATAAAGACCATCCAACCTGGTCGAAGTGTGAGTGAGGAAAGAATCTCACACAGGTCAAACGGGAGGAAGTAGGAGAGGGAGTAGCAGAGAGTGAGTGAGTGAAAGTGTGAGGAAGAGGCTAACAGAGAGAGTGACTGGTAGAGGGGGTAAAAGGAAGTGAGAGATACAGAGAAAAGGGCAAGCAGTAAGAAAGAAACGGACGAGTCACAGCATATATATATATTCTAAAATTCTTGGTAAATGGTGAATTCCTCTTAAATACATTTGCTTCTCCATACCATAACTGAACTCTATGCCGGAACCAGGTTCATAGTTTGAATGTTAATAATTATTTCTGCCCCCTCCCTCTCACTCTTCCTCCTCCTTCTTCTTCTTCTTCTTATAGAGTTACCGTTCTTTATGTTATGTGTTCAAATCCAGCCGAGGTTTCTTTGCATTTCATTCTTAAAGGGTCGATAAAATGAAGTACCAGTAACGAACTGGGGTAATTATAATCGACTTTCCCCTCCCCCAAAATTGTTGACCT
The DNA here is from genome assembly GCA_964016885.1 of Eledone cirrhosa. Taxonomy (NCBI): domain Eukaryota; kingdom Metazoa; phylum Mollusca; class Cephalopoda; order Octopoda; family Eledonidae; genus Eledone; species Eledone cirrhosa. The sequence goes on from OZ024751.1 coordinate 39,449,565, forward strand.
TGTGTCTAAATGAGAAGCCAGTAATATAGAGTTACAGCCCTTTATGTTGTGAATTCAAATGTTGTCAAGGTTAGCTTTGCCCTTCATCCTTATGGGGTCGATAAAATAAAATAAATTACCAGTAATAAACTGGGGTC
>OZ024751.1:39454701-39467201 GCA_964016885.1 Eledone cirrhosa
AACAAGGTTTGTTTAAAGCAAACACATACACAATGTATATATGTATATATTAATATATAAGAGTGTGTGTGTGTTATAATCATCATCGCAATCATCATTTCCATTTTATGTGTATCTTCCATGCTTGCATTGGTTAGACGGTTTGTCACATTCTGATGGCTGACACGTCAATTGAATGCTTCTTGCTAATAAGATCCATTGTCCACCTGGTTTCTACAGATGGATGCACTTCCTAATACCAACCGCCTCATGGAATATACCCGTTGCAGTTTATCATGGCACTGCCACTACCACCAGACTGTATATTTATTGAAAATCGAGACCACATTCAAGAGAAAAAAGTTTTTCCATTTTTTCTTTGTTTGTGTGTGAGTGTGAGTGTGGGGGTGTGGGGGTGGGGGTGAGTGTGTGGGGGGTGGAGTGGGGTGGGGTGAGTGTGTGGGGGTGGGGTGGATATGGGTGGGGGTGGGGTATGGGTGGGGTGAGTGTGGGGGGTATGGGTGTGTAAGGGTGGGCGTGGGTGTGTAAGTGTGTGTGTGTGTGTGTGAGTGTGTGGGTGTGGGTGGGTATGGGTGTGGGTGGGTGGGTGGGTGAGTGTGTGGGTGTGTGGGCAAGTGTGTGTGTGGGTGTGGGTGGGTGTGGGTATGGGTGTATGGGTGAGTGTGGGTGGGTGTGGGTGTGTAAGTGTGTGTGTGGGTGTGTAAGTGTATGTGTGGGTGTGTGTGGGTGGGTGTAAATAGATTTAAAAGAGATGAAGTAAGTGTTACAGCATATATACTAACTCTATTTACATATTACAATTGTTTTGATATAAATCAGCTCAGGGTACAATCAAGTTGACAGGGCCCAACTCTTTTTCAACGTATCATCAGATATGTGAGCTTCTATGAGCAAGGACACATCTAAACTATATATACACACATACTGAAGTGGGTGTTGTAGATACTAATGTATGTAAAATGATCAATTATTAATTGAAAGTGCACTCAATACATGTGAGCAAAGTGTAAGATATATATTCTGAAGTAAGTGGTAGGGGAATGACTTTGAAGTTCCAGCAAGTGCATGTTCTGATTGATATATCATCATCATCATCATCATCATCATCACCGTTTTACGTCCGTTCTTCCACGCTAGCATGGGTTAGACGGGCTGTCCTGTTGTGGGCAGTGTCTAGTCGGCTGACGATGCCTTGCTCATACAGGAACTGATTCTGGCTTGATTTCTACAGCTGGATGCCCTTCCTAAAACCAACCTCATTTACACATAAAATGATGATGATGATGATGATGTGTGTGTATGTGTGTATGTCTATATGTCCAACCCATGCAAACTGTAATGATGATGATATATATATACACATATGTATATATATATATATATATATAACAAAGAAAGTGTGGTAAGGAACCAGGTAGACCATAACGAACCAGAGTACTCAATACTTTGGGTAGTAGAGTGAGTAATAGGAAAGGAGTCAGGTCTTCTGGGATCCTGACTCTTTTCCTATATATATATATATATATATATATACACACGTGTGTTTGTGTTTATTTATATATGCATATATGTATATATGTAGTGTGTATATATATATACACATATAAAGAAACAAAGAAGGAAGGAGGGGGTGGACATTTTTTAGTCTTAAATGAGACTTCAGAATAGAATAATTTAATAGATAAACATACTATTCGAATGGGTGTTCAACCAAGTGTAAACACCATACATGATTTCATATACACCCCAATGTACATAAATGCTTATTATCATATAAGAAATTAGGACTGAATAAGTACGAAGAATTTTGCTGTTGTTTTGTTTTGTTTTATTGTGTTTTTTTGTAAAGCCTTACATTTTTTACATTTTTACACTTGAGTTGTGTGAAAATGCCTAGAAAGTACCAAAAACAATATATATATATATGTTGATATTGTTTATTATTCCAATGGTTTTGTATTTACATTTTATCCTATACTTCTCCACCATTTTTTTTTTTTTTTTCATTTATGAGCCACCCACTCCCCTCCTGTCCCCCACCTTCGCCTCCACCATCCTACAACCACTGCTTTAATTTAGTTTTTAGTATTAAAAAAAACAACACATTCCCACACATAAAAAAGTAAAGTTTTGAAATATGAAAAAGAAAAAATGAAAAAAATAACGAAAAAAAAAAAGATATATAGTGAAAAATATATAAGGAATTATTCCAGTTCATTGAAGCATGGATTTTTGGTGAGAGAGAAGGAGGCAAAGAAGGGTAAGAATTAGATAAAATAAATAAATAAAATTTACATGAATAGTCTTTCCAGGCATGCAGTAAAAATTAATGGTGGCCCAGACACATATTGAGAGATGTGTGTGTGTCTGTGTGTGTGTAAAGAGAGGGAGATATAGAGAGATAGATAGATAGAGAGAGAGAGAGAGAGAAAGAAAGTGTGAGAGTGGTAGGAATGGGGTAGAGAGTGTGAGTGAGAAAATGGTCATATAGGGTGTGGAGAGAGAGAGAGTGGCAATAGGGGGTTGTGGAGAGAGAGTGAGAGAATGACAGTAGGAGTGTGGAGAGAGAGTCAGAGAATGGCAGTAGAGGGGTGTGGGGAGAGTGAGTGAGTGAGAGAATGGCAGTAGAGAGAGAGAGAGAGAGAGAGAGTGAGAGAATGGCAGTAGAGAGAGAGAGAGAGTGAGAGAGTGACAGTAGAGCGGATGAAGAGTGAGTGAGAGAGTGCCAGTAGAGGGGTGTGGAGAGTGAGAGAGTGACAGTGGAGGGTGTGGAGAGAGAGTGAGAATGGCAGTAGGGGGGTGTGGAGAGAGAGTGTGACAGAGTGACAGTAGGGGGTGTGGAGGGAGAGTGAGAGTGTGACAGTAGGGGGTGTGGAGAGAGAGTGAGAGTGTGACAGTAGGGGGTGTAGAGAGGGAGTGAGAGAGTGACAGTAGGGGGTTTGGAGAGAGAGTGAGAGAGTGACAGTAGGGGGTGTGGAGAAAGAGTGAGAGTGTGACAGTAGGGGGTGTGGAGAGAGAGTGACAGTAGAGGGTGTGGAGAGAGAGTGAGAGAGTGACAGTAGGGGGTGTGGAGAGAGAGAGTGAGAGAGTGACAGTAGGGGGTGTGGAGAGAGAGAGTGAGAGAGTGACAGTAGGGGGTGTGGAGAGAGAGAGTGAGAGTGTGACAGTAGGGGGTGTGGAGAGAGAGAGTGAGAGAGTGACAGTAGAGTGTGTGGAGAGAGAGAGTGAGAGAGTGACAGTAGAGGGTGTGGAGAGAGAGAGAGAGAGAGAGAATAGCAGTAGGGGGGAGTGTTCCACAATTCTGATAGCATGACTGGAACAATTTCTCTGCCATGATCAAAAGAAAGAGGACAACAACAATATTAATATGAGCCAGTCAAACGAGAAGCAACTCAGTCAGCGTTCCGCACCATAGAGGCACCATGCCTCATTTATGAATATATAGATATAGATAGATAGATATAGATATATATATATAGATATATGGATATATATATATATATGTATATCATACATACATACATACACACAGGCTAATATATAATGTACATATATATATGCCCATGTGTAAATCTATAGTTATACATATACGTGTGAGCGTGAGTGTGTATAGAAAGAGAGGGAGAGAAAGGAATAGATAGGTAAATATATATATAGATAGATAGGTAAATATATATATATAGATAGATAGGTAAATAAATATACAGACAGATAGATAGATAGATAGATAGATTTATAGATAGATAGATAGATAGATATATAGATTTATAGATAGATAGATAGATTGATAGATAGATATATAGATTTATAGATAGATAGATAGATTGATAGATATATATATAGATAGATAGGTAAATATATATATAGATAGATAGATAAATATACAGACAGATAGATAGATAGATAGATAGATAGATAGATAGATAGATAGATAGATTTCTTTATTAGCCACAAGGGCGCAACAAGAAAGGGGACAATACAAAGACATGCCGGGGATTTTACATACAGTCGTGTAAAAAATATAAAAACAAACAATTTCAACAATCGAAATCCCCAATGGGGGGGGAGGCGCCACAAATGGGTTGTTTAATACCCCGTCGATAGAACAACCCTCAACTCGAGGAGCGTGTTGTGCAAGTGCTCCTTTCTTCCTTTTGTTCTCTTCCTCAACCTACAGGCTTATAAACAGAGAAGGCCCAATCACTCGGGATAGATAGATAGATAGATAGATAGATAAATATACAGACAGATAGATATATTTCTTTATTAGCCACAGGGGCACAAAAGAAGGGGACAAATACAAAGGGGGAAGTTTACATACAATAAAAACGTGTAAAATGTTATCACAGATGGAATTTAAAAGTTAGTCGATTTTCCCCAATAGAGGGAGACAGTTTATATGGGTAACACAGACCCCCGAAAAAAATGTGCAACCCTCATCTCCAGGAGTACGAAGAGCTTGTACTCCTTTCCTCTCCTCCTCCTTTTCCTCAACCTACAGGCTGATATAGAGAGAAGGCCCATTCACTCGGGCCATTCTCGCCACTTTCACCCACCTTTCATAAAACTTGCTGGGGTACAGCACCTCTCTCTCCATCCTGATTCTTCTTCCAAAGTGGTATTTGAAAAAAAGAATACAGACAGATAGATAGATAGATAAATATACAGACAGATAGATAGATAGATATATTGATGTGTACTCCTACACACATATCATCATAGGTTTTACTTTTTGAGGCAGTGTTTTACAAGTGGATACCCTTTCTGACATCAATCTGTTTAGTTAGATTTTACAACATGCAAGGATAAAGTGTAGCTGAATGCATATCTGTTTTTATGTAAGTGTGTGTGTGTGTGTGTCATCATCATCATCATCGTTTAACGTCTATCTTCCATGCTAGCATGGGTTTAGACGGGGTATATATATATATATATCCAGCAAGCGTGGAAGATGGACGTTAAACGATGATGATGATATATATATATATGCAAGCAGGGAAAAACGGATGTAAAATGATGATGATGATGATGATGATGCTATATATATATATATATATCATCATCATCATCGTTTAACATCCATCTTCCACGCTAACATGGGTTGAACAGGTTTGTCCCAGTTGAGGCAAGGTTAGTCAGGTGACCATGTCTCACTCATATATCATCATCATCATCATGGTTTTTACTTCCGTTTTTCCATTTGCTTCATAGGCCTCATATATTTTATCCTTCACTCAAAGAGAGGATCCTTTTGTTGACAACAAAGATAATAACTCCCTGAACCCTTTTGCACCCTCTTCTTATTCTAACTATTATACTTTCTCAGGTATTCTCTTTCACTGCTAATTAGGTCAGCTAGGTAAGAGAAACTGTCAAGGATTTATTTCAGGATTTATTTCACTCATACTCTTATGACTAGCTACTACTATACATCTGCCACACAGATGATGTAGATTGGATACTACTGTACATCTGCCACACAGATGATGTAGATTCATACTTCTGTACATCTGCCACACAGATGATGTGAAACAGTAATCTGCCTGGACAGACAAACTGAACGAGAGATCACAGAGATTAACAACTGCAAGATGAACAGTGAAACAATGAATTATGATGGCTGAGAGAGACGATAGTTCAATATTTTTTCAATATTTTCATCAGAGATCAAAGTAGCCGAACAAGCCGAACAGTATTCAGTAGACAAGAGAGATGGACAAGACCGATCAGATCACTAGATCAAAGATATGGACATTGATCACTGTAACGAAGAGAACTAAACAGTTTACGACAGCAAAGAAAAGAATGAGCAGAAAGAGATGGTGGGAGGGAAAACCAGATGCAGAAACAGTTACAGGATGAAATTAAATATGGTTTGGTGCACAAGACTTTTTCTGGTTTTTTTTACAACATTTCTACAAAATTCTTGGCTTTAGATTAAGCTGATTTTTCTCGATAATCACAGGAGCAGAAAATGATTTTTAGTAATCAATGATAATAGCTTATAGCAACAGTGTAAGGATTTGAGATAATGAAACTGGAGAAAAACTTTTTTAATTCAGTTTCCTGGTCACACCATTGCCATTGATAGTATTTTAGGAACCAAAAGAATGGAAATTATATATATATATGTTTAAGTATGTATATATATATATATATATATATATATACATATATATATATATATACACATATATGTTTATGTATGTATATGTATATATATTTATTTAAATGAAGAAAAAATATTAATAAAACAAATGAAATCTATGCTTTAGAAGAATAAAATATATATAGAGAGTGATTTCTTCAAATTGACCCAAATATAAGAAATGTAGTCATCATCTAAGGTGAAGATATGTGGCTTAGTGGTTGGAGCATTGGATTCAGGGTTGTGAGGTTGTGAGTTCGATTTCTGGACATGGAAGGAAGCTGCTAATGAGAAAGACTACGGAAGATGTAGGCAGAAGTGGTGAAGGTTTCTCTCAAGAGGTTGGACCTAATAAAGTAGACCACAAGTGACAAAAACCTATCCAACCCATACAACCATGGACGAGCAGACATAAAAACGATGATGATGAGGAGGAGGGGGCTAATGATGAGGAAGAGGATGAGGCGGAGGGTGAAGATGATGGTGATGACAATAAAGTAGATTATAATATGTTGATGATGATGATCATGATATCCTCATCATCATGAAGATGAGGAAGAGAGTGAAGGCGATGATGATGATGATTGTAAACATGTGTATCCATAATCCACTGAAATGATACATTTTTCTTTTTTCTTTTAATATTTGTATTTAGCAAAGGTTGAAGTATTTATAAAACTAAAATAAAATCAAAATAAATTACAGGTAAATTACAGGTAAATCATTGCCAAAATAAAACAAACATTAGGTATTTACCTGCATTGGAACTCTTATTTTTGATTTAATTTTCTCACCAGCTTCAGTTTCTTCCTCAATATCTATTTCATCCCATTTCTTTGAAAATATAATAATGATAATAATAATAATATTAATAATAACAATGATTTTTAACAAAGATAACAATGCTTTTTAACAATAATAATTTCTTTATTAGCCACACAGGACTCACATTAAGAAAACATTAAAGACAGCACAGGATGGTCCAGTGTCTGTGTTTTGTTTTGTTTTATTGTGTATAAAATAATATTTATAACCAGAGACTAAGAAAATAAACATTTTAAAAAGTTGAACAAATTCCCCCAAAATAAATACCAGTCATAAACTAGTGTTCATATAATGAAATATCTGCCCCTCTCTCCTAAATATCTGCCCTTCTCCCCTAAATTTCTGCCCCTCTCTCCTATATATCTACCCCTCTCCTCTAAATATCCGCCCCTCTCTCCTAAATTTCTGCCCCTCTCTCTTAAATATCTGCCCCTCTCTCCTAAATATCTGCCCCCTCTCCTAAATATTTGCCCCTCTCTCCTAAATTTCTGCCCCTCTCCCCTAAATTTCTGCCCCTCTCTCCTATATATCTGCCCCTCTCACCTAAATATCTGCCCCTCTCTCCTAAATGTTTGGCCCGCTCCCCTAAATTTCTGCCCCTCTCCCCTAAATATCTGCCCCTCTCCCCTAAATATCTGCCCCTCTCCCCTAAATCAGTAGTCATTATTATTAACACCCTGGTTCTAAGAAGTGTATTAGAGTTATTATTGTGAGGAAGTACAGAGACTTTCACAATTAGCGACAACTTAGACTGGTTTTAGGGTGACTGCTATTTATTGCTTAGCCCTGGGGTATGATGAACTTAGCCCTGGGGTATGATGAACTTTGGTTATGCCTCCTGGCTTATATAGACACATACATATTTGATGACACACAGAGACATACACACACACATACATGCTGATAGATAGACATGCACACAGACATACACACAGAGACATACACACAGAGACAGACACACACACACATACATACATGCTGATAGACATACACACAGACATACACACAGAGACAGACACACACACACATACATACATGCTGATAGATAGACATACACACAGACATACACACAGAGACAGACACACACACAGAGACATACACACATACATACATGCTGATAGATAGACATACACACAGAGACAGACACACACACAGAGATATACACACATACATACATGCTGATAGATAGACATACACACAGAGACATAGACACACACACAGACAGACACACACACATACACACAGAGATACACACACACACACAGTCACATACCTACTGATAGACACACACACAGACACAACACACAGACACAACACACAGACACAACACACAGACACAACACACACACATAGGCATACATACATACACACAAACAATCACACACACACACATGGACATACACACACACACACACACATATATAGGCATGCATACACTCAAATAATTATTACTGATTAAACATCAAGTATAAGTAAACCAAACTACTACTACTACTACTACTACAACTATTACTACTACTACAACTATTACTACAACTACTACTACTACTACTACTACTACTACTACTATCACCAATACCACCACCATAGTTGGTGATAGTAGTAGTAGTAGTAGTACTGGTGGTGGTGTTTGATTTCTTTAGTTATTAAGAACTACCATACATATATATATATACATATATACATATATACATATATATATATATATATATATATATATAAATATATATATATATATATATATATATATATATATATATATATATATGTATGTATATATATAGATATATATATATATATGGTTATCAAGGAACCACCTCTCACCACTGCCACCTCCACCCTTACAGCCACTGCCCCCCCCCCCCCCACTACTATCATCACTACCACCCACCCCCACCATAGCCATACCCCCACTACTATCATCACTCCACCAACACTACCAGCTCACACTCCCCACCATCACCACCAGTGAGGGACAACTCAACATTGATTGTAGGAGGGCAAGGAGTCAGGTAGGTATATATATATATAGAGAGAGAGAGAGAGAGAGAGAGAGAGGGAGAGAGAGAGAGGGAGAGAGAGAGAGAACCAATCACCCTCACCATTCTACAGTTGTGGTACTACAACATTAACACTACCACAGAGAGAGAGAGAGAGAGAGGGGGGGGGGAGAAGTAGTCCCATTGATTCTTACTAAATATCTTCGTCATTATTTTATTGGAAACCTCCACCATTACTTTCTACCAAGGTGCCAACAAACTTAATGAGTTTTGGTGGCAGATTCACAACCAGACATTGAAATATAATTTTGTTTCGTTTAACCTTTTCGATACCAACGTGCCCAAAACTGTTTCTGATTCTATGGAACAAAATCATTCATATAAAAGATACCTGTATAAATTAAAATCTTCCAACATAATTTTATACCAGCCAAGCCAAAACTACCTCTGGTTCTATTGAAGAAAACCATCCACTTCAAGAATCCTTATATAAATCTGTGCTGACATAGTCTCCTAAAATGTCTTTTCTTTTGACAAAGGGATTTCTCTACCGAAATATAAAGGGCTAATTACATATTTCCAAGACTATACTCCAACACTTTTGTATGCCTTAGTTTTAATATTTAATGTTCTATTTGCATTGCTATAGCCCTCTAAGCCACTGCTTTCTTTATTTCTTAGTGTTTTATAATGTAACACATTCTTCCAATGAACTATGACAATTCAATATTTCATCCCTGCTGTCTTCTCTTCATCCCTGCTGTCTTCTCTTCAGCTTTAACATTTATTTGATATTCTAGTGAAGGTACATAGCCAAGAAGTTACAGTGCTTTGTTCACAATTCTGTCGTTGAACAGAGTGAAATAAATGAGAAGTAGTGACAGCTAGGAGTTAACTCTGTGGCAGACAGGTATTCTATCCTGGGGCATAAAAGGAGTCTTGTATATTGTCAGTCCCCTAACACCCACAAAACTGAAATAAGTTCCCAGGCTTTAAACCAATCCATAAAATCATGGACAAAAATCCTGAATGTAAAACAATATATATATTATATGTACTTTTCTCAACCTGATTAGCTCTATCGTTACTTTGGTATATATTGTGTGTTAGTTTCGCCTACCACAATGTTCTATTTGTCAAGCTATTTAAATGTATGTTATTACTCTAAGGTCCTATCTTATTGAGTGCTTTGCTAACTCATCATTTCATATAAGTAGGCCGAATTTACTTGCAAACCGCCAGAGATTCGATTTTACTGATTTCCAATTATATATATATATATATATATATATATATATATATATATATATATATATATATATATATATATATATATATGTATATATATATACAGTCCTATGCGAGCAAGATAACCACTCTTGCCTCAAGTGAGAAAACTTCCATCCAAACCCATGCAACTATCGAAGATGGACGTTAAACGATGATGATGATGATATATATATATATATATATATATGTGTGTGTGTGTGTATATACAGACATAGGAAAAGAGTCAGGACCCCGACGGCTGAGCTCCGGCCATTTCAACAGCTAGGTCCGATATATATGTATGTATATATATATATCGGACCTAGCTGTTGAAATGGCCGGAGCTCAGCTGTCGGGGTCCTGACTCTTATCCTATATATATATATACACATATATATAATGTATGTATGTATCCATACACAGATACACAAACAAACACATACATATGCCTATATATATATATATATATATATCATTTATTCTTTGCCAGGTAAATCTTTGAGTAAAGACAGTAGATAAATCTTACTGCTAAAGCCTGGGGCATTCTTAGAATAATTCCAAGTAAAGTATATCCCATTGAAATAGAGATACTGAAGATCTGAAGCTGCGCATCTATCTGGATCGGAATCCATCAAAACAGTCCTCATGATTCGCTACAACCAAATCCCTACATATCAGCCAGCTAAAAGAGAGCAATTAGTTTATTTGATTGGATTTTAATGGAGCTTCTTGAAGCAAAGTCATTTGATAAACAAATCCGAGATTTATAAGATTTTTCTAGCTTAAAGTCTTCCCTAAGCCTGTGTTGTCCTCTTCTTCATCAAATATCGTTGGCTCTCTTTTGCTCTCCTTCCATATTGTAATGAAGGAAGTCAAGAACTAGGAACCAAATGAAATGAAGAGAGAGAGAGGGGGTGAGGGAGAGAGAGAGGAGAGAGATGGGAGGATAAGGAAGAAAGAGAGAGAGAGGAAGGGTGAGGAAGTAAGTAATAAATTCAAGATCCAGTTAGAGAAAGAGAATGAGAAAGAGAGAGGGAGAGAGAGAGAGAGAGAAAGTGAGAGGGTGAGAAAGAGAGAGGGAGAGAAAGAGAGAGGGAGAGAGAGAGAAAGAGAGAGAGAGAGAGAGAAAGAAAGATAGAGAGAGAGACTATTAAGCAGAATCAGAGATTTATCTTTGTGACAGACAATCCACGTAACAAGAGAGACAAAAAGACATATATAAGAATAGAGAGAGAGAGAGACTATAGTAGAGAGAAATAGAATCCAAATAAGGAGAGAGAGAGGGGGTGGGGAGAGAGAGTGTGAGGGTTGAAGGAAGGGAAAAGATATAGGGAAGAGGGACAGGGAGAGTAAGAGAGAGAGATAAAGACTATAATAGAGTCATATCATGACCACAACTACCACCATCACATGACCACCACCATCATCACCACCACATCATCACCACCTTCACCACCACCATCACATGACCACCACCATCATCACCGCCACCACCATCATCATCATCTTCACCACCACCATCACCATCTTCACCACCACTGCACTACCACCATCATCACTACCACCATCATCATCATCACCACCACCATCATCAATATCACCTTCACCACCATCATCACCATCTTTACCTCCACATCATCACCACCAACATCATCACCATCACCACCATTACCACCACATCACCACCACCCTCATCATTACCACCACACTCATCATCACCACCACTATCATCATCATCATGTGACCAAAATCCTATTCCATATCCGATAATGTCTCAAGTCAGTTTTCTCTCTCCAAATTGCACTGACACACTTTCTAAATGCAGGCACATAGAGATACACACATACACACACATACACACACATACACACACACCATCATCATCATCATCATTTAACGTCCATCTTCCACGCTAGCATGGATTAGACGGGGGGGGGGGTTGTCCCACTTGAAGCAAGGTTGGTCGGGTGACCTTGTCTCGCTCATATAGGACTGTCTGGCAGGTTTTCTACGGCTGGATGCCCTTCCTAACACCAACCACATTTACAGTGTGGACTGGCAACTTTTTACTGTGTTTCCTACACGGCCACATTGCAGCATGATATATCTATCTAAGGCGGGTAAAATTCCCGAGATCCATGGACGAGTTCTCTCCAGCGGTCTCTGTCCCTCATTATCACTGCCATGTCCTGCGTCTCCAACAGACCAGTGTCTGTCCTTAGGGCATCAACATACGTTAACCTTGGTCTTCCTCTTCT
>OZ024751.1:39469701-39492201 GCA_964016885.1 Eledone cirrhosa
GGCTGGGTGCTTTTTTGCCGTGGCACCTCCACGACCACCTTGCGGTGGGGGGGGGGGCATATTGTTTATATGCTTCAGCATGTACCCATGGGAGGTCGGGTACCCTGTATTACTGCGTGACGCCAGAAGTCACGGTCGTGTGTCATTGACTTTGAGAGGTGTAGTTGGGTAAGGTCGGCTTTTATCACCTCATCCCAAGTCATCTTGGGTCTCCCCACTCCGCGGTTTCCATCAACTTCTAGTGCTCTGCACCTTTTTATGCAGCTGTCATCCTTCATACGCATCACATGTCCATACCAGCGTAACCGCCTCTCCTGCACGCAGCATTTGATTCCTCTTATGCTCAGTCTCTCTCTCAATTCATTTATGCTTTGTCGTTCACGTATATTACTGTTACACATCCATCGGAGCATGCAGGCTTCGTTTCTCTCTAATCTACGTAAGTCTTCCACCTTCAGCGCCCAGGTCTCACTACCATGCAACATCGCTGTTCGGATACACGCATCATACAGTCTGCCTTTCATTCTGAGGGAGAAGCCTTTTGCAGCTAGCAGTGGTAGTAGTTCCCTAAACTTCTTCCATCCCGTTCTTACCCTAGTTATTGTACTTTCTGAGCACCCACCTCCGTTGCTAATTCGGTCACCTAGGTAGCAGAAGCTGTCTACTGTTTCTACAGGGCCCTCCCAGAGATTGGTGGTACTTGTTTCCTGTGGCTGTTTGCTTGCTGTTTCAGCACAGCTGCTGCATGTGAATCCTACATTCTTAATTAAGCTTCCTGAGATCCCGCTACATCTCTTGTGTACCCATTGTTTGCATTTGGGGCAAAGAATGGAGTTCCTACCTACACCTTTCCTACATACTGAGCAAGGCCATTTCCCTGAGGGGATCTGGGTTCTGTTTTCTCGTCTACTTATAAGGACCTTAGTCTTTGTCATGTTGACTTTGAGGCCCTTTCTCTCTAGTCCCTGCTTCCAGGTTTGGAATTTATTCTCTAGTTCCACCATAGATTCAGCTATGAGTGCGAGGTCATCAGCATACAGGAGTTCCCATGGGCATCCGGTCTTAAACTCCTCCGTTATTGCCTGCAGGACTATGATGAACAGGAGAGGGCTAAGAACAGAGCCCTGGTGGACCCCAACCTGTACGCTAAATTCCTCGCTATACTCATTGCCAATCCTAACTTTGCTGACTGCTCCCCTATACATGGCTTGTACCGCTTTCACAAGCCATTCATCTACTCCTAGTTTTCTAAGAGCCCACCAGATTACTGCACGTGGAACTCTGTCAAAGGCTTTCTCAAGGTCGACAAATGCCAAGTAGAGTGGCTTACTTTTAGCTAGGTACTTTTCCTGTAATTGCCTCACAAGGAAGAGCGCATCAGTGGTGCCTTTCCCTGGTACAAACCCAAATTGCATCTCGTCTATATTCACCCGGTCCCTAATCAGCTGTGCTATAACTCTTTCTGTTACTTTCATGACCTGGTCCATCAACTTTATACCTCTATAGTTTCCTCTATCTAGTGCATCGCCTTTACCTTTGTAGCAGTTGACAATGATGCTACTGCACCAATCTTTTGGTATGGCCCCCTCTAGTATTACCTGGTTAACAATACGTGTGGTTATAGTGTGACCTACAGACCCAGATGCCTTCAGCATCTCGGCAGCTATACCCGATGGACCGGTTGCCTTCCCTATCTTCATATCTCTGATTGCCTTACTTACTACGCTGCCGCTGACTTGTACTGCTGGTCCCTCTATAGGGTCTACGTGGGGTAGGGTCTCTTCTTCCCATGCATTCTCCTCATTTAGTAATCTATCATAATGACTCTTCCATGCATCTTTCTTCTCAGCACTTGTGAGGGCAAGCTCACCTTTATCATTCCGGATACACTTCTCTCCAATGACATCACAACTATCTCTGACACACTGCCTCGCAATCTTGAATACCTCCTGTTTCTGGTCCTCACGTTGTAAAACATGCTTGAATTTTCTATCCTCTGCTTCCCTCCTAGCTAAGTATACTTGTCGCCTAGCTTCCCTCTTGGTCTCTATGTAATGTACCCTGCTCCCCCCGTTCTTCCATTCTTTCCATGCCTGTCTCTTGGCCTTGACTGCTTCATCTACCTTATTGTTCCACCACCAAGTCACTCTCCTCCTGCTTGAGGTCTTACTCCAGCCACAAACCTCATCCGTCGCCTCTAGTAAGTTATTTTTTAGGAACTCCCAGTTCTCTTCTACGTTAAATGTCTCTATCTGTTCTTCTTTACTGTCGTAGGCGTTGAGTAAAATATCTTTAAATCTGTTACTGGTTGAGGGGACTTTCAGCTTCCAGATCTTTCTTCTCCAGGTTGGCCTCTGTTTCAGGGCTCGTCTAGTTCTGACCGTGAGGTCGCTGACAACTAAGCTATGTTGGGATGTACATTCCTCACTAGGGAAGGCTTTTGTGTTTACGACCGTCCATCTGTCACGTCCTCTGATGAGGATAAAATCTAACTGACTAGAGTGCTCCCCTGATCTATAGGTGATCAGGTGGTTGTCGGGTTTTTTAAAGTTTGTGTTACATATCGACATGTCATTGGCGTCGCAGAATTCTAGAAATCTGAATCCTTCCTCATTCCTTGTGCCAACTCCATGGCCTCCATGTACTCTATTGAAGCCGTCGCAGTGTTTACCTACGTGTCCGTTAAAATCTCCTGCAATGATTAGGAAGTCCTTGTCGTCTGTTAGAGCAGTAGTGTGTATTAGGGACTCGTAAAACCTATCCTTAAGTTCGTCTGGCAGCCCCGATTGGGGTGCGTAAGCTGATATTATTGTGGTAATTGTCTTATTCAGGACTAGTCTGAGTTTAATGATTCTTGCATTTACCCTGTACACTGAGATTACTTTATCTACCCACTTGTCAGCTAATAGTATACCTACACCACCCATCCCATCGTCATTTCCCACCCAGAAAAATTTGTAGCATATATATATATATATATATATATCAATATATATCAATATATATATATATATATATATATATATCAATATAGTCCAGAATTAGCCGTCGAAGCGGCTTGAGCTCAGCCGTCGGGGTCTTACTGGTTCCTATTACCCACTCTACTACCCCAAGTATTGAGTACTTTGGTGCGTTATGGTCCACCTGGTTCCTTACCACATTTCTTTCATTATATATCAATATATATATATATATATATATAGATAGATATCAATATATATAATATATATATATAGATCAATAAATAAATATATATATATATATATATATATATATATATCATTTCATTTCATTTTACGTCCGCTTTTTCCCTGTTTGCAAGGGTGGGATGGGAACTGATTCTGGCTTGATTTCTACAGCTGGATGCCCTTCCTAACACCAACCTCATTTACAGTGAGTGCTGGGTGCTTTTTTGCCGTGGCACCTCCACGACCATTTTGCAGTGGAATGATAGGGACCCCAGTCCCTATCATCTCATTTCTACAGCTGAGTAAACTGGAGCAATGTGAAATAAAGTGTTTTGCTCAAGGAAACAACACATCACCCGGTCTGAGAATTGAACTCACAACCTTTCGATTGCAAGGCCAATGCTCTAACCACTAAGCCATGTGCCTCCATTATATATATACACACCATGTGCCTCTATTATATATATATATATATATATCAATAAATATATATATATATATCAATAAATATATATATATCAATAAATATATATATATATATCAATAAATATATATATATCAATAAATATATATATATATCAATAAATAAATATATATATCAATAAATAAATTTATATATATATATAATCGAAAGGTTGTGAGTTCAATTCTCAGACCGGGTGATGCGTTGTTTCCTTGAGCAAGACACTTTATTTCACATTGCTCCAGTTTACTCAGCTGTAGAAATGAGATGATAGGGACTGTGGTCCCTATCATTCCACTGCAAAGTGGTCGTGGAGGTGCCACGGCAAAAAAGCACCCAGCACTCACTGTAAATGAGGTTGGTGTTAGGAAGGGCATCCAGCTGTAGAAATCAAGCCAGCATCAGTTCCCGTCCCACCCTTGCAAGCAGGGAAAAAGCGGACGTAAAATGAAATGATGATGATGATGATGATATATATATATTTCGTTTCTGAATTTGTTTAGCAAGATTCTTTATCTGAAAACGTGTGTTGAAACCGATATTGTTATGCTTTCAATAAATATATATATATATCAATAAATATATATATATATATATATATATATACATATATATATATATATATATAGTATATATATATATATATATATATTTATATTTATTAAAATAACAGATTAAAGTTTAAGCAAAGAGTCGCTAGCGAACGTTACCACGAACCAAAGTATCGTCTTCCTGTCTTCCTCCGGTTACAACGTTTTTTGAAATATCCAGTTCTGCGTTTACAGATTGACTTTGTTAGTTTCAGAAGATACTGTTAAGGGTGAAAGCAGTGACTCTTTGCTTAAACTTTAATCTGTTATTTTAATAAATATTTGCTCTACGGTTCTTATATATTTGATATATATTTTCCTTATCGAGCCCTCTTTGGATTTTAGTCTTCAATTTGATTATTATTACTATATATATATATATATATATATATATATATATATATATATATACTACATTAGATTAGGTTAGGTTGGGCTGGGTTTGGTTTTCAGCTGGTTTCAGTGTACAATAGGTGAAAAATCCTTCAAGAATCTCTGGGAATTGATTCGTCCATTTAAAAGACTCATCTTCCAACTCCAAGCAAGATTCTTTCTACTCCAGAAGAAAATATCATTTGACAAGAGAGATCTATGATAGAATGCAGAGCCGAACATTATTACCAATGGTAAATTAATGACTGCAACACTTTCTCAGAGTGCTATAAGAAATAATACATATTAAGGCCAGGCTATTATTTCTTCTTGTTGTTGTTGCTGGTGTTTACCAATAAAACAAAGGATTTTATTGAGTTATAGAGTTTGGCTGTGTGTTATGTGTATGTGTGGTGGGAGTTGTGTATGTATGTGTGTGTGTGTTTCATATGTCTGTCTGTGTGAGTGTCTGAGGGTGTATGTGTATGTGCACATATATGTAAAAATGTATGCGAGCATTTACATGTGTGTGAGTGTATATGTGTGTGCATGCAAATGTGTGTATATATATGAAAATGTGTGCAAATGCATGTGTATATATATATATATATATATATGCGTGTGTGTGTGTGTGTACATGTATGTGTGTGTATGTGTGTGTGTGTGTGCGTGCGTGTGTGCGTGTATGTGTGTGTATGTGTGTGTATGTGTGTGTATGTGTGTGTATGTGTTTGTGTGTGTATGTGTGTGTATGTGTTTGTGTGTGTATGTGTTTGTGTGTGTATGTGTTTGTGTGTATGTGTTTGTGTGTGTTTGTGTGTGTATGTGTTTGTGTGTGTGTGTGTTTGTGTGTATGTGTGTTTGTGTGTGTGTGTGTGTGTGTGTATGAGTGTGTATGTGTTTGTGTATGTGTTTGTGTGTGTTTGTGTGTGTTTGTGTGTGTTTGTGTGTGTATGTGTGTGTGTGTGTGTTTTTGTGTGTATGTGTTTGTGTGTATGTGTGTATGTGTCTGTTTATGTGTGTGTGTGTATGTGTGTGTATGTGTTTGTGTGTGTGTATGTGTTTGTGTGTGTATGCATTTGTGTGTGTATGTGTTTGTGTGTGTATGTGTGTGTGTTTGTGTGTGTATGTGTTTGTGTTTGTGTGAACATGTGTGTAAGTACATATGTGTAAGGATATCTGTGTGTATATATAAAGTAAAGACTGCAAGGAACAGCAAATGTCTGGAAGTTCCATTAACTTAATTCCACTGCATATGGTTCCTATTTATATGACAGAAAGGAGATATCGAAGGTGAGATGATTTCAGTACAACAGAATCTGTGACTATTTTCACTGCCGTACCATGTCATTGGGCCCTGAATTCCTGAGTTAATTGTAGGGCTGTTGTAAGGCACGAAAACCTGATGGATCCCATTCCTCTAAATACAGTCAATTTCTGAGGGGCAGAGAGGAAGGAAAAGGGGGTAGGAGGATAAAGAGAGAGGAGTGAGAGATAAAGAGAGAAAAGGGAGGAGAGATAGAGAGAGTGGGGTGAGAATGGGCGAGAGAATTGACCCCAGTACAAAACTAGCATCTTATTTACCATAGGTTGCTTTCCAGATGCCAACCTTTTTCCTCACCTCTTACAACACTCAGAGATACAGTTTAGCCATAGTAAACTAGATATACACAGGGATACAGTGTACCTATACTAAACCAGATATATACAGGGATACAGTGTACCTATACTGAACCAGATATATACAGGGATACAGTGTACCTATACTAAACCATCCACCTATATTATACTATGATACAGTGTACCTATATTAAACCAGATACACACAGATATAATTAGAGATGTTATATGTTTAGTTAAGAGAAGTGGAAGCACATAATCCCAGCCTGTTGATGGATACCACCAGTTACATAAAGGAAGCTAGCAATTGGTTGTTTACTACTCCCAATAAACTAAATATACATACACTGATTGATGAAGTTAAATCACATGTCAAACTATTCAACAAACAACAGGGGAAAATAATAACAACACCAAAAAAACCAACATTAAAAACACTGGGAGAAAATGATTGTTGCTATGGGAAATAAAATAATTGAATTTTTTGTAGTTGTTGTTGTTGTTGTTGCAGTATTTTATTCAGTTTGTTTTTTTTTCTAATTTTCTCTATTTTCATTATTATTGTTGTTATTATTATTATTATTATTTATTACTTTTGTTTTTACTGTTGCCTTTGTTGTTATTATTATTATTATTAGGGTGGTGGATCGGCAGTAATCGATAGAGCGTCGGACAACATGCTTTGCACCATAGAATTACGGCCCTTTATGATCTGAGTTCAAATCCCGCCGAGGTTAACTCTGCCTTTCATCCTGAAGGGGTCGATAAAATTAAGTACCAGTCACACACTGGGGTCGATTTAATCGACTTTCCCCTCTCCCTAAAAATATTGCTGGCATTGTGCCTAAATCAGAAACCATTATTATTATTATTATTATTATTATTATTATTGTTAGAGCATTGGCCTTGCAATCGAAAGGTTGTGAGTTCAATTCTCAGACCAGGTGATGTGTTGTTTCCTTGAGCAAGACACTTTATTTCACATTGCTCCAGTTTACTCAGCTGTAGAAATGAGATGTTAGGGACTGGAGTCCCTATCATTCCACTGCAAAATGGTCGTGGAGGTGCCACGGCAAAAAAGCACCCAGCACTCACTGTAAATGAGGTTGGTGTTAGGAAGGGCATCCAGCTGTAGAAATCAGGCCAGAATCAGTTCCCGTCCCACCCTTGCAAGCAGGGAAAAGTGGACGTAAAATGAAATGATGATGATGATGATGATTATTATTTGCAGGAGAGAATGGAGTTAATATGGAAGATGGGAAAGGTAATGATTGTAGTGGTTGTTGTGGTAGTGGTGGTAGTGATAATGGTTATGGTAGTGGTGGTAGTGGTAATGGTTGTAGTGGTGATGGTGGTGGTAGGGCTGACATTGAAAATCTTAGAGATGTAATAATAATGAAAATAAAAAGAAATTTTATTTAAATGAAGAAAAAAGAAATTTTTTTTGGGAATATATTTGCTTTCAGTAAGATATATGGGCTTGGAAAAGTTAGAGGAGTTTAACGAAAAGATATCCAAAACTATTGATTAATTGGATAACCTATAATTTAAGAGAAGAAAAAAAAAGGGACAAGACAATGATATATCTATAAAGATATCTCTCTCTGTATATACATATATATATATATATATATATATATATATATATATATATAAGTATTGAAGTTTCCGTTGAAAATTGAAAAAATCCGAGGAAATACATACATATATATATATATATATATATAAATACATATATATATTCATATACATATATATATACACACACACATATACACGCACATATATATATATATATACATACATACATATAACCATATATATATATATATACATAGATATATATAACCATATATATATAGAGAGATAGATAGATATACGGATCATCAGCTCAGTATATATATATATATATATATATATATATATATATGTGCATACACATATATGTGTATGTGTATGTCTGTCAGGCTATGTCTCTGTATAAGTATCACTACACTACGTCTATTTTCCATCCTTGCATGGGTTAAATTGGTGGACATACATGAATGTACAAATTAATATAAATAATTGTTTCTACTTTTGGCACAAGGCCAGCAATTACCCAGTGCATTACTGGTACTTTATTTTATCGACCCCGTAAGGATGAAAGGCAAAGTCAACCTCGGCGGGATTTGAACTCAGATCGTAAAGGGACGTAACTATGCTGGAAAGCATGGCGTCCGACCCTCTACCGATACTGCCAAACGACCGCCCAAATTAATATAAATAATGATGATGATGCATATATATAGATGCATGTTTGTATATCAATATGGATATACATACACGCAACATATATATATGTATATATGTATATATGTATATATATATATATATATGAAAGACGTAAAATAAGAAAATTATAGTAATTAACTTACTTACTTAAATTTCACTCCAACTAATTAGTTTATGAAAGGGAATATACATAGTCTTCAAATGGAGATCATGGAGAAACCTTTTCTTCATCAGGGAGTCATTCTCAGCTAAGATACCTGGCATGCGTGGACACGGAACTTATACAAAAATAATTCAGTGGATGGAAAAGAGCAAGCAGGGACTAAATTCCAAGACACTGAAAAAATCGATGTCACGTGATTGATTCTTTTGAATTTGCCACCGACCAAGAAGGCAGTGATTTTTTCAGTGTCTTGGAATTTAGTCCCCACTTGCTCTTTTCCATCCACTGAATTATTTTTGTATAAGTTCCCTGTGTCCGTGCATCGCCAGGTATCTTAGCTAAGAATGACTCCCTGATGAAGAAAAGGTTTCTCCATGATCTCCATTTGAATACTATGTATATTCCCTTTCAGAAACTAATTAGTTGGAGTGAAATTTAAGTAAGTAAGTTAATTACTATAATTTTCAGACTGGGTGATGTGTTGTTTCCTTGAGCAAGACACTTTATTTCACATTGCTCCAGTTTACTCAGCTGTAGAAATGAGATGATAGGACTGGGGTCCCTATCATTCCACTGCAAAGTGGTCGTGGAGGTGCCACGGCAAAAAAGCACCCAGCCCACACTGTAAATGAGGTTGGTGTTAGGAAGGGCATCCAGTTGTAGAAATCAAGCCAGAATCAGTTCCCATCCCACCCTTGCAAGCAGGGAAAAGCGGACGTAAAATGAGGATGATGATGATATATATACACAAACATCCCTGATATTCTCAGCTCTCCTTCCAGAAAGACATGCTGGAGTTTAAATACCAAAGAAGCAGGCAGACTGACGTACTGGCAGATAACCAGAGCAGGATATGGCAGGGCAGGGCATGAAGGCCCAGAGGCTGATGGAAAGGTAAGGCAAAGTGGAGCATGAAGACCCACAGGTAGTGTGGAGCAGGGTAGCACATGAAGACCCACCAGCTGGAGGACAGGCAGGGCAGAGTGCAGGCATGTAGGTGGAAAAGTAGAGGAAGGTGGTGGGTTGTAGGTGGAGAGGTAGGGCAGTGCAGACATGTAGGTGGGGAGGTCGAACAGGATGGGGGCCTATGGGTGGACAGGTAGAGCTGGATGGGCTTGAAGGTGGATGGGCAAGCAAGGAATATTTGCAGCATGTTTATTTGATGGAGCATGTTTACATTTATATGGTAAACAGAAAACACATCTCTTGCTATATATATATATATATATATATATATATATATATATATATATATATATATATATATATATGTGTGAATATATGTATATATGTGTGTGAATATATATATATATATGATGTGTGTGTTTGTGTGGTGCATGGATGTGTGGATGTGTGTCGGTGCCAATCCAAACAACAGAGCTGGCAGATTTTACGCACTGTTCAAACAATAAGCACCAGCCTGGCTCCGACAAATAAATAACTTGCGTCTTCAGATCTGCCCCAATTCAATAAAGGAACCACACACACACACATGCACACACGAACACATGCACATACAACCATATAAACATACATGAGATAGAGACTTGCACATACATAAATATGTGCATATACACACAAGCACAGATAAACACATTCACACACATATACACACACACACATGAACACAACCACTTAGAGTGGCACACAGAGACACACTGACACACACACATGTACACACTGACACACACATGTGCACACTGACACATATATACAGGTAGAAACAAAGACACACACACACACACATATATACATATATATATATATACAAAGGGCCACATACATGTCCACAAACATTCACACAGACACACACATATACAGGCAGAAACAAAGACACACACACACACATATATATATATATATATATATATATATATATATATATATATATATAAAGGGCCACATACATGTCCACAAATATTCACACAGACACACACATACAGAGACACCCCAAAACACACCCACAGAGGGCAACAACACTACCCAAACTTAGTGGCTTTGATGAAATACTCATAATTCATAAAACTGATAGATGTAAGTTTATGGCAGTGAAATTAAAAATATTAAAAATATATTTATTTTAAATAGATAAATAAACATTACAATGTTTATTTTATTATTATCATCATTTTTTTTTCTTTTTACTTTCTTAGACTAAAAATATTAAAAAATTAATTTGAAATTAAAATATTCCCGATATACTGACATTACAAAAAATAAACAAAGAAAGTAAAATGAAATTTATTTTTAAATTATAAATATTAAAAAAAAAAAAAAATAATAAATTTTGTATATTAAAAAACGTGAATAATTTTTTTAAATGAGAAATGTTTTAAAAAAAGTTTTTGGTTATCGAAAATAATTATTAAAAACTAAAGAAAAGAAATATAGAATTGCAATTGTCTGTTATATTGTATGAATGGTTTAAAATTAGAACCCACATCTCTAAATAACAGAGTTTAATTAGTGAGGAGTATATAGTAAATTGTATTTACCATAAAACAGAGAAGACCTGTATTATTAAAAGAGAGCAGTATGAGAAACCATAGCAGGGAGAAATGCCAATATATTTCAACAGGAATTATTAAACATTGGTGATTTAATATTTTAAATTGCTTATGTGTATATATATGTGTGCAAAAATGTGTATATATATATGTGTGTAAAAATGTATATACACACTTCAACAGCATTCTAATAAGTATTGCCTGTAGAGGTAAACAAAATGTGTATTTGTTTTTTGGGGTCACCCTATATATTATATATATATATATATATGTTATATATAAATAAGAGTGTGGTGAGTGTTTATATATATATATATATATATGTGTGTGTTTGTGTGTATATATATGTATATATGCCTGCATGAATATATGGATGCATTTATAAGTACATATACATGCATACATTTTCACACACACACATATATATATATATATATATAGTGCACCTGGTTTCATAATAAAAATTCAAAGTTGGTAGAGCACTCAATCCAAGGGAAGAATTGTGTTATAATATAGAATTTGTTTCTTATATTAACAGTACATTTTTCAAAATACACGTGTTTCACTGGGGGAGCCTAACAGACACTCAACTGTTGCCTGCTTTTGTTTTACTTTTTCTACATGCCTAGTCACTAATAATTATTGCCCCTTTCTTTGGAACTCTCTAATGAAAAGAGAACTGAAGCAATACCAATACAAACATTCATTCTATGATGGCTGAACTGAGATCTGAGTAATAGGTTAAGTAGCTAAATAGCTGTTGATTAATAGACATCTTTTTAACACTGTTGTGAGAGAAAATGGTAGGAAGGAAGATATGAAATCACCATTTCTAAAACAAATCTAACACAAAGTGATTGTTACAGAACACTCTGGTTTTATTATATATATATATAAACATGCGTTATATATACACACAAATCTGAATGATTGAGTACGGTGGTACATATGTACTACAGTATATTAGTGAGTATGGCCATGTCTCTTAGCATGTGTGTGTCTGTGTATACATGCTTATGTGTGTGTGTGTGCGTGTGTGTGTGTGCATGCAAGTGTATTTAACTGCTTATACAAACAGTGTTGGTGATAAAGCTTAACCCAAAACAAATGTTTATCATCATAAAGAAGGGAGAGAATACATAAAGAAGGAAGAACACAGTAGAATACAGAAGAATACAAAATACTACAAGAATATAAGAATACATGAGAATAGAAGAACAAGAATAGATCAATCAAAACTGACAGATTCAAACTTGAAACACACCCACACAGCAATGAAATCTTGGAAACAAATCATAGACTAGCCATCATTAATGTAATTAAACCAACATAATTACTGTTCTCTGTTCAGACATTCCTACCAACACCACCGCCAGCACAACCCCCTGCCACTCTTACCATGCCCTGCCAACCAAAGTTTACACAGATCCTTGCAAAGTTCTCAAACTTGCAGAATTTCAAAATAAAACAGAAAACTTCAGGAGAGAAAAAAATTTCTTTTCCTCCCCTCTCCTCTCATTTCCCCACCTCTCCTCTCCTCTCATCTCCCCACCTCTCCTCTCATCTCCTCTCCTTTCCTCCCCACTCCTCTCCTTTTCCCTCCTCTCATCTCCATTACAGTGTATATGGTGCAACTGTGGTTACATAACCAATTACTATTGCAGCACTCTGTCTTAGATTGTGTTTATGTATGTATGTGTTTGTATGTATATCTACACACAGATATATATTTATATATATATATATATATATATATATCATCATCATCATCGTTTAACGTCCATCTTCCACGCTAGCATGGGTTAGACGGTTTTGTTCCATTTGATGCGGGAATGGTCGAGAGACCGTGTCTCCCTTGTATGGAAGTGTCTCTGGCAGGTTTTTTTTACAGCTGGATGCCCTTATATATATGTACAGGCTATCCCCCCAAAAAATATATACACATATCTATTAGAATGCTGTTGAAGTGTGTATACATTAGTTGGGGACACCCTGTATATGTATATATTCATTATATTATAGAAATAGCGGTGGATTGGCAGTATCGGTAGAGGGTCGGACGCCATGCTTTCTAGCATAGTTATGTCCCTTTACATTCTGAGTTCAAATCCCGCCGAGGTTAACTTTGCCTTTCATCCTTATGGGGTCGATAAAATAAAGTACCAGTAATGCACTGGGTAATTGCTGGCCTTGTGCCTAAAGTAGAAACAATTATATTATAGAAATAGCTTCTACAGGGCTAGAACTATTTCATTCACTGACACAGACACAGACACAGACATTCAAGAAAGCAGGCCAGAGCATACTACAGCAGCAATATATTACAGTGCTGTTGTCAAGGTTTGAACCCATGTTTGCCAAGCTTGCTGGTCCAACACTTTAACCACACAGCCATTGTGTTGGCAGCAGAGGATAGAAAGAATAAGAAAAATAA
The DNA here is from genome assembly GCA_964016885.1 of Eledone cirrhosa. NCBI lineage: Eukaryota > Metazoa > Mollusca > Cephalopoda > Octopoda > Eledonidae > Eledone > Eledone cirrhosa. The sequence continues at coordinate 39,483,313 of OZ024751.1, forward strand.
GGCAAAACAACAACAACAACAAAAAATTGATTTTTCTCTCCAAACCAAAGAATGATATTGTCCCCTGCCACCGACCATGTCTGTCCCCTGCCACCGACCATGTCTGTCCCCTGCCACCGACCATGTCTGTCCCCTGCCACCAACCATGTCTGTCCCCACCCCTACAGTAATTATAAATGACCTCCCCCCTTCATTTTCTACTTGACTGACAGCTGCATTGTGCATTGTGCAGGGATCTGTACAACACTGCACATAATCTCTCTCTCTCTCTCTCTCATACTGACTCTCTTTATCTCTCTCTCTATCTGATACTGACTCTTTCTCTCAATTTTTCTTTCTCCTCTTTCTCTCTGTTATCTACTCCCCCTCTCTCTTAATGACTATCTTTCTTACTTTCATAGTTTCCCCATTACTCTTTCTCTCTTTCCCTTAATTTTACTTTCTCGTTCTCTCTCTCACTCTCTATGTGTTCATTACTCCCTCCCCCTCTCCCTCCCTCTCCCTCTTAATGACTATCTTTCTTATTTGCACATTCTCCCTCTTGCTCTCTCTCTCTCTCTATATATATATATATATATATATATATATATATATATATATATATATATATATATATATATATATATATATATATATATATATATATATATATATATATATATATATATATATCTTCCTCTATTACTTTCACTTCTCCCCACTCTCTCTCAACAACATTATACATTGTTCTGTATTACACTGTACACACACACTCTCTCTCTCTCTCTCTCTCTCTCTCATTTTTTGTATTCTGTCTCTTTTCGTTCATTCTCTCTCTCTCTCATTTCCTTTATTCTCTCTCTCTCTCTCTCTCTTCCTCTCTCTCTCTCTCTCTTCCTCTCTCTCTCTCCTTTAGTTCACCACTCTCTCTCTCTCTCTCTCTCTCTCAATCCCTCTCCTTCAGTTCACCACTCTCTCTCTCTGTCCCTCACTATCCACAAGCTCCCTCTCCTTCAATTTGCCTCTCTCAATCTCTGTCCCTCACTATCTCAATTTGCCCCCACCCCACCACATACACACCTATCCATCATTTCCAGCGTAGTCCCACATATTCTTCCAGCCCCTGGTTTGGCAAAATAAGACAACAATAGTTGAGTGTCTCAAGACATTGGATTACTGATTCTACATCAAAGTCAGGAATTGTAATGAGGAATGTTCTTGAACACACAACACACAGCAATACACAACAATACACAACACACAGCAATACACAATAATACACAACAATACACAACAATACACAACACACAGCAATACACAACACACAGCAATACACAATAATACACAACACACAGCAATACACAACAACACACAGCAATACACAACACAGCAATACACAACAACACACAGCACACAACAATACACAACAATACATAGCAATACACAACACACAGCAATACACAACACACAGAAATACACAACAATACACAACACACAACACACAGAAATACACAACAATACACAACACATAACACACAGCAACACACAACAATACACAACACATAACACACAACAATATACAACACACAACACACAACAGCAACACAACACACTACACACAACACAGAAGTCACAACAAACATCACACAATATGGAAGTCACAACATAAAGACAACTGTCTCTCTCTGTTGTCTGAGAAGCCAAGACACATCCAACAAGCCCAGTCTGAGAAAAGCAAGTTAATAATACACAATATAGAGCCTTATCCCTGATGCCAAGACACATCCATCAAACACTTCACATCAACAATCAAGTTAACACTGCAACCAGGCACCATTTCATAGACATTGGTTCAATGGTCACAGTTGAACGGTCACAGTTGAATAGACACAGTTGAATGGTCAAAGTTAGGTGAAGCATAAAGCAGTAAAATTTCTCTTTAAAAATGTTCTTTTTTCAAATGGAATGGTGAATTAAAGGAATAATAACAAAAGAAATGTGTTTAATTAAAAAGAACAACGGAATTCTATGAATTAGTTGACAAGAAATACAAACCTACAGCCTACCTTGTGCTCTCGCTCTCTCTCTCTCTATATATATATACATATAAATGTATATATATACATGTATTTAAATGTATATATATACATGTATGTAAATGTATATATTTATATATATATGTAAATGTATATATTTATATATATATGTAAATGTATATATTTATATATATATATACATATATGCAAAAGTTCTATTTAAAATTGTTGGGATACAACAAGTAAATATTTTTATAACTGATATAAAGCACTCCACAAATTTTTGGAGTAGATATACGATATTAATAAATGGAAACTATATTTATAAAACCATATTTATTTCATTATACATATTTCAGGGATACCACATTAAATTATGGTATGCCTTCATATGACAAAATACAATATATAACAGTTTTACAAATAGGTTTGACGTACCCTTAAAATACAACCATTACTTTTATCTAGACAGCCTCCAAAAGTAATAGTTGTATTTTAAGGGTACGTCAAACCTATTTGTAAAACTGTTATATATTGTATTTTGTCTGATGAAGGCATACCATAATTTAATGTGGTATCCCTGAAATATGTATAATGAAATAAATATGGTTTTATAAATATAGTTTCCATTTATTAATATCGTATATATACATATATATATATATAATATATATATATATATATATAATATATATATATATATGTGTATGTATATATATGTGTATATATATATATATAATATATATATATGTGTGTATATGTATATATATATATATACAAGGTGAGAGAGAATGATTACATAGATAGATAATATGTGTGTGTGTGTGCATGTGTGAGTGTGTGTTTGTTGTGTGCATGTGTGTGTGTGTGTGTGTGTGTGTGAATGTATATGACATATACAGAACGAAGATGGCTAGATCTCTCTGTGTGTGACAGATGATGAAGGACCTTGATGAGTAGCCAGGCACTGCAACACCCATCCAACCCATGCTAACATGTAAACAGACATATGATGATGATGATGATGATGCATATATACATATACATTTCATTACACACAAATAAGTATATATTACATATATTATTTTTGTTATTTCTGTTTACCTTTTACATACATCATCATCATCATCATCTTCGTTTAACGTACGTTTTCCACGATGATTGTGTTTGTATGTGTAGTTTTGTTTGTCTGTCTGTATATGTGTGTGTGTGTGTGTGTGTGTGTATGAGTGTCTATGTGTGCATATCATGCTGGCTGGACAATCTGGAATAGTGAAAACGGTTGACAGCAAACCTCTTAGTCACAGATGCCTTCTTCATATTATGACAGAAGTTCAAGGAAGAAACTCTGGTGCTTTTTAGCCAACCCAACGAAGCCTAACACAACCTAACTGACAGCATCACTGGAATTAATTAATGGTAATGCCAGGAATATGTGCTTCATGTACTTCATACAAATCTAAAGATCCTATCTTGGGTGCTTGGGTCACTCTGACTAAATAGTATGACAGCTGCTTCTAATAATAATATATTCTCTGTGCAGGCATGGCTACGTGGTTAAGAAGGTCAGTTCAGAACCATATAGTTATGGGTTCAATTCCACTCTAGAGGTAATTTGGTCAAGAAATTGTCTTCTCATATAGCATCAGACTGACCAATGCCTTCAGAGTGACATTAGGTATAACACTGTCTAATGTTCTAATTAAACTGTCAATCCATCTGACATGATTGGTTCCGTATTTATTGGCTCTGTAGTGAAATTATAACAAAAGTTCAAAACACAGACCTGCGTAACTATGAGGTCATCATTAAGGGGTATATGGACCCCAACTCAACTCAGTTGTGTTTTATCTTCTCACTCTTAACTCGACTATGTTTCCTGAAAGGTATTAATACTAGAGTCTGAATAAAAAGCATTCAGTTCACCCTTTAAAGAGGCAGAGCTGATGCCACAGCAAAAAACACCCAATTTGCCTTGTGAGGTGGTAGTGCCGATCCCACAACAAAATGTACAGTCTGCACTGTGAGACAGTAGTGCTGGTGCCTTGACAAAAATCACCCAGTCCACCAAGAGAGGTAGTAGGACTAATACCACAACAAAATGCATCCAGTGTGCCCTGTAAGATAGCAGTGCTGGAGTCACAATAAAATGTTCCCAGTACACGCTGGTTGGCATTAGGAAGAGCATCCAGCCATAGAAAACAAGCCAAAAATGGACCCTGCAAGCAAGATGGGGGCATGTGAGCAGTCTAGCCTCAGTACATAACAACCTATCTAACCAATGCAAGCATGGAAAATAGTTGTTAAATAATGGTGATGATGATACCTTATGACATTTAATCCAACACTCTAATGACATAGAGGGCAACAAATTGCCTCTATGAAATCAGAATGTAGAGAGCCAGAACAGACACTGCAAGGTTTTCTATGAGAAGTTCTAGAGATTCTACCAATTTACTGCCATAACATAGAAGACGGGCAAACTCTAAAGAAATTGAACATTTTATAACAACATAAGGATAACTACTAGAGTATACAAAGTATTAACAGTGGAAGACGTGTACATACAAACAAATAAAATGAAGTAGTTAAATGAATTAAGATATAGAAAAATAGAATTAGAGAAAATTACAGCTGAACCTAGTATGAAGGCAAGAAACAAATGTTTGTTTATTCAAAACCAATGATGTTTATATGGTAAGGTCACAGCTACCAAAGTAGTTAAGTGGTTTGAGACCAGACATAGCTAAGTTAGTGCTTTTCTGAGCTAATATTTGGGAAAAGAACACCACAACAAGAGTATAAAACAATGTTTAAATAAAAAAGATAAATATGCAATTACTAGCTGCAGTAGTCAATCTTGCCAAGGTTTATTAACCTTTTCATTACCATATGTCTAATGAAAGACACTGCCAATGATTTTCAAATAAATTTAGAATAATCAGGATTTAGTGCTGCTATCTGGTGCCAAGACAGAGTTAAGAAGACATCACAACCTCTCTAGAGCTGGTGCCATGACTAAATTCACCCTGTGCACTCTGTAAAGTGGTTGATGTTAGGAAGGTCAAGACTAAAAAGTCCTTTTAACCCTACATGGTCACCATTCATTCACCAACAATTTTACAGAGTATACTAGATGCATTTAGTTGGGATTCCATGTATTTAGTTATAATACCAGCACTACAACACTAAGTGAGATTTACCTGTCCTCAGCAAGATTAAAAGGTCCTCTCAACTCAACATTATCCCATTCATTTGTGTGATAACATTAGCCTTTTGAATTACAGTTACAGTATATCCAATGAGCTTTTAAAACATCTACTTAACATCAAGGCACTAGCTCAAGATATTTGAGAATGAATCCATTGACACTGGCTCAAGATGTTTGACTGTGTCTAATGACACTGGCTCAAGATGTTTGATGTGTCCAATGACATTGGCTTAAGATGTTTGACTGTGTCTAATGACACAGGCTCAAGATGTTTGACTGTGTGTCCAATGGCTCAAGAAGCCATATGGTGAGATCAAACCCAGGATTTAATGATTACAAAGTGAAATTCTTAATCAATTGAGTATGTTGTGTCAACACTATGGTCACCTAATAGATGAGAGAATCACATGACAAAGACACAAGTATTTGTTAGTTGATTACTTTCTTCTAGGTCACACTAATTAATAAAACAGGAGAATAGAAAGAAGTAGACACAAAGAGAACTGTTTTGATTTGGATCAAGTTCTAGACAAACAACCTTTCTCCATGAATTGGAAAAATGTCTTTGAAAGACTTAACAGAAGAAAAAAAATTCTTAAAGATCTTTTCTGAATTTCATAATGATTTGACCTTTCATTGAGTTGTTTATTTTAAAGGTGAGCAAACAAATACTTTAAATAAATTCATAAATAAATGAATGAATAATATTAAAAAATAAATAAAATTAAATTCAAAAATCAACTTAAAATGAAAACAAAATATTTGTTTAATAACTTTAATAGACGTAGTGTAAAATTTAATGGATCAGTTAAAATTAGCAACAAGGAGATGGACATCTGTTTATAGATGACTGAAGAAGATAAGATTCTTTTTCATAACTTGTCTTTTGTAGCGGAAAACCTCTGCTACATAATTCTTTCTGAAGAATGGCTGCTACTGCTAGCAGTGAACAGCAAATAAATGGCTTTATATTGAAATAGAAAACTTTCCATCTTTCCAATACTGAACTATCAAAATAAGCGAATAAATATTTACTAAGAATATTCTATTTCATCAAAGTCTTTCTTCCCCACAACCACCCCCAATCATTTGCTTCCCAAAATTATTATGTACGTTAGATTACCTGAAAATTAGAATATCTTAAAAACATAACTGGAGCAATGATTTTTTAAAAAATGTCAATGCATCATTGATGTTTAGCCTCGAGTCAGTGTTCTTTGAGTAGACTGACTAATAAATGGCTTTCCAGTCATAACCATCCTTCCTGTCCTCTTTTCAGACATAACACACACACACACATATATATATATATATATATATATATATATATATATATATATACATATATATATATATATATATATATATATAAATCAAGATAGATACAGTAAGAAACTGGTTAGACCGTTACCCACCAGCATACTCAATACCTGGGGTAGTAGAGTATGGTTATATGAAAGAGTCAGGATTCCGAAGGCTGAGCTCTTGCCTTTTCAACAGCTTATTTCCAGACTAAATATATATATATATATATATATATATATATATATATATATATATATATATATAATATAAGATCAAAAGATGGTTGAAGGAGTTCCATGTATTTTATTATGCGCATTTCAAAAACAAACATCATCATGCAATAATATTTGTGTTTTCATCAGATAAAACAGGAGAACATGATATGAAGGCTAAAAAACACTTGTGGATAGTGCAGTTTTAAATCAACATAACATGCATGATGATGTTTGTTTTTGAAATGCGCATAATAAAATATATGGAACTCCTTTAACCATCTTTTGATCTTATATTATGCATACTCCAGTCCCACAAACTGTAGAGTGCTTCTTATCCGATATCTGCATTGCTTTATTGTACTACAATAAAACTCACCTCCTACATATATATATATATATATATATAGTAATAATAATAAATGTGAAGACTAAAATCCAAAGAGGGCTCGATAAGGATAGATATATTTCAAATATATAAGAACCCTAGAATATGTATATATATATATATATATATATATATATATATATATATATATATATATAACGAAGGAAATGTGGTAAGAAACCAGGTGGACCATAACGCACCAAAGTACTCAATACTTAGGGTAGTAGAGTGGGTAATAGGAACAAGTATGACCCCGACGGCTGAGCTCAAGCCATTTCGACGGCTAATTCTGCAATTAGCTGTCGAAACGGCTTGAGCTCAGCCGTCGGGGTCCTACTCGTTCCTATATATATATATATATATGTATATATATATATATATATATATATATATATATATCGTTATCATCATATTATCAGGGAAGCAGAAAAGTCCCAGTAATATGTTAGTAGTTCCAACAACATAGTTTATATGAAAGATAAGTGGTTACAAGTGTCTTAGAGGATATCTTTGATTAAGACTGATCAAAGATTTGTACCTGAAAACTTCTTCCCCAAGGCACAAGGCTGTGCAAGGTATTATTGTGGAAGACCAGTAGCTTCCTATGTGTTAGTCTCTTCTCTCCATGCCACCAGTGTTGGCCAAGAGAAAGACATAAGGTAATATAGTCTGGCACCAGCCTTGCCACAACTCATTTTTGCCAGCTGAGTCGATTGGAGTACCATCATCATCATCATTATCATCATCATTGTTTTTATGTCCGCAATGTAAAATAAAGTGCTTTGGTCAAAATGTTGGGAGATGTGGTGGGAGGTGTATGCGTGTATGTGTTGAGAGAAATAGAGAGATGCTTAGAAATAGAAATGCCTAATTAATGTAGAAACTGTGAGTTCTAATTTAGGCACAAGGCCTAAGATCTGTGGGGGAGTAAAAATTCATTTATATCGACCACATGATATGAAAGGCACGTAGTTACTAGTGCCTATAGGATTACAGACAGTTACAGTAGACATACTACATTACAGATGGTATGAAGAAGATAGCAAGTGACTAATGTTTATATTGTATTACTTACAGTTACAGTAGAAACAATGTCAGATCCACTCTGGGTATAGAGTGCAGTACGGAACTGTTGTATCCTCAAAGAAGATGTGTAGTTTACCCAAATCCTGGAGGAAAATAGAAATATCATATTAATCATCATCCTCATCAACCTCCTCCTCCTCCTACCCCTCCTCCCCCTCCTCTTACATCTTTCTTCCATGCTGACATTTGTTGGGTGGATCATCACAAACTGAAACTAGATATGTCAGAGAAACATGTCTTGCTCAAATGTTTCATATTTACATCGCTTCTACAAAAGGATACCCTTCCTAATACAAACAATTTTCCAGAGAGTACTGGGTGCATTTTATCATGGTAGCATACCTACCACTTTCATAGCATTTTTGGATGAAGTTATCATAGCTGGCCTTGTGCCTTAATTAGACATCAATATTCCTCCCAGGGTTTGTTGAGTGTATTGGTGATTAGTGGCAGTAAGAATATAAAGCAATTGTTTTGTGATCATAATTTTATAGGTTTATGGAAAACACTAATGTCTGAAATAACGTTATAGGGGCACTAGTGAATAAAGTATTATTTGAAATGGGTAATCAGGGGCACTACTGAATAAGGTGATATTTGAAATGGGTAATCAGGGCCACTACTGAATAAGGTGATATTTGAAATGGGTAATCAGGGCCACTACTGAATAAG